>JAPTHN010000163.1:0-598026 GCA_026936325.1 Platynereis dumerilii | reverse complement strand
TTATATTGATATTGTTCGTTTTACTATTATATTCTTATTATTCAGCTCAGGAAAACTGCGATTACTTCAAAACTATCAGAGATACTGGTTTACAAGTCAAGGGTGATAAACAACTCCATTGCGCGCTACTTCTTACGAAACTTCGTGATCAAATTTCATGACACTTATGAGTTATGAGCAAAAAAAAAAAAAAAATTCCGGCGCAGGTTTCTCAAAATCTAAGCATAACTGAGACCTGTTGATTTTTTGTAAGATACCTTGACAAAGTTTCCAGTGCGGAAAGGCGTCTCATGGAAATTTCATGAATAGCTTCCGAGATATGAATTTTTGCAAATTGGATGTCATGAAAATTTTCTAACATTTTTCTGGAAAACAGGGAAAGAATGCTCGTAGAAAGCTGAAAATGGTACACTTACAGATGTACCCTAGTGTACAAACTTCACAAAGTTACAAACCGCTCGCGCAAATCGGTCTCGGCGCTACGGACGTCCAAAAACCCGATTTTCAAGTGGCCATATCTCGGTTCCTATTTGACCTACAGCAATGTTTTACATATCACAAAAAGGTCTGTTTGTCAGCTTTCCAACGGTGTATAGCATAATAGTCTCAGACGACGCGCGGCGTAGAATCGCGTCAGACATTGAAAATTGTATGTCACTTTTTTGCGCCTATCAAAACGTTTTTGCCTAAAAAATCAATGAAGTTCTTCTCGGATTTCCATGAATAATTTTTTCCTTATACCCTGGTTAGGCCTACATACTGTCCTCAAAGGAAATACGCCTACATCAAATTCCTTTTCCTAGAGAATTTTTTTAAATTTCACATTTTAACTTTATATTGCTCAGCTTCCACTGATACGAATTCCATGAATTTAACACAAGCAGCTGAGTAAAATTACGACCTTTTCTGCTCTACAAGGCCATACACCTGATAGTCCTGATACTAATAACCTATTTTACATGTATGCTTTGATATACTCAATTACACCTACTAAGTTAATGTGTCAAATCAGTTACAACTCAAATGACATGTTGCTAATTTTTTGCCCGATTTTTACATGTAGGCACAACCTCGCAACTCCTCTGCTATGCCTGCAACAGGCCATTACGGTCAGGGTTTACTCAACATGAATTGCCTGCAGGGTGGTACACTTGGCCACCACATGTTTGTCTGGCTTCCAGGACATTTCATAGGCATATCCATCAACAAGATTACTACGTTCATACATGGTTTTAAGAATTCATCATGTAGGACATGAACCGAAGGAGGGAGTAAGCAGCAAGGGGAGACAGGGGGCCGCGGGGGATTATCCGATATTGCCGTACAGCAATATCAGTTATACTAGTTAAGAATTTACCTATGGTAAATTCTATTTGTTTTTGCTATTCTTATTATTATTCTTATTCTTCTTTTTTTTTCAAAATGGTCCTATGGTGATGAAAGTTGGTCAGAAGGTGGATCAGTCATTAGGTATTGTGAAAGTGGGTCATTTGATGTCATTTTCACAGTTGTCTTTTTCACAGAGGCGTTCAAAGTCGAAAATTTGTAAACTTTAAGGTTGAATAACTGAAAAAGTAGTTGAGATAATGAGTCAAGAGTCAAAATCATGTGATAAAAAGTTGTTGTCTACGTATTGGTACAAGTGATATCAGAGTTGGTCCAGCGGGTAAAGGGCTAGAGCAGAATGAGCAGTTTTTGGTCTGCGAACAAGATCTCAAGTTACGTAATAGATGGAATCATGGTGATTGTGACAAAAGTTGGTCAGTATCTGGGGCCAGTGCAGTGCGCAATATGGTTTGGATTTGTAGACTACTTTTTGAAATATGGCAATTTTTCAAAAATCAAGGGTTCAAAATTTAGGTCGAATTGTAAAATCTCCTTGAAGCAGTAGTCTGAGGTGATCAAAATGTATAATGAACTACCCTTAACTTTACCCAAAAAGACTATATTGACCAAAAAATTCGACAAAAAGATGATATTTGAAGGTGATATGAGCCATTAAAGTTTAAAAAGTACAATTTTCCAAAAATTCTCAAAATTATGTTCTTTTCAACCAATCAAATGAAAAGTCTGGCATCTACTACTCAAAAACATGGTTATCAAAAGCCCCCTATTACAATTGTTTCATATCCTCAACTTAATTTGTAAAAAATTGTGAAAAATGGTACTTCGCAACTTACATGACATTTTGCAAAAATCATTTAATTTGAGTGGGAAATAACACTTCTACAGCTTTCTGTAAATTAAATGAC
This sequence comes from Platynereis dumerilii, assembly GCA_026936325.1. Lineage (NCBI taxonomy): Eukaryota > Metazoa > Annelida > Polychaeta > Phyllodocida > Nereididae > Platynereis > Platynereis dumerilii. The sequence continues at coordinate 595,774 of JAPTHN010000163.1, read as the reverse complement.
CCCCCAATACCACATACTGCAATCACATGAGCACATTAATTTTCACCTGTGACAATTTCCGCAAGGTCAAATTTGAGGTCAAAGATGAAGTGAAAATTGATCATTTTGGCAGATGATTTTTTTTTACTAGGAAGGAATATTTCAATTTTCTTGATTTTAAGAGTAGATGTACACCAAATACTTCTGGTAATTTGTAGCAAATGGCAAGTCTGTAGCTACATTCATCTCTGAGCAGTAAGGGTCAAAAGGTAAAAAAAATGACAAAATGGTCAGCAAAAAATTCATTTTCACATGATGCAGTGTGACAGGTTCACACTGTAAGACGTTGTGGCCGCATAAATTAGCATACATTAGCCATATATGGAGTGCTCCTCTGGCCAGTTCAGGTGAGTGCTGGTTACAAGGGCAGGCCTACTGATTGGAACAGTAGTCTGCTGTCATGCTGTTGGGAGTCAGGACTCTGAGTCAGGACTCTGAGTCAGGACTCTAAGTCAGGACTCTGAGTCAGGACTCTGAGTCAGGACTCTGAGTCAGGACTCTGAGTCACTATTCTGAGTCAGGACTCTGAGTCACTATTCTGAGTCAGGACTCTGAGTCTGACTCGCAGTCAGGACTGTCAGTCGGGACTGTCAGTCTGGACTGTCAGTCAGGATTGTCAGTCACGACTCGGAGTCACGACTCGGAGTCACGACTCGGAGTCACGACTCGGAGTCACGACTCGGAGTCACGACTCGGAGTCACGACTCGGAGTCACGACTCAGAGTCACGACTCAGAGTCACGACTCTTAGGCCGTGTTGAGTCCAGACAGGAAGGATTTGGCATCAGCCGTTAAAGTCATGAGTCTGAGCCAGGAATCCGGGTCAGAGAAAAGAGTCTGCTTCAGGAGTGAGAGTAAGTAGTCTGAATCGGAGATCTGATCAGGATTCAGAGTTGAGTTGGAGTCAGAGTCGCAGTCATGGTGAGGAATCACGTGTTTGTCAGGCCGTCGGTTTCATCCATATGTCCATTTGTCGGTTCATTTACAGGCAAAGTTTAGTTGAAAGTAAAGGTAAATTCTTGTAATTGTCCGTGATGACAATTACCGTGTTCTCTAGTTAAGAATTTACCTATGGTAAATTCTATTTGTTTTTGCTGTTATTATTATTATTATGTTTTTTCAAAATGGACTTAAGTCTATGAAAGTGTTTTCAGTTGATAGGTCAGTGGTTGGGTATTACGTAATTGGGTCTTTTGATGTCATTTTCACAGTTGTCTTTTTCACAGAGTCGTTCAAAGTCGAAAATTAGTAAACTTTAAAGGCTTATATAACTCAAAAAGTATTTAAGATAATAAGTCAAGAGTCAAAATCCTGTGATAAAAAGTTGTTGTCAACATTTTGTTCCCTGGTCATATGACAGTTGGTCTAACGGGTAAGGGGTTATTGAAACATGAGCTGTTTTCAGTCTGTCACTGAGATCTCAAGTTATGTAATAGATAGGAATATGGTGATGGTGGCTAAAGTTTGCCAGTATCTGGGGCCAAGGTCGACTGTAATATCATTGGGATTGATGCAATATACTTTGAAAAAGGCAATTTTTCAAAATCAAGTGTTCAGAATTTAGGTGGAATTGTAAAATCTCCGTGAAGGAGTAGTCTGAGGTGATCAAAATGTATAATCAACTACCCTTAACTTTACCCAAAAAGACTATATTGACCAAAAAATTTGACCTATTGGTCATATTGAAGGTGATATGAGCCATTAAAGTTTAAAAAGTTGAAGTTTTGAAAAATTCTGAAATTATGATATTTTCCACCAATCCCTCTTAAATCTTTGAGGTATACTGGTCACTAATATGGTTATCAAAAGCCCCCTATTAGAATTGTTTCATATCCTCAACTAAATTGTAAAAAATTGTGAAATATGTTACTTCGCGACTTACATGACATTTCCATAAAAGATTTAATTTGAGTGGGAAATATCACTCCTACAGCTTTCTGTAAATTAAATGACCCCCTTCTATCACATGCTGGCACACATGAGCACATTTATTTTCACCTGTGACAATTTCTGCAAGGTCAAATTTGAGGTCAAAGATAAAATGAAAATTGATCATTTTCCCAAATGATTTTTTTTAACTACCAAGGAAAGTTCCAACTTTTTCATTTTATTAACAATGTTTGCTGAATGGTTGTGGTCAATTGTGGTAAACAGCAAGTCTGTAGCTACAGGCAACTCTGAGCAGTAAAGGTCAAAAGGTCAAAAAATGACCTGACGGTCAGCAAAAAAATTCATTTTCACATGATGCAGGTGACCATCTTCACACTCCAACACAGGCTGGCCGCATAAATTATCATACATTAGCCATAATATGGGAGCTCTTCTGGCCCTCTCAGGTGACGGGGCCAGTGTACATTACTGTCTTATGGTTATATGTATATTGCAGTCTCAAATGACTGAGTCAGGAGTTAGGGTCAGGAGTCAGGACTCTGAGTCAGGACTGTTAGTCAGGACTGTTAGTCAGGACTCTGTGTCAGGCCTCTGAGTCAGGACTGTGAGTCAGGACTGTGTGTCAGGACTCTGTGTGAGGCCTCTGAGTCAGGGCTAAACTCGGAGCCAGGACTCTCAGTCAGGACTCTTCTCAGAGTGAGGACATGGTGTGAGATTTTGGAGTCAGGACGCATAGTCGGGACTCTGAGCCAGGGCCCTCACACAGGACTCTGAGTCAGGACTTGGAGTCAGGACTCTGAGTCAGGCCTCGGAGTCAGGACCCAGAATCAGGACTTCGAGTCACGATTCCGAGTCACGACTCCGAGTTAGTTAGGACTCTGTGTCAGGCCTCTGAGTCAGGACTGTGAGTCAGGACTGTGAGTCAGGACTCTGTGTGAGGCCTCTGAGTCAGGGCTAAACTCGGAGCCAGGACTCTGAGTCAGGACTCTTCTCAGAGTGAGGACTTGGTGTGAGGATTTGGAGTCAGGACGCATAGTCGGGACTCTGAGCCAGGGCCCTAACTCAGGACTCTGAGCCAGGCCTCGGAGTCAGGGCTTGGAGTCAGGACTCTGAGTCAGGCCTCGGAGTCAGGACCCAGAATCAGGACTTCGAGTCAGGACTTTGAGTCAGGCTTTGAGTCAGGACTCGGCGTCAGGATTCTGAATCAGGCCTCGGAGGCAGAACTTGGAGTCACGCCTCTGAGTGACGACTCTGAGTGACAGCTATGAGTGACGACTATGAGTGACGACTCTATGAGTCACGACTCCGAGTCACGACTCCGAGTCACGACTCCGAGTCACGACTCCGAGTCACGACACCGAGTCACGACTCCGAGTCACGACTCCGAGTCACGACTCCGAGTCACGAAACCCCTCCGAGTCACGACTCCGAGTCACGACTCCGAGTCACGCCTCCCGAGTCACGACTCCGAGTCACGACTCCGAGTCACGACTCCGAGTCACGACTCCGAGTCACGACTCCGAGTCACGACTCCGAGTCACGACTCCTCCAGTCACGACTCCGAGTCACGACTCCGAGTCACGACTCCGAGTCACGACTCCGAGTCACGACTGAGTCCGATATCCGAGTCACGACTCCGAGTCACGACTCCGAGTCACGACTCTGAGTCACGACTCTGAGTCACGACTCTGAGTCACGACTCTGAGTCCGTGTTGAGTCGAGACAGGAGGCTGAGGAAGATTTAGCATCAGCAGTTGAAGTCACAAGTCTGAGCCAGGAGTCTAAGTCAGTCATCAGAGAAAAGAGTGCGTTAGGAGTGAGAGTCAGTAGTCTGAATCGGAGATCTGATCAGGAAGCTGATCGGGATTCAGAGTTGGAGTCGGAGTCAGAGTCACAGTAATGGTGAGGAAGCAGAGTCAGCATGTGTTTGTTGTCAGTCCGTCAGTTTCATCCATCTGTCCATTGGTCTGTCCATTTACAGGCAAACTTTAGTTGAAAGTAAAGGTAAATTCTTTGTAATTGTCCCTGATGACAATTACCGTTTTCTCTAGTTAAGAACTTCCCGTAGGGAAGTTCTTATTGATATTGTACGTATTCTTATTATTATTAAGAATTTACCTATGGTAAATTCTATTTGTTTTTGTTAATATTATTATAATCCCCCGCCGCTTGCGGGGGATTATATTGATATTGTTCGTTTTATTATTATAATCCCCCGCCGCTTGCGGGGGATTATATTGATATTGTTCGTTTTATTATTATTATTCTTATTCTTATTCTTATTATTCAGCTCAGGAAAACTGCGATTACTTCAAAACTATTAGAGATATTGGTTTACAAGTGAAGGGTAATGTGTGACTCCATTGCGCGCTACTCTACACGAAATTTCATGATCAAATTTCAAGACACTTATGTTTTATGAGCAAAATACAAAAAAAATTTCCGGCGCAGGTTTCTGAGAACCTAAGCATAACTGAGAGCTGTTGATTTTTTCTAAGATACCTTGACAAAGTCTCGAGTGCAGAAAGGCGTCTCGTGGAGATTTCATGAACACATTTCAAGATATGATTTTTTGAAAAATAGACATCCCGAAAACTGACCAAAATTTTTCTGAAAAACAGGGAAGGAATGCTCGTAGAGAGCTGAAAATAGGTGAACATACAGATGTACCACAGTATACAAACTTCACAAAGTTACGGACCGCTCGGACAAACGTCTTGGCGCTACGGACGTCCAAAAACGCAATTTTCAAGTGGCCATATCTCGGTCCCTATTTAAGCTACAACAAAGTTTGACATATCACAAGAAAGGCCTGTTTGTCAGCTTTCCAATGGTGTATAGCATGATGGTGTCAGACGCGCGGCGTAGAATCGCGTCAGACATTGAAAATTTGATGTCACTTTTTGCGCCTACAAAAATGTTTTAGGCTAAAAAGTCAATGAAGTTCTATATGGATGTCCATGAATAATTTTTGTGGGATGCCTAGTGCACGTCTCCATACTGTCCCCAAAGATCAATTATCTACATCAAATAGTTTTTCCTAGAGAATTTTTTTAATTTCAAAATTGAAATGTACATTGCTCAGCTTCTGGTTGTTCAAATTTCATGAAATTAATACCAAAAGATGCGTAAAATTATGGCCTTTACTGTCCTCCAAGGGTATATACTTCTCCTGAATAGCCAATTTCAGATAAATGATTTTATATATTCAATTATAACTCATGAACTATTGTTTCAGATAACATAAAACTGAATGTACATGTTGCTAATTTTTTGCCCTATTTTGTGGTAATGGGCATCCTCCTATCTCCAATACCTTGCTGGTAAAATAGAGCAAAAAAAATAATTCACAGATGCATGTTAGTCACCGTTGGGAAAATACTGTCTCACTGCCACCTTTCCCAGCAGCTGACCTTGTGCCACGACATTTCATAGGCATATGCACCAGCAAGATTGCTACGTTCATACATGGTATGAAGAATTCATCATGACGGCCATGAACTGGAAGGAGGGAGTAAGCAGGGCAGGGGAGACAAGGGGGGGCGCGGGGGATTATCCGATATTGCCGTACGGCAATATCAGTTATACTAGTTATTATTATTCTTATTATTATTCAGCTCAGAAAAACTGCGATTATTTCAACACTATTACAGATACTACGTTACAAGTCAAGGGTAATATGCAACTCCATTGCGTGCTACTTTACACAAATTTCATGTTCAAATTTCATGACACTTATGAGTTATGAGGAAAATATAAAAAAAATTTCCGGCGCAGGTTTCTGAGAACCTAAGCATAACTGAGACCTGTTGATTTTTTTGTAAGATACCTTGACAAAGTCTCCAGTGCAGAAAGGCGTCTCGTGGAGATTTCATGAACACATTTCAAGATATGATTTTTTGAAAATTTGATATCCCGAAAACTGACCAAAATTTTGTTGAAAAACAGGGAAGGAATTGTCTTAGAGAGCTGAAAATGGGTGAACATACAGATGTACGACAGTGTACCAACTTCACAAAGTTACGGACCGCTCGGACAAACGGTCTTTGGCGCTACGGACGTCCAAAAACCTAATTTTCAAGTGCTCATATCTCGGTTCCTATTTCAGCTACAGCAAAGTATCACATATCACAAGAAAGCTCTGTTTGTCAGCTTTCCAATGATGTATAGCATGATAGTGTCAGACGCGCGGCGTAGAATCGCGTCAGACATTGAAAATTTGTTGTCACTTTTTGCACCTTTCGAAAAGTTTTTGGCTTAAAATCCAATGAATTTCTTCATCAATGTCCATGAATATTTTTTCCCTAAAACCCTTGCGGGGCCTCCATACTGTCCTAAAATTACATTTGACTACATCAAGTGGTTTCTGCCACAGAATTTTTTTCATTTCAAAATTGAAATGCACATAGCTCAGCTTCTACTTGTGCAAATTTCATGAAATTAACTCCAAAAAATGCATAAAATTATGACCTACGCTGAACTGCACGGCATACAGCTCATAGTAATACTCAATTTTACAATGATGATTTTACATTTGCAATTATAACTCATGCATTAATGTTTCCGAATCAATTAAAACTCAAATTACATGCTGCTTATTTTTTGCCCTATTTTGTGGTATAATCATATCTTACCATTCTTTTTTCCTTTGCCTTGAAAAAAAAGTTTAAAAATAATTCACAGATGCATCTTAGTCTGCTGTCGGGGCCATTCTGCCTCACTGCCAGGTTTTGCTCCCAAGCAGCAGCATTACGCCATGCAAAGAGCAGCATACTCAAACACGGTCATCAACAACAGGGCACAGGCTTAGGCCTATCATGACAGGGAAATAATATACATTGAAGGGCATATGTCCTCTATTTATGCACTTAAAAACCTTAATAGTATGAGCGGACAGGTGTATTCATACAAATTATTAAAGTGAATTGAAACAGGAGAATAAGCGGGGCCAGGGTCAAACGGGGCCCCGCGGGGGATTATCCGATATTGCCGTACGGCAATATCATTATACTAGTTATTATTATCTTATTCTTATTATTTCAAAATGGTCCTACGTTCACAAAAAGTTATCAAAAGGTAGGTCTGGTTGTTGGGTATTACGTAATTGGGTCATTTGATGTCATTTTCACAGTTGTCTTTTTCACAGAGCCGTTTAAAGTGAAAAATTAGTAAACTTTAAAAGCTTATAACTCAAAAAGTATTTAAGATAATGAGTTAAGAGTCAAAATCCTGTGATAAAATGTTGTTGTCAACGTATTGGTAAAAAGTGATATGAGAGTAAGTCCAACGGGTAAAGGGCTAGAGCAGAATGAGTAGTTTTCAGTGTTGCGCAGGTTTCTCAAGTTACGTAATAGATAGAAACATGGTGATGGTGGCAAAAGTTAGCCAGTATCTGGGGCCAGTGCACATTCAACAATTGGTTTGGATTGGTGCAATAATGTGTTAAATATGGCAATTGTTCAAAATCAAGGGTTCAAAATTTAGGTGGAATTGTAAAATCTCCAGGAAGGAGTAGTCTGAGGTGATCAAAATGTATAGTGAACTACCCTTAACTTTACCCGAAGAGACTATATTGATCAAAAAATTGGACAAAAAGGTGATATTTGAACGTGTTATGAGCCATTAAAGTTTAAAAAGTCCAATTTTCCAAAAATCTGAAAATTATGTTTTTTTCAACCAATCCTCTTCAAAGTCTAGGGTCTACTAGTCAATAATGTGGTTATCAAAAGCCCCCAATGCAGTTTGTTCAAGGTCTTCAAATAAATTTGTCAAAAATTGTGAAAAGTGCCCCTTTGCAACACACCGGATGTTTTGCATAAATGATTTAATTTGAGTGGGAAATATTACTCCTACAGCTTTCTGTAAATTAAATGACCCCCCTAGATGACATACTGGCAACACATGAGCACATTAATTTTCACCTGTGACAATTTCCGCAGGGTCAAATTTGAGGTCAAAGATGAAATGAAAATTGATCGTTTTCACAAATGATTTTTTTTAACTAGCAAGGAAAGTTCCAATTTTTTTGATTTTAATTGACAAGCTTGACCAAATACTTGCGGTAAGTTTTGGCAAATGACAAGTCTGTAGGTACAGTCAACTCGAAGCAACTGAGGTCAAAAGGTCAGAAAAATGAAGAAATGGTCAGCCAAAAATTCATTTTCACATGATGCAGGTGAGACGGTTTTCACACTCCAACACAGGCTGGCCGCATATATTAGCATACATTAACCATATTTGGAAAGCTGTTTGGGCCGTTTCAGGTGACGGGGCCAGTGTACACTACTGTCTAATGTTTATATACATATTACAGTCTCAAATGACTGAGTCAGGAGTTGGAGTCAGGAGTTTGAGTCAGGAGTTTGAGTCAGGAGTTTGAGTCAGGAGTTTGAGTCAGGAGTTTGAGTCAGGAGTAGGTGTCAGGAGTCAGGACTGTGAGGCGGGGACTGTGAGTCGGGAACTGTGAGTCAGGACTGTGAGTCAGGTAGCCTGCTGTCATGCTGTTGTCAGTCAGGACTGTCAGTCAGGACTGTCAGTCAGGACTGTCAGTCAGGACTGTTAGTCAGGACTGTCAGTCAGGACTGTTCGTCAGGACTGTCAGTCAGGACTTTCAGTCAGGACTGTCAGTCAGACTGTCAGTCAGGACTTTCAGTCAGGACTGTCAGTCAGGCCTCTGAGTCAGGACTTTGAGTCAGCCTCTGAGTCACGATTCTGAGTCACAATTCTGAGTCAAGACTGTCAGTCAAGACTGTCAGTCAGGACTGTTAGTCAGGACTGTCGGTCAGGACTGTTCGGCAGGACTGTCAGTCAGGACTGTCAGTCAGGACTTTCACTCAGGACTCAGGCAGACTTTGAGTGTGGACTCTGAGTGAGGACTCTGAGTGAGGACTCTGAATCAAGGACTCTGAGTTAGGACTTTGCAACAGGACTTTGCATCAGGGCTCTGAGTCAGGCCGCTGAATCAGGTACACTGAGTCGGGACTTTGCGTCGTGACGTAGAGTCGGGACTCACACCTCAGTGTCACACCTCAGTGTCACACCTCAGTGTCACGACTCAGTGTCACGACTCAGTGTCACGACTCAGTGTCACGACTCTGAGTCACGACTCTGAGTCACGACTCTGAGTCACGACTCTGAGTCACGACTCTGAGTCACGACTCTGAGTCACGACTCTGAGTCACGACTCTGAGTCACGACTCTGAGTCACGACTCTGAGTCACGACTCTGAGTCACGACTCTGAGTCAAGACTGTCAGTCAAGACTGTCAGTCAGGACTGTCAGTCAGGACTGTCGGTCAGGACTGTCAGTCAGGACTGTCAGTCAGGACTGTCAGTCAGGACTTTCACTCAGGACTCAGGCAGGAATTTGAGTGAGGACTCTGATTCAGGACGCTGAGTCAGGACTCTGAATCAAGGACTCTGAGTTAGGACTTTGCAACAGGACTTTGCATCAGGGCTCTGAGTCAGGCCGCTGAATCAGGTACTCTGAGTCGGGACTTTGCGTCGTGACGTAGAGTCGGGACTCACACCTCAGTGTCACACCTCAGTGTCACGACTCAGTGTCACGACTCTGAGTCACGACTCTGAGTCACGACTCTGAGTCACGACTCTGAGTCACGACTCTGAGTCACGACTCTGAGTCACGACTCTGAGTCACGCCTCTGAGTCACGACTCTGAGTCACGACTCTGAGTCACGACTCTGAGTCACGACTCTGAGTCACGCCTCTGAGTCACGACTTTGAGTCACGACTCTGAGTCACGACTCTGAGTCACGACTCTGAGTCACGACTCTGAGTCACGACTCTGAGTCACGACTCTGAGTCACGACTCTGAGTCACGACTCTGAGTCACGACTCTGAGTCACGACTCTGAGTCACGACTCTGAGTCACGACTCTTAGGCTGTGTTGAGTCGAGACAGGAATCAGAGGAAGTATTTGGCATCAGCCGTTACAGTCATGAGTCTGAGCCAGGAGTCCGGGTCAGAGAAAAGAGTCTGTGTCAGGAGTGAGAGTCAGTAGTCTGAATCGGAGATCTGATCAGGATTCAGAGTTGGAGTCAGAGTCGCAGTCATGGTGAGGAATCACTGTCAGCATGTGTTTGGCAGTCCGTCGGTTTCATCCATCTGTCCATTTGTCCGTCTATTTACAGGCAAAGTTTAGCCCATATGTCCAGTCTGTCGGTTTACAGGCCAAGTTTATTTAAAAGTAAAGGTAAATTCTTAGTAATTGTCAGTGCTGACAATTACCGTGTTCTCTAGTTATTCTTATTATTTTTCTGACCACTTTTGGCCATTTCTAAAATGATGCATTACTCAAAAACTATGCAATGTATCTCCATGAAAGTATAATTGCATAGGGATATCATAGAAGTTCTCCACTGGTGGGAATTACGCATGGGAATTACGCACGACATGGGAATTACAGGATTTTCTATAAAAAATTTCTGCTTCCGGTTTTGCAAAAATTACCACATACTTTTCTACGAAAATTTTTTCCCAGATTCTCCAAGGAAATACGCAGTGCAGAAAGGATTTTTATGGAAATCCATAGACAAAAATTTTTTTCTATGAATTTTTACAAAAAACGGAATTCCCAAAAAGCACGGTGTAATTCATGAAAAACCATGATGCAATTATCAGATTTTCATGTCCTTCAGGAAATGAGTAGTACTACTTGGGTATACTGTCTATGCAAAAGTATGGGACCCCAGGTCCAATACTTTTTGTGCCACATGGCCTCAAAAGTGCAACTTTTGAAGGCTGTAACTCCTTAATATTTAACCAAGAAGCAAAAGAAAACCATTTTTGGAAAGCTTAGAATGTCAGCTTTCCAATGATATGTAGCATTATTCCCTTTGGCATCCAAGGGAAAATTTCGCTTAACAGTGAAAATTTCATGTCACTTTTCGGCCAAGAAAAACACATTAGGCTACAAAAACCTATGAAGATCTTGATGGATGTTCATGAATATTTTTTCTGTCATGCCCAGCCTATACCCCTATAATGTGGCCAAAGGAAATTTACCTCCATCAAATATTTTTTCCAAGAGAATTTTTTTAAATTTCAAAATTCAAATGCCAATAACTCGTTTCCTAATGACTAAAATTTTACCAAAAAAGCGTTAAAGGATGTGTAAAATTGTGGTCTTCATTTCATTTAATGTAACCACGCTTGTCAGAGCAAAAGCCAATTTTACATGAATTTTTTGGTGTTTTCAATAATAACTCATCCATTTATGCTTCAAGTCAATTAAAATTGATGTGACATGGTGCTGACTGTTTGCCCTATTTACGTATGTAACCACCTTTTCCTAGCTATTATGGTTTGCCTCTAGGAAGTCATTAGGGTTAGGGTTTCATGAAAGTGTATTGCTTTCAGGATGGTACCTCTGGCCATTAAAGATCTCACTCCATGCCAAGCGATATATCACTAAGTACATATGTATGGCTGTTGTTGTATTTCCATGGACTATGCCAAACATTTCAAAGTCGCAGCAATGATAGTCATTTCCCAATCAAAACATGTTCTGGAAGACAAAGGAATGCAAGGAACTGGAAGAGAAAGGGAGAGATAGGATTGGAAGGGAATGAATTTGAAGGGAAGGGAAGGGATTTGAAGGGAAGGGAAGTTCTTCCTTTAAATTGCTGTGCAATTTAGTATACTAGTTAAGAACTTCCCGTAGGGAAGTTCTTATTGATATTGTACGTATTCTTTTTCTTATTATTATTATTCTTTATTAAGAACTTCCCGTAGGGAAGTTCTTATTGATATTGTACGTATTCTTCTTATTATTATTATTAAGAACTTCCCGTAGGGAAGTTCTTCTTGATATTGTACGTATTCTTATTATTATTATTCTTTATTATTCTTATTCTTCCAACTTTTTGACTTTTTAAAATTTTGAATAACTTCTTTATCAGAAGACAAATGTCAATTAGCATCTATACAGCATTAAGACACTATAGAATTCCTTCTATGCTGGGAATTACACATCGGAATTCCGTTTGACATAGGAATTACAGGCAATCTTCATAAAAAATTTCCGATTCCGGTTTTGGGAAATCTGTCAGTCAGAATGTCATGAAATTTTTTCCTGTTAATCTCTAATGGACTATGCAGTGCGGAAAGGAGCTAGTGGCTATAGGGTGTATAGCTTTGGAGAGAAAAAAGTTCAAAATCGGAGCATAGAGAAATTTCGAGGGGTGATGTCATGAAAAACCATGATTGAAATGTCAGATTTTTATGTCCTTACAGGAATTGTTGCTACTACTGGGGTGTAGTGTCAGTGCAAAAGTATGGCATCCCAGGGCCTATACTTTTTGTGCCACAGGCCCTCAAAAGTCGAACATTTGATTGGCTATATCTCCCTTAATATTGATCCTAGAAAGAAAAAATGGCCATTTTTGGAAACCTCAGAATGTCAGCTTTCCATTGATATATAGCAATATGCTGTACAACGTACGGTTTAGAATCGCGTCAGACATTGAAAATTTTATGTCACTTTTTGGGTCTCCTGACACCTATTTTGCCCAAAAAACTATGAAGGTCTTCATGGATGTTCATGTTGATTTTTTATGTCGTGCCCAATATGGACCTGCATAATATGCCCAAAGGAATTTTCTCTACTTGAAGTTCTTTATCATTGAGAATTTTTTTATTTCAAAATTGGAATGTAGATTGCTCAGCTTCTACTCATTCAAATGTCATGAAATTAACACCAAAAAATGCGTAAAATTATGCCCTTTTATGTGCTCCAAGGGCATATATCTCTCACTGATAGCCAATTTTACATTAGCAATTTCATATATCCAATTGTAACTCATTAAGTATTCATTAAAATCAATTAAGAATAATTTGACTTATTGCTAATTTTTTGCTCTATTTTTCCATGTAAGCAAATGTTCCTACCATGAATTTTTTGATCCTATTTAAACTCTTCCAATAATGTTTCAAATCACTTCAAATTGATATGATATGTTGCTTATTTGTTGCCCTATTGTTTGCAAATAACCTCATATTTTTCCCATTAAATTTATAATTAAATTATAACTTGTCAAATACTGCTGCAAACCACTTAAAACTAATTTGACATGTTGCTGACTCCTTGCCCTCTGTGTGTATGTAAGCACATCTTCCTAGCTCTTATGGTTTGTCCATAACAAATCATTAGGGTTAGGGTTTCATCAAAGTATTGCTTTCAGGGTGGTACCATCGCCCACTAAAGGCCTGGCTCCATGCCAAGTGCTATATGAGTATGTGTGCCTGTTTTCACAGTTCCATGGACTATTGCAGGCAAGGTCAAAGCAGCAGTGATGTTTCACTACAGGACAACCTAAACACACTATTAAGCAATGGAAAGGAAAGGAATGCAAGGAACTAGAATAGCAGGGCAGGGAAGGGATTGGAAGGAAGGGAAGGGATTGGAAGGGAAGGGAAGTTCTTCCTTTAAATTGCTGTGCAATTTAGTATACTAGTTAAGAATTTACCTATGGTAAATTCTATTTGTTTTTGCTATTATTTTTATTATTATTATTATTATTATTATTTTTTCAAAATGGACTTAGGTCTTTGTAAGTGTTTTCAGTTGATAGGTCAGTGGTTGGGTATTACGTAATTGAGTGATTCAATGTCATTTTCACAGTTGTCGTTTTCACAGAAGCGTTCAAAGTCGAAAATGAGCAAACTTTAAAGTGCTATAACTCAAAAAGTATTTGAGATAATTAGTCAACAGTCAAAATCCTGTGATAAAAAGTTATTGGCAATGTTTTGGTGAAAGTGATATGAGAGTTGGTCTAACGGGTAAGGGGCTATTGACCCATGAGCTGTTTTCAGTTGGCGAATGAGATCTCATGTTATGTAATAGATAGGAATATGGTGATGGTGGCAAAAGTTAGCCAGTATCTGGGGCCAGTGTTGACTGTAATATCATTGGGATTGATGCAATATTACTTGAAATATGGCAATTTTTCAAAATCGAGTGTTCAAAATTTAGGTGAAATTGTAAAATCATTATGAAGGAGCAGTCTGAGGTGATCAAAATGTTAATGAAACTCCCCTTAACTTTACCCAAAAAGTATATATTGACCAGAAAATTTGACCTATTGGTATATTGAAGGTGATATGAGCCATTAAAGTTTAAAAAGTTGAAGTTTTGAAAAATTCTGAAAATCATGTTATTTTCCACCAATCCTCTTAAATCTTTGAGGTATACTGGTCACTAATATGGTTTTCAAAAGCCCCCTATTAGAATTGTTTCATATCCTCAACTTAATTTGTAAAAAATTGTGAAACATGTTACTTCGCGACTTACATGACAGTTTCCATAAATGATTTAATTTGAGTGGGAAATGTCACTCCTACAGCTTTCTGTAAATTAAATTACCCCCAAAAATGACATACTGGCAATCACATGAGCACATAAAATTTGACAAGTAGTCTCATTCATCATGGTCAAATTTGAGGTCAAAGATGAAATGAAAATTGACCATTTTCAGAGATGATTTTTTTTTAACTAGGAAGGAATGCTTCAATTTTCTTGATTTTAAAGGACAATGTGAACTTAATTGTTGTGGTCAATTGTGGTAAACAACAAGTCTGTAGGTACAGCCATCTCTGAGCAGTAAAGGTCAAAAGGTCAAAAAATGACCAAATGGTCAGCAAAAAATTCATTTTCACATGATGCAGGTGAGAAGATTTCACACTCCACCTCAGGCTGGCCGCATATATTAGCATACATTAGCCATATTTGGAAAGCTGTTCTGGCCGTTTCAGGTAACGGGGCCAGTGTGCGCTACTGTCTAATGTTTATATACATATTACAGTCCAAAATGACTGAGTGGAGTTAGGGACAGGAGTTGTAGTCAGGAGTCTGAGTCAAGACCCTGAGTCAGGACTCTTGAGTCAGGACCCTGAGTCAGGACCCTGAGTCACATCTCGAGTCATGACTCTGAATCAGGACCCTGAGTCAAGACTCTGAATCAGGACAATGAGTAAAGACACTCAGTTAGGACCCTGAGTCAGGACCCTGAGTCAGGCCTCTGAGTCTGGCTCTGAGTCAGGCCTCTGTGGTCGGACTCTGAGTCAGGACTCTGAGTCAGGACTCTGAGTCAGGACCCTCAGACCCTAGGTCAGGGCTCTGATACAGGTCCCTGAGTCACGACCCTGAGTCACGACCCTGAGTCAGGCCTCTGAGTCAGGCCTCTGAGTCAGGCCTCTGAGTCAGGCCTCAGAGTCAGGACTCTGAGTCAGGACTCTTGGTCAGGTATCTGAGTCAGACCACTGGGTCAGGACTCTGCGGCAGGACCCTGAGTCAGGACCATCAGTCAGAACCCTGATCTAAGCCTCTGAGGTCGGACTCTGAGGTCGGACTCTGAGTCAGGCCTCTGAGTCAGGACTCTGAGTCAGAACTCTGAATCAGGACCCTGAGTCAGGCTTCTGAGTCAGGCCTCTGTGGTCGGACTCTGAGTCAGGACTCTGAGTCAGGACTCTGAGTCAGGACCCTCAGTCTGGACCCTAGGTCAGGGTTCTGATACAGGTCCCTGAGTCACGACCCTGAGTCATGACCCTGAGGCAGGCCTCAGAGTCAGGCCTCTGAGTCAGGACTCTGAGTCAGGACTCTTGGTCAGGTATCTGAGTCAGGCCACTGAGTCAGGACTCTGAGGCAGGACCCTGAGGCAGGATTGTGAGTCGGGTCTCTGAGTCGGGTCTCTGAGTCGGGCCTCGGAGTCCGGCCTCTGAGTCGGGCCTCTGAGTCAGGCCTCTGAGTCAGGCCTCTGAGTCGGGCCTCTGAGTCAGGCCTCTGAGTCGGGCCTCTGAGTCGGGCCTCAGAGTCAGACGCTGAGTCGGGACGCTGAGTCGGGACCCTGAGTGGGGCTCTGAGTTGGGACTCTGAGTTGGGACTCTGAGTTGGGACTCTGAGTCAAGGCCTCTGAGTCAGGACTCTGAGTCAGGACTCTGAGTCAGGACTCTGAGTCAGGACTCTGAGTCAGGTCTCTGAGTCAGGTCTCTGAGTCAGGACTCTGAGTCGGGACTCTGAGTCAGGACTCGGAGTCAGGACTCTGAGTCGGGACTCTGAGTCGGGACTCTGAGTCCGTGTTGAGTCTGAGGAAGGATTTGGCATCAGCAGTTGAAGTCGCAACTCTGAGCCAGGAGTCTGAGTCCGGCATCAGAGAAAAGAGTCAGCGTCAGGACTGAGAGTAAGTAGTCTGAATTGTAGATCTGATCAGAAAGCTGACCAGGATTCAGATTCAGAGTCGTAGTCATGGTGAGGAGTCAGAGTTCGCATGTGTCTGTCAGTCCGTCGGTTTCATCCATCTGTCCATCAGTCTATTTGTCTGTCCGTTTACAGGGAAAGTTTAGCTCATCTGTCCATTTGTCTGTCTGTTTACAGGCCAAGTTTAGTTAAAAGTAAAGGTAACGTCCATTTGTCAGTCAATTTACAGGCAAAGTTCACTTAAAAGTAAAGGTAAATTCTTTGTAATTGTCCCTGATGACAATTACCGTGTTCTCTAGTTATTATTAAGAATTTACCTATGGTAAATTCTATTTGTTTTTGCTATTATTATTATTATTATTATTATTATGTTTTTTTCAAAATGGACTTAGGTCTTTGAAAGTGTTTTCAGTTGATAGGTCAGTAGTTGGGTATTACGTAATTGGGTCATTTGATGTCATTTTCACAGTTGTCTTTTTCACAGAGTCGTTTGAAGTCGAAAATTAGTAAACTTTGAAAGGTCATAACTCAAAAACTATATAAGATATTGAGTCATGAGTCAAAATCTTATGATAAAAAGTTGTAGTGAACGTATTGGTACAACTGATATGAGAGTTGGTCCAACGGGTAAAGGGTTACAGCAGAATGAGCAGTTTTTGGTCTGTCACAGAGATCTCAAGTTACGTAATAGATAGGAATATGATGATGGTGGCAAAAGTTAGCTGGTATCTGGGGCCAGGGACGACTGTAATATCATTGGGATTGATGCAATATATTTTGAGATATGACAATTTTTCAGAATTGAGTGTTCAAAATTTTGGTGGAATTGTAAAATCTCCATGAAGGACTGGTCTGAGGTGATCAAAATGTATAATGAACTACCCTTAACTTTACCCAAAAAGACTATATTGACCAACAAATTTGACAAAAAGGTGATATTTGAAGGTGATATGAGCCATCAAAGTCAAAAAAGTTGAATTTTTCCCAAATTCTCAAAATTATGTCATATTTCACCAATCCTCTTAAAAGTCTGAGGTATACTGGTCAGTAGTATGGTTATCAAAAGCCCCTTATTAGAATTGTTTCATATCCTCAACTTAATTTGTAAAAAATTGTGAAAAGTGGTACTTCGCAACTTCGATGACATTTTGCATAAATGATTTAATTTGAGTGGGAAATATTACTCCTACAGCTTTTTGTAAATTAAATGACCCCCCTAGATCACATACTGGCAACACATGAGCACATTAATTTTCACCTGTGACAATTTCCGCAAGGTCAAATTTGAGGTCAAAGATGAAATGAAAATTGATCGTTTTCACAAATGATTTTTTTTAACTAGCAAGGAAAGTTCCAATTCTTTTGATTTTAATTGACAAGCTTGACCAAATACTTGCGGTAAGTTTTGGCAAATGACAAGTCTGTAGGTACAGTCAACTCGAAGCAACTGAGGTCAAAAGGTCAGAAAAATGAAGAAATTGTCAGCCAAAAATTCATTTTCACATGATGCAGGTGAGACGGTTTCACACTCCAACACAGGCTGGCCGCATATATTAGCATACATTTACCATATTTGGAAAGCTGTTCTGGCCGTTTCAGGTGACGGGGCCAGTGTACACTACTGTCTAATGTTTATATACATATTACAGTCTCAAATGACTGAGTCAGGAGTTGGAGTCAGGAGTTGGAGTCAGGAGTTTGAGTCAGGAGTTTGAGTCAGGAGTAGGGGTCAGGAGTCAGGACTGTGAGGCGGGGACTGTGAGTCAGGAACTGTGAGTCAGGACTGTGAGTCAGGTAGCCTGCTGTCATGCTGTTGTCAGTCAGGACTGTCAGTTAGGACTGTCAGTCAGGACTGTCAGTGACTGTCAGTCAGGACTGTCAGTCAGGACTGTCAGTCAGGACTGTCAGTCAGGACTGTTCATCAGGACTGTCAGTCAGGACTTTCAGTCAGGACTGTCAGTCAGGACTTTCAGTCAGGACTGTCAGTCAGGCCTCTGAGTCAGGACTTTGAGTCAGGCCTCTGAGTCACGATTCTGAGTCACAATTCTGAGATTCTGAGTCACAATTCTGAGTCAGGACTGTCAGTCAGGACTGTCAGTCGGGACTGTCAGTCAGAACTGTCAGTCAGGACTGTCAGTCAGGACTGTTCAGCAGGACTGTCAGTCAGTACTGTCAGTCAGGACTTTCACTCAGGACTCAGGCAGGACTTTGAGTGAGGACTCTGAGTGAGGACTCTGAATCAAGGACTCTGAGTTAGGACTTTGCAACAGGACTTTGCATCAGGACTCTGAGTCAGGCCGCTGAATCAGGTACTCTGAGTCGGGACTTTGCGTCGTGACATAGAGTCGGGACTCACACCTCAGTGTCACACCTCAGTGTCACACCTCAGTGTCACACCTCAGTGTCACACCTCAGTGTCACACCTCAGTGTCACACCTCAGTGTCACACCTCAGTGTCACGACTCTGAGTCACGACTCTGAGTCACGACTCAGAGTCGTGACTCTGAGTCGTGACTCTGAGTCGTGGCTCTGAGTCGTGACTCTGAGTCGTGACTCTGAGTCGTGACTCTGAGTCGTGACTCTGAGTCGTGACTCTGAGTCACGACTCAGAGTCACGACTCAGAGTCACGACTCAGAGTCACGACTCAGAGTCACGACTCAGAGTCACGACTCAGAGTCACGACTCAGAGTCACGACTCAGAGTCACGACTCAGAGTCTGAGCAGTAAAGGTCAAAAGGTCAAAAAATGTCCAAATGGTCAGCAAAAAAATTCATTTTCACATGATGCAGGTGAGCCATCTTCACACTCCAACACAGGCTGGCGGCATAAATTATCATACATTAGCCATATATGGAGAGCTCTTCTGGCCGTCTCAGATGACGGGGCCAATGTACATTACTGTCTATTGGCTATATGCATATTGTAGTCTCAAATGACCGAGTCAGGAGTAGGAGTCAGGAGTTGGAGTCAGGAGTTGGAGTCAGGAGTTGTAGTCAGGCATTGGAGTCAGGGTCCACAAGTCTTGAGTCAGACTTTGAATCAGTACTATGAATCAGTACTGTGAATCAGTACTGTGAGTATGGACTCTAATTCAGGACTCTAATTCAGGACTCTGAGTCAGGCCTCTGAGTCAGGTCTCTCAGTGAGGACTCGGAGTCAGGACTCGGAGTCAGGACTTGGAGACAGGACTCAGAGTCAGTACTCTGAGTCAGTACTTTGAGCCAGGACTCTCGGACAGGTCTCTGAGTCAGGACTCTGAGGCAGTACTCTGAGTCAGGACTCGGAGTCAGGACTCGGAGTCAGGACTCGGAGTCAGGACTCGGAGACAGGACTCGGAGACAGGACTCGGAGACAGGACTCGGAGACAGGCCCAGGGATCAGGACTCAGTCTGAGTCGGACCTAGGAGTCACGACTCAGTCTGAGTCAGGACTCGGAGTCAGACTCAGTCTGGGTCAGGACTCTGAGTCAGGAGGCTGATTCTGGCATCTGAGTCAGGAGTCTGTGTCGGGTGCTTGAGTTGGGAGTCTTGGGCTTAGTTGGGAGATGGGAGTCTGTCTGTCTGACCGTCCGTCCGTCCGTCCGTCCATTTGTCTGTCCATTTACAGGCAAAGTTTGGTTAGAAGTAAAGGTAAATTCTTTGTAATTGTCCGTGATGACAATTACCGTGTTCTCTAGTTAAGAATTTACCTATGGTAAATTCTATTTGTTTTTGCTATTATTATTATTCTTATTATTATTATTATTATTCTTATTCTTCTTTTTGGTTTCAAAATGGTTTTACGGCAATGAAAGTTGGTCAGAAGGTCAATCAGGCATTCAGTATTGTGAAAGTGGGTCATTTGATGTCATTTTCACAGTTGTCTTTTTCACAGAGGCGTTCAAAGTCGAAAATTTGTAAACTTCAAGGTTGAATAACTGAAAAAGTATTTGAGATAACGGGTAAAGAGTAAAAATCATGTGATAAAAAGATGTTGTCTATGTATTGGTACAAGTGATATGAGAGTTGGTCCAACGGGTAAAGGGTTAGAGCAGAATGAGCAGTTTTTGGTCTGCGAACAAGATCTCAAGTTACATAATAGATGGAATCATGGTGATTGTGACAAAAGTTGTCCAGTATCTGGGGCCAGTGCAGTGCGCAATATGGTTTCAATTTGTAGGCTACTTTTTGAAATATGGCAATTTTTCAAAATCAAGGGTTCAAAATTGAGGTCGAATTGTAAAATCTCCTTGAAGGAGTAGTCTGAGGTGATCAAAATGTATAGTGAACTACCCTTAACTTTACCCAAAAAGACTATATTGATCAAAAAATTGGACAAAAAGGTGATATTTGAAGGTGATATGAGCCATTAAAGTTTAAAAAGTCCAATTTTCCAAAAATTCTGAAAATTATGTTTTTTTCAACCAATCCTCTTCAAAGTCTAGTGTCTACTAGTCAATAATGTGGTTATCAAAAGCCCCTAATGCAGTTTGTTCAAGGTCTTCAAATAAATTTGTCAAAAATTGTGAAAAGTGCCCCTTTGCAACACACCGGATGTTTTGCATAAATGATTTAATTTGAGTGGGAAATATTACTCCTACAGCTTTCTGTAAATTAAATGACCCCCCTAGATCACATACTGGCAACCACATGAGCACATTCATTTTCACCTGTGACAATTTCCGCAGGGTCAAATTTGAGGTCAAAGATGAAATGAAAATTGATCGTTTTCACAAATGATTTTTTTTAACTAGCAAGGAAAGTTCCAATTTTCTTTATTTTCATTGACAAGCTTGACCAAATACTTGCGGTAAGTTGTGGCAAATGACAAGTCTGTAGGTACACTCAACTCGAAGCAACAAAGGTCAAAAGGTCAGAAAAATGAAGAAATCGCAGCCAAAAATTCATTTTCACATGATGCAGGTGAGACGGTTTCACACTCCAACGCAGGCTGGCCGCATATATTAGCATACATTAACCATATTTGGCAAGCTGTTCTGGCCGTTTCAGGTGATGGGGCCAGTGTATGCTACTGACTAAGTCTCAAATGACTGAGTGGAGTTGGGGACAGGAGTTGTAGTCAGGACCCTGAGCCAGGACCCTGAGTCAGGTCTCTGAGTCAGGTCCCTGAGTCAGGACCCTAGGTCAGGACTCTGAGTCAGGTCTGTGAGTCAGGTCTGTGAGTCAGGTCTGCGAGTCAGGACCCTGAGTCTGGACTCTGAGGCAGGTCCCTGAGTCAGGACTCTGAGTCAGGACTCTTAGTCAGGACTCTTAGTCAGGACTCTGAGTCAGGAGTCTGAGTCTCGACTATGACTAATGACTACGAGTCTCAACTATGAGCCAGGCAGCTGAGTCAGGACTCGGAGTCAGGCCTCGGAGTCAGGCCTCTCAGTCAGGCCTCGGAGTCAGGCCTCGGAGTCAGGACTCAGAGTTAGGACTCGGAGTCATGACTCGGAGTCAGGAATCTTAGTCAGGTCTGTGAGTCAGGTCTCTGAGTCAGGTCACTGAGTCAGGACCCTAGGTCAGGACTCTTAGCAAAGACTCTGAGCAATGAGTCTGTGAGTCAGATCTGTGAGTCAGGTCTGCGAGTCAGGACTCTGAGTCAGAACTCTGAGTCAGGACTCTGAGTCTCGACTATGAGTATCGACTCTGAGTCTCGACTATGAGTCAGGCTGCTGAGTCAGGACTCGGGATCAGGGCTTGGAGTCAGGACTCGGAGTCAGGCCTCGGAGTCAGGCCTCAGAATCAGGACTCGGAGTCATGATTTGGAGTCAGGAATCTGAGTCAGATCTGTGAGTCAGGTCTGTGAGTCAGGTCTGTGAGTCCGGTCTGTGAGTCAGGTCCTTGAGTCAGGACCCTAGGCCAGGACTCGGAGTCAGGCCTCAGAGTCAGACCTCTGAGTCAGGCCTCAGAGTCAGACTCAGAGTCAGGACTCTGAGTCAGAACTTGGAATCAGTACTCTGAGTCAGGACTCTGAGTCAGGACCCTACGTTAGGACTCTGAGTCAGAAGTCAGGACTCTGAGTCAGAACTCAGAGTCTAGACTCTGAGTCTCGACTATGAGTATTGACTATGAGTCTCGACTATGAGTCAGGCTGCTGAGTCAGGACTCGGAGTCAGGACTCGGAGTCAGGACTCGGAGTCAGGCCTCAGAGTCATGACTAGGAGTCATGACTCAGTCATGACTCAGTCAGGAATCTGAGGCAGGTCTATGAGGCAGGTCTATGAGTCAGGTTTGTGAGTCAGGTCTGTGAGTCAGGTCTGTGAGTCAGGACCCTAGGTCAGGACTCTGAGTCAGGACTCAGAGTTAGGACTCTGAGTCTCGACTATGAGTCTCGACTATGAGTTTCGAGTATGAGTCTCGAGTATGAGTCTTGAGTATGAGTCTCGGGTATGAGTCAGGACACGCTGAGTCAGGCCGCTGAGTCAGGACATGCTGAGTCAGGACACGCTGAGTCAGGCCATGCTGAGTCAGGACACGCTGAGTCAGGACTCTGAGTCAGGACCCTGAGTCAGGACTCTGAGTCAGGCCTCTGAGTCAGGACTCTGAGTCAGGACTCTGAGTCAGGACTCTGAGTCAGGACTCTGAGTCAGTCATAAGAGAAAAGAGTCAGTGTCAGGACTGAGAGTCAGTAGTCTGAATTGTAGATCTGATCAGGAAGGTGACCAGGATTAAGAGTCGGAGTCATGGTGAGGAGTCACAGTCCGCATGTGCCTGTCAGTCCGTTGGTTTCATCCATCTGGCCATCCGTCCATTTAGCTGTCTGTTTACAGGCAAAGTTTAGCCCATTTGTTTGTCTGTTTACACGCCTAGTTAAAAGTAAAGGTAAAGTCAATTTGTCTGTCAATTTACAGGCAAAGTGTAATTAAAAGTAAAGGTAAATTCTTTGTAATTGTCCGTGATGACAATTACCGTTTTCTCTAGTTATTATTCTTATTCTTCTTTTTTTTTCAAAATGGTCCTATGGCGATGAAAGTTGGTCAGAAGGTGAATCAGTCATTCAGTATTGTGAAAGTGGGTCATTTGATGTCATTTTCACAGTTGTCTTTTTCACAGAAGCGTTCAAAGTCGAAAATTTGTAAACTTTAAGGTTGAATAACTGAAAAAGTAGTTGAGATAATGAGTCAACAGTCAAAATCTTGTGATAAAAAGTTATTGTCTACATATTGGTTCAAGTGATATCAGAGTTGGTCCAACGGGTAAAGGGCTAGAGCAGAATGAGCAGTTTTTGGTCTGCGAACAAGATCTCAAGTTACGTAATAGATGGAATCATGGTGATTGTGACAAAAGTTGGCCAGTATCTGGGGCCAGTGCAGTGCACAATATGGTTTGGATTTGTAGACTACTTTTTGAAATATGGCAATTTTTCAAAATCAAGGGTTCAAAATTTAGGTCGAATTGTAAAATTTCCTTGAAGGAGTAGTCTGAGGTGATCAAAATGTATAATGAACTACCCTTAACTTTACCCAAAAAGACTATTTTGACCAAAAAATTCGACAAAAAGATGATATTTGAAGGTGATATGAGCCGTTAAAGTTTAAAAAGTACAATTTTCCAAAAATTCTCAAAATTATGCTCTTTTCAACCAATCAAATGAAAAGTCTGGCATCTACTACTCAAAAACATGGTTATCAAAAGCCCCCTATTGAAATTGTTTCATATCATCAACTTAATTTGTAAAAAATTGTGAAAAATGGTACTTCGCAACTTACATGACATTTTGCAAAAATCATTTAATTTGAGTGGGAAATATCACTTCTACAGCTTTCTGTAAATTAAATGACCCCCCAATACCACATACTGCAATCACATGAGCACATTAATTTTCAACTGTGACAATTTCCGCGAGGTCAAATTGGAGGTCAAAGATGAAGGGAAAATTGATCATTTTGGCAGATGATTTTTTTTTACTAGGAAGGAATATTTCAATTTTCTTGATTTTAAGAGCAGATGTACACCAAATACTTCTGGTTATTTGTAGCAAATGACAATTCTGTAGCTACATCCATCTCTGAGCTGTAAGGGTCAAAAGGTAAAAAAAATTACAAAATGGTCAGCAAAAAATTCATTTTCACATGATGCAGGTGTGACAGCTTTACACTGTAAGACGTTGTGGCCGCATAAATTAGCATACATTAGCCATATATGGAGTGCTCCTCTGGGCAGTTCAGGTGAGTGCTGGTTACAAGGGCAGGCCTACTGATTGGAACAGTAGTCTGCTGTCATGCTGTTGGGAGTCAGGACTGTCAGTCAGGACTGTCAGTCAGGACTGTCAGTCAGGACTGTCAGTCAGGACTGTCAGTCAGGACTGTCAGTCAGGACTGTCAGTCAGGACTGTTCGTCAGTCCTGACAGTCAGTCAGGACAGTCAGTCAGGACTCTGAGTCAGGACTCTGCATCAGGACTCAGAGGTACGACTCAGAGTCACGACTCAGAGTCACGACTCAGAGTCACGACTCAGAGTCACGACTCAGCGCCACGACTCAGAGCCACGACTCAGAGCCAAGCCTCAGAGTCACGACTCAGAGTCACGACTCAGAGTCACGACTCAGAGTCACACCTCTTAGGCCGTGTTGTGTCGGTCAGCCAGGAGTCAGGATTCTGAGTCAGGACTCTGAGTCAGGACTCTGAGTCAGGACTCTGAGTCAGGACTCTGAGTCAGGACTCTGAGTCAGGACTCTGAGTCAGGACTCTGAGTCAGGACTCTGAGTCAGGACTCTGAGTCAGGACTCTGAGTCAGGACTCTGAGTCAGGACTCTGAGTCAGGACTCTGAGTCAGGACTCTGAGTCAGGACTCTGAGTCAGGACTCTGAGTCAGGACTCTGAGTCAGGACTCTGAGTCAGGACTCTGAGTCAGGACTCTGAGTCAGGACTCTGAGTCAGGACTCTGAGTCAGGACTCTGAGTCAGGACTCTGAGTCAGGACTCTGAGTCAGGACTCTGAGTCAGGACTCTGAGTCAGGACTCTGAGTCAGGACTCTGAGTCAGGACTCTGAGTCAGGACTCTGAGTCAGGACTCTGAGTCAGGACTCTGAGTCAGGACTCTGAGTCAGGACTCTGAGTCAGGACTCTGAGTCAGGACTCTGAGTCAGGACTCTGAGTCAGGACTCTGAGTCAGGACTCTGAGTCAGGACTCTGAGTCAGGACTCTGAGTCAGGACTCTGAGTCAGGACTCAGGCCGTGTTGAGTCTGAGGAAGGATTTGGCATCAGCAGTTGAACTCAGGAGTCTGAGTCCGGCATCAGAGGAAAGAGTCAGTGTCAGGACTGAGAGTCAGTAGTCTGAATTGTAGATCTGATCAGGAAGCTGACCAGGATTCAGAGTTGGAGTCATGGTGAGGAGTCAGAGTCCGCATGTGTCTGTCAGTCCGTCGGTTTGTTCCTTCTGTCCATCCGTCCGTTTGTCTGTCCGTTTACAGGCGACGTTTAGCCCAGCTGTCCATCTGTCCATTTGTCTGTCAATTTACAGGCAAAGTTTAGTTGAAAGTAAAGGTAAATTCTTTGTAATTGTCCCTGATGACAATTACCGTCTTCTCTAGTTCTTATTATTAAGAACTTCCCGTAGGGAAGTTCTTATTGATATTGTACGTATTCTTATTATTATGAATTCCCCGTAGGGGAATTCATCTTGTTATTGCTGATTTTGTTATTATTATTATTATTATTATTATTATTTTTCTACGGCCCTCAAAAAAAAATTTTGAAATGCAGATTATGAGAACAGTGATCAAATTAAAGCAAAATGGACAGAACCTCCTTACAGATTGACAGAAACACTATTATCAGAGGTAATTACATGGTGAAATTACTGCTCAGTGAAGCGTAATTCCATAAATAAAAATTTATATTGTATTCACCGTTTCTCAGAAACTAAGACAGATAAAGACATTGGATTTTTTTTCAAAATACCTCAGACACTTATCCAGTGCAGAAAGGAGCCTAAAGGAATTCCGTTGAAGAAATTCCAAGTTATGAATTTTTATGCAAAACGGAATTCCCAAAAATGACATTCCAACCTCCAGAAAACAAGGAAGGAATACTCAGATCAAGCTGAATTTATATGTGCATGCAGCCATACCCTAGTCTAACAATCTCACAAAATTTCGTTGTCATCGCGTAAGCGGTATCGGCGCTATGGCCGCACAAAAACTCATTTTTCAATCGCCGATATCTCGGTTGCTATTAAAGCTACAGAAAAATTAAAAATACCATCAGAAAGTTCAGTTTGTCCTCTTTCAGATGATATATAGCATTTTACTTTTTAAGGAAGTTTTTATATCTCGCGTAAGACATTGAAAATTTCATGTCTGTTTTTCGGCTCATCAAAACTTTTGGGCCCAAAAAAACTATGAAGGTCTTCATGGATGTTCCTGAATATTTTTTTAGAGGTACCCACTATTGGCCTGCATAATGTCTCCAAAGGAAAAATTTCTACTTCAAGTACTTTTTCCTTGAGAATTTTTTGAATTTCAAAATTGCAATGTAAATTGCTCAGCTTCTACTCATTCAAATTTCATGAAATTAGCACCAAAAAATGTGTAAAATTATGGCCTTTTGTGTGCTACAAGGGCTTAAAGCTGTTAGCAATAGCCAATTTTACATGTATGATTTTACATATTCAATAATAACTCAATAAGTATTCATTAAAAATCAATTACAACTAATTTGATATATTGCTAATTTTTGGGCTTATTTTACCATTTAAGCACAATTTTCTACTTCAAGTACTTTTTCCTTGAGAATTTTTTAAATTTCAAAATTGAAATGTAGATTCCTCAGCTTCTACTCATTCAAATTTCATGTACTTAACACCAAAAACTGCATAAAATTATGGCCTTTTATGTGCTCCAAGGGCATAAACCTCTTGCTGATAGCCAATTTTACATTAGCAATTTCATATATCCAATTAAAACTCATTAAGTATTCATTAAAATCAATTAAGAATAATTTGACTTATTGCTAATTTGTTGCCTTATTTTTCCATGTAAGCACATGTTCCTACCTTGAATTTTTTTATCCTATTTAAACTCTTCCAATAATGTTTCAAATCACGTAAAATTGATATGATATGTTGCTTATTTGTTGCCCTATTGTTTGCAAATAACCTCATATTTTTCCCATTAAATTTATAATTAAATTATAACTTGTCAAATACTGCTGCAAATCACTTTAAACTAATTTGACATGTTGCTGACTGCTTGCCCTCTGTATGTATGTAAGCACATCTTCCTACCTCTTATGGTTTGTCCATAACAAATCATTAGGGTTAGGGTTTCATCAAAGTTAGACTTACGCTTCAGTCCAATTGTATTGCTTTCAGGGTGGTATCAACTCTAGCTAAGCGCTATATGAATCTGTCCAACTCTACACTTCCATGGACTACATAGCGTCCAAAACAGGCCTGGCCATGGAATACAGATGAGGGCATGGAATGGAAGGGCATATGCAAGAGGGTTCAGTGCAAAGCAAGGGAATGGAAGGGAAGGAAAGGAAAGGAAGGGGGGGGGGGTAAAGAGGGAGGGAATACGGGGGAGGGGAATTCATATCTTAAAATTGCTGTGCAATTTTAATTATTCTCTAGTTATTATTAAGAACTTCCATTGTACGTATTCTTATTATTCTTATTATTTTTCTGACCACTTTCGGCCATTTCTAAAATGAGGCATTACTCAAAAACTATGCAATGTATCTCCATGAAAGTATAATTGCATAGGGATATCATAGAACTTCTCCACTGGTGGGAATTACGCATGGGAAGTACGCACGACATGGGAATTACAGCGATTTTCTATGAAAAATTTCTGCTTCCGGTTTTGAGGAAACTATTGGTTTGTTTGCCATGAAATTTTTTTCCCATATACTACAAAGAAATGCGCAGTGCAGAAAGGAGCCTAGTGGTAAATGGCTTAATAGGTCTTGAGATAAAAAAGTTCAAAATCAAGGCAAAACGAAATTTCCACGGGTCATGTCATGAAAAACCATGATGCAATTATCAGATTTTCATGTCCTTCAGGAAATGAATAGTACTACTTGGGCACACTGTCTATGCAAAAGTATGGGACCCCAGGTCCAACACTTTTGGTGCCACAAGGCCTCAAAAGTTGCACTTTTGAAGGGCTGTAACTCCCTTAATATTAAACCAAGAAGAAAAAGAAAACCATTTTTGGAAAGCTTAGAATGTCAGCTTTCCAATGGTATATAGCATTATTCGCTTGGACGTCCAAGGGAAAATTTCGCTTAACAGTGAAAATTTCATGTCACTTTTTGGCCCGATAAAACACGTTAGGTTACAAAAACCTATGAAGATCTTCATGGATGTTCATGAATATTTTTTGTGCATTACCCAGCATAGACTTCTAGAATATCTCCAAAGAAAATATTCCTAAATAAAATAGTTTTTGCTTGAGATTTTTTTTAATTTCAAAAATTCAAATAGCCATTACTCCTTTTGTGATAATTCAATTTTCACCAAATTATTTTTAAAAGATGCGTAAAATTATGCCCTTTATTTAATTTAATGTGACCATGTATGTTTGACAACTTCCCTATTTTACATGAATTATTTTAAGCAATTTAACATATTCAATTATAACTCATTAAGTATTCATTAAAATCAATTAAAACTAATTTGACATATTGCTAATTTTTTTCTCTATTTTTCCATCTAAGCACATCTTCCTACCATGAATTTTTTTATCCTATTTAAACTCTTCCAATAATGTTTCAAATCACTTAAAATTGATATGATATGTTGCTTATTTGTTGCCCTATTGTTTGCAAATAACCTCATATTTTTTCCATTAAATTTATAATTAAATTATAACTCAATAAATAATGCTTCAAATCACTTGAAACTTCTGTGACATACTGCTGCCTGCTTGCCCTGTGGGTGTATAAAAGCACATCTTCCTAGCTCTTATGGTTTGTCCGTAACAAGTCATTAGGGTTGGGGTTTCATCAAAGTATTGCTTTCAGGGTGGTACCATCTCCAATAAAAGGCCTGGCTGCATGCCTAGCGAGATATGAGTATGTATGCCTGTTTGTGCAGCTCCATGGACTATTGCAGGCAAGGTCAAAGCAGCAGTTTCGCTCATGGACAACCTAGACACACTATTAAGCAATGGAAAGGAAAGGAATGCAAGGAACTCGAATAGCAGGGCAGGGAAGGGATTGGCAGGAAGGGAAGGGATAGGAAGGGAAGGGAAGTTCTTCCTTTAAATTGCTGTGCAATTTAGTATACTAGTTCTTATTATTTTTCTGACCACTTTTGGCCATTTCTAAAATGATGCATTACTCAAAAACTATGCAATGTATCTCCATGAAAGAATAATTGCATAGGGATATCATAGAACTTCTCCACTGGTGGGAATTACGCATGGGAATTACGCACGACATGGGAATTACAGGGATTTTCTATAAAAAATTTCTGCTTCCGGTTTTGCAAAAACTACTACATACTTTTCTACGAAAATTTTTTCCCAGATTCTCCAAGGAAATACGCAGTGCAGAAAGGATTTTTATGGAAATCCATAGACAAAAATTTTTTTCTATGAATTTTTACAAAAACGGAATTCCCAAAAAGCACGGTGTAATTCATGAAAAACCATGATGCAATTATCAGATTTTCATGTCCTTCAGGAAATGAGTAGTACTACTTGGGTATACTGTCTATGCAAAAGTATGGGACCCCAGGTCCAATACTTTTTGTGCCACATGGCCTCAAAAGTGCAACTTTTGAAGGACTGTAACTACCTTAATATTTAACCAAGAAGCAAAAGAAAACCATTTTTGGAAAGCTTAGAATGTCAGCTTTCCAATGATATGTAGCATTATTCCCTTTGGCATCCAAGGGAAAATTTCGCTTAACAGTGAAAATTTCATGTCACTTTTCGGCCCAAGAAAAACACATTAGGCTACAAAAACCTATGAAGATCTTGATGGATGTTCATGAATATTTTTTCTGTCATGCCCAGCCTATACCCCTATAATGTGGCCAAAGGAAATTTACCTCCATCAAATATTTTTTCCAAGAGAATTTTTTTAAATTTCAAAATTCAAATGCCAATAACTCGTTTCCTAATGACTAAAATTTTACCAAAAAAACGTTAAAGGATGTGTAAAATTGTGGTCTTCATTTCATTTAATGTAACCACGCTTGTCAGAGCAAAAGCCAATTTTACATGCATTTTTTGGTGTTTTCAATAATAACTCATCCATTTATGCTTCAAGTCAATTAAAATTGATGTGACATGGTGCTGACTGTTTGCCCTATTTACGTATGTAACCACCTTTTCCTAGCTATTATGGTTTGCCTCTAGGAAGTCATTAGGGTTAGGGTTTCATGAAAGTGTATTGCTTTCAGGATGGTACCTCTGGCCATTAAAGGTCTCACTCCATGCCAAGCGATATATCACTAAGTACATATGTATGGCTGTTGTTGTATTTCCATGGACTATGCCAAACATTTCAAAGTCGCAGCAATGATAGTCATTTCCCAATCAAAACATGTTCTGGAAGACAAAGGAATGCAAGGAACTGGAAGAGAAAGGGAGAGATAGGATTGGAAGGGAATGAATTTGAAGGGAAGGGAAGGGATTTGAAGGGAAGGGAAGTTCTTCCTTTAAATTGCTGTGCAATTTAGTATACTAGTTCTTATTATTATGAATTCCCCGTAGGGGAATTCATCTTGTTATTGCTGGTTTTTTTTTCTTTTTCCAACCGACTGTTAACACTTTTTCAATGTTGAATAACTCATAACCTGTTTCAGATATCTTCCTGAAACAACAGCAACATATAAACACTATGAAAGCCTATAAGTGTTTGGAATTACGCATCGGAATTACGAACAACATTGGAATTACAGACAATATTCATTTCAAATTTGTGGAAACGGTTTTGGAAAAACCGGAGCTTGGTTTGCACTGAAAATTTTTTTACAAAATGTTCAAGGAAGGGCGCAGTGCGGAAAGGAGCCTAATGGCAAACGGCTGAATAGATCAGTAGATAAAAAAGTTCAAAACTCGGGCAGGCCGAATTTTGGTGGGTCATATCATAAAAAACCATGATGTAACCACTAGATTTTGATGTCCTCCCATTTATCAATAGTGCTACCAGAGTACAGTGTCTGTGCAAAAGTATGGCATCACACAACTAATACTTTTTGTGCCATAGGGCCGCAAAAGTTGATTATTTGCAGTCCTGTATCTCCCTTAATATTAATCCTACAAAGGAAAAATGGACATTTCTGAAAACCTGAGAATGTCAGCTTTCCAGTGGTGTATAGCAATATCCTCTAGGACGTACGGTATAGAATCGCGTCAGACATTGAAAATTTTATGTCACCTTTTGGGCCTCCCGAAAGCTAATTTGCCCAAAAAAACTATGAAGCTTTTCATGGATGTTCATGGCGATTTTTTATGTGGTACTCATTATAGACCTGCATAATGTCTCCAAAGGAAATTTTTCTACTTGAAGTACTTTTTCCTTGAGAATTTTTTTCATTTCAAAATTGACATTTAGATTGCTCAGCTTCTACTCATTCAAATTTCATGAAAATAAAACCAAAAAATGCGTAAAATTATGCCCTCTTATGAGCTCCAAGGGCATATTCCCATAGTTAATAGCCAATTTTACACAAGCAATTTCACATATTCAATTATAACTCATTAATAATTCATTGAAATCAATTAAAACTAATTTGACACATTGCTAATTTTTTGCCCTATTTTTCCATGTAAGCACATCTCCCTACCATAAACTTCATAATCCAATATAAACTCTTCCAATAATGTTTCAAATCACTTAAAACTGATATGATATGTTGCTCATATGTTGCCCTATTGTTTGCAAATAACCATATCTTCCTAGCTCTTATGGTTTTTCTATAACAAATCATTAGGGTTAGGGTTTCATCAAAGTTAGGGTTTCGCTGAGTCACATTGTATTGCTTTGAGGGTGGTATCATTGATCACAACACACCTTGCTGCATGCTAAGCGCTCTATGAGTCAGTATGCGCAACTCTATGCTTACATGGACTACATAGTGCCCAAAAGACACCTGGCTATGGAATGGAAAGGGAGGGAATGGAAGATGAGGGAACTGATTGTGAGGGAATGGAAGAGGACAGAGTGGAAAGGAAGGGTTGGAAGGGAAGGGAATGGAACGCAAGGCAAGGGAGGGTAAACAGGGAGGAAATATGGGGGAGGGGAATTCATATCTTAAAATTGCTGTGCAATTTTAATTATTCTCTAGTTATTCTTATTATTATTATTCAGCTCAGGAAAACGGCGAATACTGCAAAACTATTAGAGATATTGGTTTACAACTGGAGTGTAATATGTGACTCCATTGCGCGCTACTTCTTACGAAATTTCATGATCAAATTTCAAGACACTTATGAGTTATGAGGAAAATACAAAAAAAATTTCCGGCGCAGGTTTTTGAGAACCTAAGCATAACTGAGACCTGTTGATTTTTTGTAAGATGCCTTGACAAAGTCTCCAGTGCAGAAAGGCGTCTCGTGGAGATTTCATGAACACATTTCAAGATATGATTTTTTGAAAATTGGATATCCCGAAAACTGACCAAAATTTTGTTGAAAAACAGGGACGGAATGCTCTTAGAGAGCTGAAATTGGGTGAACATACAGATGTACCACAGTGTACCAACTTCACAAAGTTACGGACCGCTCGGACCAACGGTCTTGGTGCTACGGACGTCCAAAAATGCAATTTTCAAGTGGCCATATCTCGGTCCCTATTTAAGCTACAACAAAGTTTGACATATCACAAGAAAGGTCTGTTTCTCAGCTTTCCAATGGTGTATAGCATAATAGTGTCAGACGCGCGGCGTAGAATCGCGTCGGACATTGAACATTTCATGTCACTTTTTGCACTCGCAAAAGTGTTTTAGGCTAAAAAATCTATGAAGTACTTCATGGATGTTCATCAATAATTTATGCAGGCTACCCAGGTTGCGCCTCCTTATTGTGCCAAAAGGAAATTTGCCTACATGAAATACTTTTTCCTAGAGAATTTTTTTAATTTCAAAATTGAAACGTAAATTGCTCAGCTTCTACTTATTCAAATTTCATGAAATTAACACCAAAAGATGCGTAAAAATACAGGCCTTTGACTTGCGTAAGGGCATTCACCTCACACAAACACCCTATTTTACATAGATCATTTTACATATTCAATCATAACTCATGACTTACTGCTTCAAATCAGTTACAACTCATAAATCATGTTGCTAATTTTTTGGCCTATTTTGCGGTATAAACACATCCACTTATCTCGAAAAAAAAAAATTTCAAACTTTTAACAGATGCTTGTGGTCTGCAGTCGGGGCCATCCTGTCTCAGTGCCACCTTTTACAAGACCTAACCTTACTGTACTGTCAAAGCAGCTGAACTAGCGAATAATATACATTGTACATTGATAGGGTATGATGCATATAAGGGCTTCACATAACCTTTTATATTGTGTATTAGTGCAATAGACTTATTAGGGCAGGCAGGGACTATTCTAATGATGTGATGTGCCCTCTTGGAATCGAAGTTCATCCCCCAAAAACCAGGCTAGGGGACATACACAAAAATAGTGGACATGAATTTCAAAAAAGCGTATGCAGGCCTGGGGGTAATACGGGGCCCGCGGGGGATTATCCGATATTGCCGTACGGCAATATCAGTTATACTAGTTCTTATTATTATTCTTATTCAGCTCAGAAAAACTGCGATTACTTCAAAAGTATTACAGATACTGTTCTGCAAGTCAAGGGTAATATGCAACTCCATTGCGTGCTACTTCATACGAAATTTCATGATCAAATTTCATGTTGCTTATAAGTTATGAGGAAAATATAAAACAAATTTCCGGCGCAGGTTTCTGAGAACCTAAGCATAACTGAGACCTGTTGATTTTTTGTAAGATACCTTGACAAAGTCTCCAGTGCAGAAAGGCGTCTCGTGGAGATTTCATGAACACATTTCAAGATATGATTTTTTGAAAATTGGATATCCCGAAAACTGACCAAAATTTTTTTGAAAACAGGGAAGGAATGCTCTTAGATAGCTGAAAATGGGTGAACCTACAGATGTACCACAGTGTACAAACTTCACAAAGTTACGGACCGCTCGGACCAACGGTCTTGGTGCTACGGACGTCCAAAAATGCAATTTTCAAGTGGCCATATCTCGGTCCCTATTTAAGCTACAACAAAGTTTGACATATCACTACTTGCATCCAAACTCCCAAAGGTAAATGATAATAATATCGAAGTAACCGAGTAAAATACTTTCAAAAAATGGTAATTAAAACTGACAAATGTTATTTAAATAACATTTGTCAGTTTTAATTACCATTTTTTGTTGTAAGATTGTCAATGTAATCAAAGAAACAAATGTTTATTTGTCACACAGAAGGAATCTACTGAAAGCAGAGCGACAACTATGGAAATGAAAGTTTAGAAATATTGATATGTATCGACACCATCATGTCTGAGATGATCGACTTGTATTAATAACTTAGCTGTGTTTTTGGATGTCCATCAAAATTTCAAACGTAGTTTCATTGATGTGCTTTGCTGCACTCATAGCTGCATGCATAGGGTAATGCTCTTTGAGTCGGACACTTAGAGGGTGTTACCTTGAGTCGGACACTTTTTGTTGGGCTGTATTGACCAATTGAGAGCTCCTATACCCATGTATTTGGTACCAATCTTTAGCTTAAGACCTCTTTTATCTGTTCAAAAAGTTTCAGCATGATACAAACAAGTATAGTGGGTTTTTCATGACCCTGAAAATGGGTAAAAACTCCGTTTTTCACTTTTCTGTTTGATCAGGAATTGAGTATTTTAGTAAAATTTCTCCAGATTGAAGGGTTTTATTCAGGTCTATGGTATTGATTTGACCTCAGATTGTCATCAAAATGGTTAGTACTGAGCTCAATGTATTTTGTGCTCTAATATGGCATCTATTAGTGGATTGGAAGGATCTTAAACAAATGTACTTCAATGCCTTGTAACTGTCCGAATCAAGGTTACCCCTCTCTTTTTTTAAAGTCCCAAAAATAAACCAATACACAGTGTTCCAATTATACACATTGTCAATTTTTTAATAGATTTCCGGAAAACGTTCAATTTGATACCCTGGTTAATATAACCTATAAACCTTTAACCTGGCTAGATATCACTTTCTAAAATGGCTTGAATCCAACTGTCCGACTCAAAGAACATTACCCTAACCAGTTGTTGCTTCCAAATTACATGAACATAACTCGTTTTTGCCCTGAATGCAATGCGCAAAAGCGCCCTCCCTGGGGAGCTTTGTGCAACAATAATGGCGGCCAGTTTTGTTTTCATGGTCCTGCCTCTCCTCATTAAGGCTTAGATAAACAATTAGGGGCAGAACAGTCGAATGGGGGATTATTAACATGGCGTTTAGATTCATCTAACATACACACTGGGTCTGCTGATGAGTCCTGCCGGCCTCCACTAATGGTAGGCCAAGTGTTAGGACCGTGAAAATATGGTTATGTGATGACGCAAAAATTGTCTGCGTTTATTGCATGTTTGCGGTTGTACTTGGGACTCCTAAGAAAATTCTCCTTTATTCTTTGTGCACCACTCATAGAAAAAACAATTCATTCTTACTGCTTGACCTTGGTCAATTTTAAACTCTAAAGTATTTTGGATAAAATCATTTTTTTTTAATACAGAAAATGGTCATTATAAGAAAATTTTAACAACCATGGTGGTTTTTGCATAGAAGTTTGGATTTTCCCTATAAACCTCATTCATAAGAGTACAACTGTACAGTATTTCAACAAACCCTATTGAAATTATATGGACACAAGCCCAAAATGAAATTAACCGCAGGAATTTCAAAAATCTCCGTTGAATTTTCTGGCAGTTAGCAATGAATTACATTTTGAAATAAGAAAGTTCAGACTGTTTTTCACAAGACATCCACTTTCAAGAAGCCTGCCCTACAGCAGAAAAAACAGCAGTCAATATCAATGTTGTTAAAGTCGTTACCTTGAAAGAACTTTAATTTGGAATTCAACGGTGAATCAATGAAGTGGAGTACTTACTTTTGTGAGTAACTGTAAATGCTCAGGAGGTGTGAGATGTTTCTGAACAAATTAGATACACCTGCTGAATGTTCTTGTGAGTTTTACTGTATATAGGACTGAACCTTGTGTCCTGCACTGTACCGAATAAATCCTGGGAATATTACTGATGTTTGATATGAGCTTATGGATACAAGTGTTCACAAATGTTTATTGAGCGTAATATCAATAGATTTAGACACATTTCATCTGAATAGATAACTATCAGACCTTGTAAAACTGTTCCTAATCGGATTAATTATGAATAGGAGATATCGACCGATATTACAGGAGATGCAGTGTTGATGTTTTGGAGGCCTTTTGCTAAGCTAATCCATTATCCACATATGTAGGTTGTGGGAAGGTTGGGCTTAATCTGTTGGTAAATGTCGTAATCCTACCAGATTTTCTCTCACTGTTGGTTGGACGTATAACTGTATATGGTTAAACTGTGATAATGTCCCAATATCTATCCATCTATCTATCTTCTAGCTTTTTATATTTTCTTTAAATTACCTACTGGGCTACTAACCTCTCTTACTATAGCTGCAATCTATCCAAATTATGCATAAACGTTCTTGGAAGTTCTTTTTATGTTTGTGTACAACGCATACACGTTGGCAAAGTGTGAATACATCGGAATCTTCGACTAATGGGAAGTGACTATGTGCACACTACGCAATCGAAGTATCGCATGACATTCGTAAGTTTGTGTGATGTACGTGGATGCCGTTCTGATTTGATTATCACATAAGTGATGAGAAGGCTGTAAGTGCAGATGTATAAGTGCATATATGCAGATGGTGTGTCAAAGGTACTACAGTGGTCCCAGCATTAAAAGACAGCCCCTTCTGCGGTTGTGAAGTGTTCTGTCGTGGGGGTGCGGTCTCTCGTCAGGGTGCAAAATGCACTAACAATACTACTTACAGCGGGAGGAAGGCGGTCACATAGGGCAAGTCGATCTTACAACAGGGGGTATTACAACGCAGGTATCACTGTATATATACAGTTAGTGGGTAGGAGATAGGGTTTATGTCCTGTATTTGTGCACTGTCTTTATGTTATATGCTTGCTTGGACAGGCAGGGGCCATGGTAATGAGGTGTAATCTTGGCACATGTGTGGGATCTTTTACTTGCAGCTGGGTGGCCAAGTGGCTTAGGTGCCCGCCTGCTCTGCTGAAGGTCTTTGCCTGAATGGGTTCGAACCCCGGGTGGGGAACCCAAAATTATCAGTGGACCTTCATGAGAAAAATCCCAGCTGGATGTCGTTCGGATTAAATTGGAGGCCCCTTTTACCAAAGTCTGTGGTGGGCAAGTAAAAGATCCCTCACATGGGGTAAATGTGTAACATGTTGAGGAGCCCTGCTCTCCCATCGCGTCAATCAACCCCCGTGAGCGCCCAGTTCTGGGCTTAGAGGGCTGCACTTACCATATCTATCTATCTATCTATCTACTTTCCCAGTACAGACACTGGTACAAGGGGCCTCCAATTTAACGTCTAATCCGAACGACATCCAACTGGGAAGGCTCACTGAAAATTTCGGGTTCCCCACCTGTGGTTCGAACCAGGGCTGTTAATCAGTACTTTTCAAAGTACTTAAGTCCAGTACAGTACTTTTCAAATGTTCCCAGTACCCAGTACAGTACCCAGTACTTTTTAAATCACTGTACTTAATTCCTGTACCCAGTAGGGGAGACCGGGGCTGGTTGTCACAGGGGCAGGTTGTCACACTTTTTATTGCACTAAACTATGGAGTCACACAGCTCAACCAATCATTGTTTTTTGCTTTTATAACCCACTGGAGTCTTTTTGAAAAATCTTGACCCCTGGAAGGGAGTCTGGTAGGCACAAGGACTGTTAAAAATTTCCTGTCACAAAAAGTAATTTTTTACCTTTAACATGCATGCAATGCTAGTCTTTATCAAATAGTTGTTGAAAAAATTACAGTTAATACACTTACCATATAAACATTTCTTTAAATCATCATTAGAATAAATAGTGAAAATTTTGATAACAACGGCCTTGGTCACCCTTTTTTGGAATTTTCATCAGTCGGGGCAGGTTGTCACAAAAAGGCGGGGCAGGTTGTCACACTTTTTGGAGCTGGTTGTTACCTATTAGGACCAGGCTTTTAAACCAAAAAAATAACCAAAATATAAATTTGTGCTTTATACATGCTATTGATGACTGAAGATGTATGCAGATATTGCATTGTGTTTAAATAAATCGATTTCAAATTTATATGTAAAATTTTCCAAAAAAATCGTAAAAATCCTACTCCGTATCAGAATGCTTCCCTACTGATTGGTAAGCCTTCATTTGCAGCACTCTTGTACACAGTAGCTTGTTTGTTAAGGTCTTCACTTGGCAAGTAAAGGCAGTGGCGTCCCTATGGGGGGGCACGGGGGGGCACGTGCCCCCCCATATTGGACCTGTGCCCCCCCAGGTGCCCCCCATATGAACTTTCCAACTCTGGCTAAAATATACAGTTAGTATTGAGAGTGCCCCCCCAGAGAATCGCGTGCCCCCCCAGGTGCCCCCCCGCTCGAGACCCCCAGTTACGCCACTGAGTAAAGGATTCCTCATATGTCCAAAATAACTTTTCTTGGTCAAGATTTGCCCTACAGAGTTCCACTTCCTGCATTCGAGCTCATAACCAAAAGTGTGACAACCTGCCCCGAGAGTGTGACAACCTGCCCCGAAAGTGTGACAACCTGCCCCGAATTCTGAATTTCAAAAAATGTCCAATATCACATCAAGATTTCGATTGATATAGGAATATATTCACCAGATAGGTTTAAGTCACTCCCCTTTCGCCATTCATACAGAATGGCAGTGCTCCTGCATGCTTTATATAGAAATAGTAGCATGTTTAAGTTTTACACACTGTGACAACCTGCCCCTGTGACAACCAGCCCCGGTCTCCCCTACTTTTGAAAGTACTTAAGTCCAGTACCCAGTACTTTTTGATGTCCCACATATTGAATCACCATTGTCGAAAACAAAATCGCAATGTTTTTGAAAATATAATGAAAAGTAACACTATCATCCGATCATACAATTTTTCACTTTATCAATATTGTGTATCAGCAATTATACTCATTCTGTTTGAAAAAAAATTTCGAGATAAATTATAGATTAAATTGACAAAACTTAGTGATTCTTTTTCGTTGGATAGATAGATAGATAGACAGATAGATAGATAGATAGATAGATAGATAGATAGATAGATAGATAGATAGATAGATAGATAGATAGATAGATAGATAGATAGATATATAGATAGATACAAACTTTGTATACAACTGAGAGTGACCTCCCCAGACTAACTGACGGTGAATAAGCCAATCCCTTGGCTTATTCAGTTAAAAACAAGTGATTAAAATATGAATATCTTATTCTAACTAGTTCCTTAAGTTGACAAGCATTCAAAATATCACAGTCTGGGCAGATCCAATAAACCCATTCTTTACAATATTATTATGAAGTTCCCGCTTCCTGTCTATCTCTCTGTCTATCTATCAGCTCAAGTAGTGTATCCAACAGAGAGTGACCTCCCCGGACTAACTGACTGTGAATGAGCCTATCCTGTGGCTTATTTAAGGGGGGGGGGGGACCCAGGAAATTAATTAGGTTATTGGGTGTCTTTGTACAAAATAGTTGTTTTTATTTGCTTGTAAATGTTAATTTATTTGACTGCAATTGTCTTGTTTTTAATGAATATTAAAACTATTTATTCAATCCAATTAGTTTTGAAAAAAAAAAATATTTAATTGACACAGATAATGTTTAAGCAAGTAATGGATGAAAATTGATATTCTATTGTGAAAGTTCCCTGTCCAATTCTAAAGAGGGTGATTCTTACACCTGTGTACAAGGTCAGGTACATGCAGTGACCCAATTTCTTTGCTAAAGACAATGGGCCAATGCATTCACGCCTACATGGCTCAATGAACATGGAAAACCCCTCCAAAAGATGGCATTGAAATTGATTGAATAATTACTTAATTTATGCATGTATACAGCATACTTTCAAAATGATGCATCATGAAAAAAAGTTATTTCTCAAATAATTATCATAACCACATTTATTCTTGAAAGGTTAACCAAACAAATTCAGTGGATGAAATACATTAGAATGGGGTGACTTTGAACAGTCCGGGGTCACTTTGAACGCTTTTCTGAAAAAGATTGATCCTCTGTGAATGCAAAATTAAATAAGATACTGGAAGCTTATAAACTGTACAAGGGTAGCTTACTGTTCAAAGTCACACTGTTCTACAGTATGGCAAAAGGCAGTAGTACACTGGTTCAACACTCTTACCATTGAACTTCACAATTGAACTTAATGTGTATATACAGCGTAAATTTTGAGTCTGCTTAAATTCAAATTTACAGTGTAGGGGGAGCAATGTGTACTTGTGTAGCATACATCTGGCACAAAAAGAAGATATCATTGACATATAATCATATATAGATAGATAGTTTTTGCATATCGGCAGGTTGTATCAATATCTACGTCGACGAGATGTGAAAAATCGTCGGCAGGATTTCACAAATTATCAAAAAATCATCCAAATTTCCAGGAAATATCAGCCCGCCGACGCCAAAAGACCTCTGTAACGTGCCGTGTGATTGGGGCACAAGTCACATTTGTTTTCGTTCCCGGAAATGCTCCGAACATTTGATAATGCTATCAAAAAAAGGCATTGTTCTTACTTTATTGTTATATATTAACATATCATGTACCAATTACATTGCAATGCCAACAATTGTATTTTCTACTACTGGGAACCATTACTCATGATATGTGAGATTAACTTATGCATGCAACATTGTTTTTATTACAAGTGCATCAGACTATATCAGACAACTTCAGAAGCATGTCTGATTGTCTAACAGTAACTTTGTGATCCTGACAGCCTATGCGAAATCAATGACCATAATCACTGAGGAAGAAAAACGTATATGCCTCAGTAGATAATTATAGAGTTTTGCAGGAATGCTATTCTTATGCTCTGTGCATATAACATTACATATAAGTATAGGTAATTCAGAGAAAAGTGGTAATCAATGACAAATTGCCCATCATAAGAACACACTAAAAACCATCAGATACATATATCATGCTTTTCTGTTTCAAGAACAATACAGTGCAGTATCTGCATTAACAATAATTCCTTGATTTGAATGCAATGTGATAATAGGGTGAGTTTTTAAGAATTACATTGACGAATTATGAGCACCTTCATTACAGTCGAGGAATTTCAAGTGCTTACAGAATTGCACGGAAATGATCCTTGTGAGGACATACGCCTATCCATACCATGTTATTCTCTGTGACTCATGGAGAATTTTTCTTCACTGTAAAATTTGAAAAATTGAGTTGGCTTAAAAATGATTGAGTGAGATGGTTGCACAATTCATTTGAGCTGACATGCATAGCGTGTTGTCTTCAGCTAAGATAATCATTCCATTTTCATAACTTACAAACAACAAGCTATGTTGAATCAAACATACTGTGCAACCATTTCACTCAATTATTTAAGCTGACTCAAAATGCAAGTTAAAATTACAGTATTCTATCACAAAATGAATGGGATGTATTCCTGCTTACCACTATATCTTACATGTACTAACCTCATAATTATCACATGTACTAACCTCATAATTATCACATGTACTAACCTCATAATTATCACATGTACTAACCTCATAATTATCACATGTACTAACCTCATAATTATCACATGTACTAACCTCATAATTATCACATGTACTAACCTCATAATTATCACATGTGCTAACCTCATAATTATCACATGTATTAACCTCATAATTATCACATGTACTAACCTCATAATTATCACATGCACTAGCCTCATAATTATCATGAGTAATTATTCACTATGTCATTGCAGACTTAATAGAATTTATCTTTAAATTAACCATAAACGTTAATGCATTTATTTATTTATTTTCAGATGACTGGAACATCGGTCAGAAATCCGGATTATGGAATTTTCAACGTTATCTACAGAGTTTGCATTTTAACTACTGGGTGGATGTCTTTTTTGCTGTTTTTGTATCTCCGGATGATAAAGCTTCACATAAAAACGTTATTCAGGTAAGGGGGAATTTTCTATATTTTTGTCAAAAATGATGATTAAGATAATATTATTTATGTAAGTACACAAAATGTATTCATATACTGGAGTACTGGTATGTACACTCTAAATCTAAAATCCAAAGGTCTCGGGAAGATGCACAGCCTTCCATTAACACTCCCTTGCCTCTTTTGATAGTTTTAAAATTAAAAATGTTTTGGTCGCTCGCGTCATTGTCTAGGGAAGTAATAAAGATACAAACTTGTACTACATTACATTTTGTTGTGGAGGGAATTGGCACAGTTCGCAGTGCAATGGGCTTCCAATTACTGGGTCATGAGTTTGATTACCACCCTGTCCAGGTCAGCTGGACTTCTGTTAGACATTAGTTGCAATCTCCTTTGTTTCATTATATAATATGAATATTGCTGTATCCTCTTCCCGTCCTAATTGGCCACGTCTACCCAGAATTCAATCTTTAGAGACCAGGTCGAGAGGAGTCAGAGCCAAACCCAAGGGACGGGAATGGGAGGGCGTGTGATACCAAGTGACACAATTAAGCTCAGTAAAATCCAGGTCAACCATCGGACAGGTAAGTCCTCGCTTAACCTTAAATTTGACTTTGCCGATTAATTGGGTCACTACAGTATCCCATGAGAATTTAGAGACTGACTCCCTCGCCTGGATGAAAATTTGCCACTGATAACCCTAAACATGTAGTTAACAATGCTAACGATATTCACATTGCCAGTTCGTTCACCTTTAAATGGAGTCATGACCATTGACCACTGACCATTGAACTGTGATTATTGGACGGAATGAATAGCACAGCTAGTTACAATCCAA
Organism: Platynereis dumerilii; assembly: GCA_026936325.1. Classification (NCBI taxonomy): domain Eukaryota; kingdom Metazoa; phylum Annelida; class Polychaeta; order Phyllodocida; family Nereididae; genus Platynereis; species Platynereis dumerilii. The sequence goes on along the minus strand of JAPTHN010000163.1, from coordinate 552,593 downwards.
GTATCCATGAATCCAAGGGCTTTTATGGCCAGGATTCTTATTGACAGGATTGTGATGGGTGTATTGACGGAGCACTATGACACTATTAAAGAGAATTGGGCAGGCCTCAATCCTAAATAGGTCACTACAGTCTGGCGGAGGGGTGACATTGTGTGTGCCTCAGTGAGTAGCAGTGTGAAAACGCCATCTTTCCATTCGTCATCACTAGAGGTGTTGCCCTTAATGCAGGGCCATGTAATGTGGAGTTAGACTGCATAAAAGACATTTCTATCAATTCCGGGGACAGAACACAGCAGCCACAAAAGACCTTCTATGCCATTATATTGGGTATAACACTGTCATAACCACATTTCTATGGAGAGTAACAATATTACAATGGAGACTGGAGAGTATTACTGACATAAAAGACATTTATATGGACCCCTATGAAATAACTATTGATGAATAGTTGTAGTGGTTTGAATTTGGCACAGCTATAATCATGAACTATCTCCAAGGACTCTTTTGGGGAAATACACTCATTTTCAAATGAAGCTCACTTAACTTTTGCAATCAGATTACCAGACAAATATGTTGACATAGCATATCATAACTCCCAGGGGCGGACTGATGGAATTTTGGGCCCATGGCGAAATTAGTCAGTGGGCCCCTGCACCAACATTGGTGTTACATGTATTTCAAATGTGAAGCATAGGCCTATAGATCAGCGCATGTAATTTTGCAAAAATTTTGTAAGATCGGGGCCCCCTTGTGAGAGGATTAGACTGTCCTATTCAGTCCATTTAGTTGCATGACACAATCTCCTGAGCCAGATTGTATCAACACTTAACATGGGTTATCCTAAAGTGATTAAGTCAGGACTATAACTTATCTTTTAACTGGGTTACTGGGAAAATAATTTAGTCATTATACAACATGAGGTCAGCTTAAAACATGGCTAAGTTATTTTCCCAGTAACCCTGTTAAAAGCAAAGTTATAGGAGTTAACGACTTTAGGATAACCCATGTTAAGTGTTGATACAATCTGGCACTGATGGCAAAGATTTGCTCTTTTTTGAGATCTTGTATGGGCCCCTCTGCCTACATGGGCCCGGGCAGCTGTCACTCTGCCACATAGGCCAGTCCGCCCTTGTGTGATAACCAAAAATTCAAAACTATTTATTTGCCTTCTCATGATATGTATTATAATCGCATTGCATTTCACCTACATTCCAGTCTGGTGAAAATGAGAACTGCATGCTGCTGCCACCTGGCAGAAAAGTTAGTTTTGTATGCTTCAACATTGAGCTCCAAAGAAATAGTTACAATTTCATTGCTCATTCACAAAATTTCTATTCAACATTGATGTATACCAGAGTCAGACTCGGCAATCACATTCTCTAAGGAAGTAGACAAGGCCATCAGCACACTCAGAAACAGCCCCGGTGTCTTCCAGACAAAATTGTGTGTGTTCCACTGGTTGAAAGTATGTGGACGCTCGCAGGAGCTCGCAGAATAGCACACTAGTCACTAGGTGGCAACATTAGACAGGATATGTTCTGATCTGTGGCAATGCAAGAGCAGTCCACTTGTAGACAGCCTATATTCTGTTTCATGTATCTGCCTTGAGGCTCACAGATCAGCATGACCATACACTCTTAACAAAAAGGTTTGATATGGAACCTTTAAGGGTTCTAGTAGCTGGTATAGATAAGGAACCCTAAAAGGTTCATTACTCAACTTTAAAAGGGTTCCAACAGCAAACAAAAACAACATTTAGATTATCCAGCTGCACTGAACTCCCACAATGGAACCCCTTTCTCTCAAGTTGGGAGTAGCCCTGAATGACCCTGTGCGCGAGCAACACGCAGGGTCTCAGGGCTAAGTTGGGAGCATAGGGTCCTATCATGGGGCCTTCCCACCAAGTATTGGACCTTTTCAATTCAATTGAACCCTAAAAAAATTTAGAGCCTTTTTTCGGCTTTGGGTTCTTTATATATACCATCAAGAACCTTTTGCGTTAAGTGTGTATAGTGATTTATACAGGACTGATCTAGTTTGTTCAACAGAGGTTAAGTCTCATTTGACAGTGGACTGATACAGATAAGCCCTCTCATTGTACGAATAAGTTTATCCAAACATAAAAGTGCTATCTCTCTTGGTTCCATGTCTCAAGCATAACTCTGTCCCTGTTTTCATCACATTCATCAAATACTGTATGTGCCTCATCATAGACATTTACTTTGTTTTGCAATAGTGCCTATTGCAAGGCGGTTTTTACCGGTTAAAACCGCCTTGCGGAAAACTAGTTTTAGGCACCTTTCTGCTGTAAACTGCCTTAAACCCCAAGGTTAGCTCAAAATCCCATTTTTTGCTTGATATTGTGTAGATGTAACAAAAAATTGAAGATACTCCTAGTTCTTAATTGATGCAAAACTTACATGCAGTAATGATTGATAATATTTCTACTCACAATTAAATCTGCATTTCAATCACTGCAAGGCATATTTTCCTACTTTTGGGTTTTTGGACAGACCAAATTAAGACTGATTTGGAGTAAAAGGCATTTAAGGCAGTAAAAGGCGGTTTTTACCACTTTAAGGCAGTTTACGGCAGTTTAAGGCAGATGCCATGCCTAAAACAGTTTACGGCTGCCTTTTTGCCAACCCTGATGTGCACTGCTTGAGATATTGTGTCCATTTATGCTTATCAATCTTGACCACTGTGTCCTCCCTCACTGTCATATTCAGGAACAGACATCCTAGCCTAAATGGCTCAAACACCTGCTTGCAGCGGGTTTTCTAGTTTTATATAATGCTCCAGATATTCCCTGTTTTGAAAAACAATTCCATGTTGGTTTTCACATCAGATACTGTATACCTTCACTCACAATTTTTCTATTGTAACCTAACAAACCCCAATATCTACCAGACCACCCTGAAACCCGGAGGTGGTTCCTCATACCCATAGCATGACATCTGCTTATCAAACCCAACAGCTTCCTCCACTAACTCCTTGAGAAACCCCCAAGGCCCACAGCTATGCATAGGAAGTCTCTAACCCAGAAAGTCAGCTCATTATTTCCTCTTTGTTCTATGAATACAGAACAAGCAGATGCCAGGCACCATTAGGTTACAGTCACTTATGCAGTCACATCAAATTGGTCGCCCAATGTCTTTTCATTCCACAGGGCTAATGTTACCCTCCTTACCAAGTCTTAAGGAAATTATTAATGCCAGTAGAGCTGCCTGACTTGATTAGTGCTAGAACTGAAGAGCTGTTGTAAATTGGCATTTGGCTTTTGTCTGGTGTTTTTGTTAGTCAACGGATGACGAGTACTTACGAATGTACTAAATTATAATTAATTGCCTAGATACTACAGAACTCTTGATAAGTGGCGTTAATTAGCTTTTGGTAAATTGGCTTCTTAATTTCTTTGCATTCTTCAGGCTAATTATACTCTTGTCCAAGACTAACAATGAATTTATTACTAGTGCCAAGGCAGGGGTCAATAAAGTTCTTATTATAACTAGTGCTTCATATAATATATTTTGTGTCTGTATTACTCTTAACAGAAATAAAACATTGGTACTCTCCATCTATAGGTTATGTGGTTATTGCTTTTATTTTGTCATTCTGCTACTTTCCAAAGAAATGTTGTTATGACAGTGTTATACCTAATATAATGGCATAGAGTGTCCTTTGTGGCTGTGTTCTGTCCATGGAATTAATAGAAATGTATTTTATGCAGTCTGACTCCACAGTACATGGCCCTGCATTAAGGGCAACACCTCCAGTGATGACAAATGGAAGTACATGGAAGTTTTCACACTGTGACTCATTGACATTATGACACACACACAATGGCATTCCTCAACCATACTGAAGTGACCTTTTTCAGCTCGAGGTTTCTTAATCTTCTATGGTAGTGTCATAATGCTCTTTGCATGATCTTTTCTTTCCTGAGACTCTGTCACAATCCTATAAGTAGCTCTTTTGACTTAAAATGCTATGAAACCGTTGCTTGTCAGGGAACGTCAGCAGATATGTAGAGGTTGACTGCTGGGGTAAAGTCATAAACGCACTTAAGTATAACATTGTGCTTGCGCACAGGGTCTTTCGGGGCTGGTGTGAAAGAGATATATTCCTTCGTACAAGGAGGGTTGCAGGACTGGTACCTGCGCTATAAGAATCCCTGTTGTAAGACTGACTTGTCTTATGTGACTGGCTTCCTCCATGAATCCTGCTGTACTAAGTAGTATTTTAAGTGCATTTCGCACCCCGAAGAGAGACTGCACCCTCAAGAAAGACCACTTCATGATCGCAGAAGGGGCGTTCTTAAAACGCAGGGACCACTTCGACTACTGGAATGACACTTAACATTGAGTGTATTGACAAGAGTATTGACAGGGCATTGACCTTTTTGAATGACCAGAAATCAAATAGTATTGGTCGCAGACCATGCAGTCGATATTACTTGATAACATTCAAGAGAGTCCATATTTTATCCTTGGTCTTTTATTTAATGGCATCATGAATGCAGTAAATTCCAACTTTTGTCAAGTTCGCGTTGACTCTGTGCCGATCTATGAGAGAACCTGGCTACTTAGCATAAAGCTGACATCGCTATGAATGCTTGTTGTTTATTAGACGCTGTTAGATTGGCATTAAATGCAAATTAACCCCCTTCGCTCATATTTAACGCCATTGAACTTGTAAGTTTGACAAAGAGTAACTGGGCTATGGCCATGTAGCGTGTAGCATGACGATTCACAATCAATAATGCTAAATCACTCACAGCCATGTTGTTTACTTCAACTTCACGTGATTGTAGAGTGGCGCCATCTGGGGTTGTAGCTATTATAATGAAACCTGGTGTTGGTTTATTCTTGCAAATGCTAGTGGATGGGCCAGGTTAGCCCAAACGTCCGGCCTACCTTATTTTTTAGGCCGAACATTGGCCTCCATTGCGAAATGAGGTCACGTGGTTTTGTTGACTTTTTGGCACTCTTGACAGCTCCAAAAGGACCAAATTTAACGATCGTTCCAAACAATTTCTAAAGATATCCGACACTAGAGAACTATCGGGGATTAAATGTTAGCTGCAATTGTTTTGCTAATTTTCAGTGCATGACAGTCTCTGTTTGCTCTAAAATCCACCTTGACAAATGCGATGTATCAAAGCCGACTTTCATGCAAAAAACCCTGTGCACCTTTTTGTTTTTCAAGTTATCGTCATGGGACTTTCACACAGCTTAGACAACATGTTGACTGACCTCCAATAAAAAGGTGCAAAGGATCCGGCAAAAATTCACCCTTCAGGGGCAGCCGTTTCAACTCGACATGCTGACGCCGCCATGAAATTAAACATGAATGTACAATGATTTACTGACAGTCTTCCAGAAAACCTTGTGCACCTTTTTTCTTACGGGACCAATCGTCACCAAACTTTAACCATACACTTGATGACGGACTCTGGCCTAAGTGACGTTATGCTGTTTTATCATGCGACCTCACCGGTCATGGCGAGCACTAACTTCAATCTATGACGTCATGGCAAACAACATTACAGGTGGCGTCTTGAACAGACACAACCTCGTTTCCATGTTGTAATAGCGTCACGTCACAATTGTCTTGCCATGACCGGTGGGGGCGCTGACCTAAATCAACATAGATGACGTCATATATAGTAAAATACTCAGAGTCCAACATCCATTTATTGTATCTGGGCTTTAACATATCCAAGAAAACATTTCAACTGACCTTTCTGTCGACGGTGCACAAGTTGTTCCTTCAAATTTATCCATTTTCCAGCACGGTTTTATCAAAATACCTGACATCGTCTGATTTGTGTCTAGAAAGTCATGTGGTGAGATTGACTTAGAAATTATGTATACTACTTCTGCTGCGAATTGCGGCATCTTTTATAAGGCAATCAACAGCTGTAGCGTGAAGACAGAGGCAGAATTTCACGGTTTAAGCACAAAAAAAAGAGCAAAACAAATTCATCCTGGCTGTCAATGTAGGTGAATAAGGCACGGCGATGAAAAAAATTAACCGACCGTTAGGTTTGGAACGACGTCAAAGTCAGGTGGGGGAGCCGACCAATCAGCGTCGATGGGATTGAGTTTTGCGTTCATCAGATTGAGTACTGACGTACATCGGATTGAGAGCTGCAGAGCCCAATGTCTGGCGTAATACACAAAGTTCGCCAGTCGTCGGGCTAGGGACAGGTATTTATGCAGTTCTGAGGCTCTGGATGGGATTTGTGCCCCCCCCCCTGTCCCTTGGCAACTTTACTTTTGAATTCCCTGTCCCTTTGCAATTTTACTAATAGTGCTTTTGATTCCTTGTACCTTTGCTATGGATGAGGTTTTATGTCCCCTTGTCCTTCAGCCATTTTACTTTTGAATTCCCTGCTCCCCATATTCCCTTATCAGAGCTTCTGTTTTCTGAAAAATTCACGCGCCAGCTAAATGGAACGTGATATTGGAATGAATGGCACATAATATTATTCTGTACCTTTTGCATATTAAAATCTAAAATGTAAAAAAAATGTCATTCTGATTGAACAAGTAACACATTTTTACAGGACACATCCACAATTTGTATTAAATTGACATAATTATTATATGAGATTACAGCTTTGTTTTTCGTCCTACCGACAGACCCTAGAAATAGTAAATTGGGAAGATGCGAGAAGCTAAAGATCAATTATGTCTGGCCTTGGGATATTTTGTTTCAATCCACTTCTATACACTCTCAACAAAAATGTTTTATATATGGAACCTTTAAGGGTTCTATAAGCCTGTATGGATAAGGAACCCTAAACGGTTCATTATTCAACTTTTATAGAAAGGTTCCGACAGCAAAAAAAAAAACAACAAACATTTAGATAATCCCGCTGCACTGAACTTACATAATGGAACCCTTTTTTCTCAAGTTGGGAGATTAGAGTTCCATCATAGGGCATTCCCACCAGTATTGTACTTTTTCAATTAATTTTAACCCTCAACAAAATGTTTCAGCTGCGGTTTCTTTATGTATACCATCAATAACCTTTTGCGCTGAGAGTGTATAAATTAAACAGCATCTGAGAATTTATATGATGGACCATTTTTTACACCATATGTTAGATACTCAGGAAAAGACAAACTTAATAAGAAATAAATAAAAGCGAGTCGAACAATGTACAAAAATGACCAATATAACACTTGTCTTTTCCCAAGGTAATCGCATGACAGTCGGGCACCATCCCGGACTTGTCAAGTTGAAAACTGCATAATGGCTAAAGGCAGCCAACAGAGAAACCGAGAATAAAAGAAAATATGAAAGAAATAGATTTTCTATAGATGTCACGGAAACCATATTGACCGATTGGCCATCTATTGAAGAAAATATGCTGGGAACATTTGTGATCAATAACTGTCTTGCAAAAGTCAGCGTGTGCATTAAAGATGTAGTCTTCATTGATTATGTGTTGTATACGGATGAAATCATTTCTTAAGGTTGATCTGATACAGATGTCATATCAGCCCCCCCCCCTCTGCTCCTTTTATGTTTTTTGGTGGTTTGGGGGGGGGTCGGTTGAGAACTGCTGATATCCCAATCAGCTCGAGCTGGCAGTGCAACGCTGGCCTGAGCTAGTCTGATTAGCAATGTCGGTTTCAAGTATGTCTAAAGATGCAGAATTTCAAAATTTTCAGTGGACCTTCATGAGCAAAATCCCAGCTGGATGTCGTTCGGATGAGACGTTAAATTGGCAGCCCCTTGTATCAGCGTCTGTGCTGGGCAAGTAAAGGATCCCTCACATGGGGTAAATGTGTAACATGTTGAGGACTCCCGCTCTCTCTCTCATCTCATCAATCAACCCTCGTGAGTGCCCAGAACTGGGCTCAGAGGGCTGCACCTACCATATCTATCTATCTATCTATCTATCTATTTTAAACTGATGCTGGACTAATGTTGAACAATGTTGGAACGAGTTTGGATTGAAGTTTGACTGAATTTGGACCAATGTTATATAGTGATGTCTGGACCAACGTCTGGACCAAGGTCTGGACCAAGGTCTGGACCAATGTCTGGAACAATGTCTGGACCAATGTCTGGACCAATGTCTGGATCAATGTCTGGACCAACGTCTGGACCAACGTCTGGACCAATGTCTGGACCAACGTCTGGACCAATGTCCGAACCAATTTCCGGACCAACGTCTGGACCAACGTCTGGACCAATGTCTGGACCAATGTCTGGACCAATGTCTGGAACAATGTCTGGACCAATGTCTGGACCAATGTCTGGAACAATGTCTGGACCAATGTCTGGACCAATGTCTGGACCAATGTCTGGACCAATGTCTGGACCAATGTCTGGAACAATGTCTGGACCAATGTCTGGACCAATGTCTGGACCAATGTCTGGACCAATGTCTGGACCAATGTCTGGACCAATGTCTGGACCAATGTCTGGACCAATGTCTGGACCAATGTCTGGACCAATGTCTGGAACAATGTCTGGACCAATGTCTGGACCAACGTCTGGACCAACGTCTGGACCAATGTCTGGAACAATGTCTGGACCAATGTCTGGACCAATGTCTGGACCAACGTCTGGACCAATGTCTGGATCAATGTCTGGATCAATGTCTGGATCAATGTCTGGATCAATGTCTGGATGTGCTATTGTATATTGCTCGCTACGATTTTTTTCCCCAAATAATTATCCATATTACTTCCCTAAGAATTGTTCATTAGGGCATCTATACGTAAATCAAGCCTATTGGCCGAGTTTAAGAAAACGAACAATTCTACCTGGCAGCCTAACTTCTATGACTTTATAAAAGTTGAATTATTTATGTCCAAAAAATGAAAGGGATCACAACCCCTTTTTGAAATACTAGTTATCATATAAAAATTATAAAATCTAAGTAACTCGATTTCAATATCTCTCTTGCTGACCTCCTATAGAGCAACTATGGCACAAAGTCAAGTGTATGCTGGCTATAGTTTATGTACAGAACCGCACCAATGCAGCTAAACAATGTGTGGATATTTAATGGCCACATCAAAAGTGAAATGGATATCAATATATTTGATATCCATACATATGGAACAAAGAAAATCTTACAAATAACCAAGAAAAGACAAGAACTTCTGTAAATGATTGGTCCATTCTGTAAAATGCTTTAAAAAAAAACTTTTAAGTTAAGAAGGGGCAGAATGTATATTTAGTTATTTGTTACTCAGCCTCAGTAACTACCGTATGATGCCCTATTTTCGTCAGGGTCCTATTTTCGTCACTTTTAAGCAATGCCTCCTAATTCAATCAAATTTCGAATATGTGGGAAAAGAACTAATGATTCTTAAAGTTAAATAATTGCTGCTTATAATAAAATATCTACGGTGTTAATGGCCCTATTGACAACTTTACAGTAGCTGTCTAAACTTGGAGTGGTCAAAACCATAATTTTTTTGTAATTTTTAGACAAACTTGCCCTGAGCAGGCTCAGCTTCCTCTGATTCGTAGACCCATCTTCATGTATCTGTTGCACTTAGTTCAAACATGGAAAGGACACTGGTCTCAGCAGTCAGGGACACATTAACTAATCAAGATTGATTTTTAAAATATAAAAAATGTGTGAGAGTTACTGTTTATTGACAGTGCAATTTTGAAATATGACGAAATTAGGACACCCTAGCTGATGATAATAGGTCCCTGGGGTCCTAAAATCGTCAGAATGTCTTTGCAATGAAGGATTGCTCACAAAACCTTGTGTTTGTGGTGTATGTCATCTCTTCCATTGAAAAATTTTGCAAAAAAATATTTTTGTTCATTGAAAGTGAATTAACAACTTGTCAAAGTAATGGTATGGCTCTGGTAACAGTTTAAAGTGAACAACTGACGAAAATAGGGCACCATACGGTACTCACTGAGTGCTGATTACTTTTGAAAAAGAAATCTTGTTACATTATAAATTATTTGATAGAGTGAGGTTACTAATTGATTATTTTGTCAGATTTTTTAGTAATTTTCTGTTGTGAACCATTGTGAATTTAGGCGAACATAAAATGTGCAACTTTCTAAATCTGGTTTGTCTGATCATGTAATCTTATTTTGATATTACTTCGTAATGGGATGACAATGCCTTTGAAATAGAAACTGGTTTCAGCAGATATGAGTAAAATCTCAATTCATGAAATGTATATTTAAAAAAATTATCTATCCAAGTCACATTTGCATTTTTTCTTAGTTCAACAAAATTCAAGATTATACACATTGTCCTAGAGAATCATGGCTTTGTGCAACTTTAAAAGATATATTGCCCTTTTTGAGCACTTTTCCTATGCATGGCAGGGCACAATTTGTATCTTGGAATGGGTATTTTGTAGCGACTTCAAGGTTAAAATGCCATCTCCTTTGTTTGAAAGAGGAGAATCACTGACTCCTTTTGTGTGTATAACAGTGGCTTTGACACGAACAAAATCTGATGGTTTCAAATATTTGCCTCTTTGTTTGCTGGCTGGTATGGATGAGTGATTGGGGCTTCAGGTCCAGCATTCATGCACTATGTGTACACTAGCAATTGTGCAGCATACGAATTACATACGTAAATTCTGCGCATGAAACTCACAAAAAGAGCCGATCCGGAGTGTGTACGTAACTAGTTATATTTTCGTGCAAATTTCGTACAAATTCATACAAATTTCACACAGCCACTTTCAGTTACTTTGGCATTTTAGTGCAATATTGTTGTCACAAAGAGTTTAAGTTTAGACTTTGCATTGGCCTACGCAGCATCTAAAAAAAATCAGCAAACCAATCAAGTTAAAGCCAACAAACCAACATAACACTTACGTATGAAATCCGTACGAAAATTTTCAATACGTGAAAACAACCAATTTACATACGAAATACACAAGAAAGAGCTTCGTAGGTTTTACGTATGCTGCACAATAGGCCATGTATGACAGATTAATTATACTGCAGGACAGGAGAACATGTGAATGAGGCGAAGGATGATTGAAAATACTGTCCAAAATGTGTCCTTGCCAGAGTCGGAATCGAACTCAGGTCCAACAGTTAGGAACCCGGAGTGCTGGCAACTGAGCCAACTCCACTCCCCCTTCTGGCTTGGCTGAAAGTTCTGGGTTCTGTTACGGACAGAAATTGATTGGACCTTGATGAGTAACTTCTCAGCCATAATATGACATTTGGGTGCAACATTGAATGTCTATGTCCCATCAAATAAAATCTCAAATCATTCACGGGCCTAGTACTTTCTTTTTTATTCTGTTTTACTATATATGTTCCCTTCATCTTTAGAAAAAGAAAAATATTTCAGTAGGCATGCTAGGTATACTAGGCATGCGTAGATAGTGTTGCCGGATTATCCGGTATCCACCTACTTTCGATATGGGTGCATCACTGGATTCCAAAAACAAAAGTAAATGAGTGACACATTGTGTCTTCCTACCTTCCGACAACTGCTTGACCTTATGAATTGATTTTTAAAAATTCCCATTGCCCGTCACTGTGTTTGGGTGTGATCTAAAGACTGAAAGTTTAAGAAAAAAATTCTTCCCTAGACAAATATGTTTCTAAGTACAAGTAAAATGACTATGTATAAAAATGTTGACATAACATTGTAATTAACAATAATATAATAACAAAACTATTTGTCTCTTTCCATTGCAGGTTGACCAGGGTCGATTAGGCATTAGTTTTGAAAGGAGGGAGGATGACCCGGTTTTTGAGGGTTACAAAAACTACATGCGAGAGGTTGCCCGCTTATTTGGTGCCAGCAATAACGACGTAGAGCAATTCGTCAATGCCACTTTTGCCTTCGAAAAGAGAATGTCTGAGGTAAAAATTGTGTGCAAAATAATACACATAATAGCTCATATCTTACAAAGTTCCGCCAATATAGAGGTCCAAGTTTTGAATGAATGGTAAAGGTATACTTTTGTGAAATATAACCCGAAAATCAAAAGATGCTAGGGATGCACGGATATCCGGCAAGGCATCTGGTATCCGGCCGGGTTTTTGAAATTTGCAGGATATCCGGTATCCGGCAGAATTAGGATGTCAGAACCGGATATCTTGGATGCTCAAAAATAAGTGTAAAGCTAAAAAAAAACTCCTATAATAAAAGATTGTTACAAGAACACAGTCAAAATTAATTATGATGTACCATCTTCAAAATTTAAATTCAGTTACAGAACAGAATGAAAAACATTCCATCAGAGGAAGCGTCCTCCTGCCGCACCGATGTTTCTCAGCTCTCCGAAAAAAATATCTATAATCAACCACAAATGCTGAAAAACTTCCTTTTTCGTTTGTTTATTATCCAGTTCCAACTATCCGGTTACTATCTGGTATCCGGCAGTTGGTGTTGCCGGATTATCCGGTATTCGGTATCCGGCTATTTTCACTATCTGTGCATCACTAAAAGATGCAACAGGTTTTTGACATACTTTGATGGTACAATGTAAATTAGTGAGAGCTGAAGATTACACATCATATCCCAGGGGAACAAGCTGCAGATAGGATGTCGCCATGACTATCCTCTTTACATTGGAAAAGATTGGATAGTAATTAGGGATGGGACGATAATGGTTTTCTGATATCATGATATCTTGTGAGGCTGATATCACGATAACACAATATATCGTGTGTCGTAGAATCCATAAATGAGAAGAGAAAAGCAAGAAATTCACTCATAAATGGTGGACAAGAGCGATGCAAATTCAGAATTTTGCAGTTTTGAATGAAAAATACACAATATATCACGATATAGTCTCATATACCACGATATATCATGATATATCACGATATTGTTGATATCGCGATATCTATACCTATGATATCACGATATTTAATATTGGAAGATATCGTGATAACACGATATATCGATTATCGTCCCAACCCTAATAGTAATTACAGACAAATTCATAGAACTGTGCCAAAGAAAGTGAGTATAGTTTTTTCTTGACCACCCTGTATATACTTGGCATGCAGCACAGAAACCCATGCTTATTAAAACTGCTGTAACAACCGAAAATAATTATTTCTGGAAACCAATGCCTCAGAGCAAATCCACCCAAGCCATTAATTTAATTGGATCATTTCTCTTTTTTTCAAATTGGGATTTAACTCACATTTATCATGTTGTGCTTGCCTTGTTTTTTGCAGATCAGGGTTTCAGATTCTGCTGAGGAGAGAATGAATCCTGAACTTATGTACAATCCGCTGACCATAGGGGAGCTTCAGAGATTGGCCCCAAGGGTACGAATTTTATAATTTCTGAAAATTTAATATTTGCTTCAACCGCTTTTCTTTAAAAAAAAAAGAAGGTCATCATTGATACTTTTTAGGCTCTCTTCTTTTCTCAGAAAAAAAAAGAGTTAATAGTGATATACATGTAAGACGTTGTTTCCTGGGTAAGGTTTATCTCAGTTTAAAGGTAAAGGTGGGGGTTCATGCTGAATCACTGGTAGTCTTCTTCCACACTTATGGCATACTTGCATTGTTTTTACATAATTCTTTCGATAGGCAGGTTCACTGATTATTCTTGATTTGCCTGAAAATGATTACAGTGCTGCTAGAAAATAAGTGAAACAGATGATGTTTTCCCATGGTTCAATGTTAAACATCCTCAACCAAACTTCTTGTGGATGCAAAGATTCTCAGAAATTATGCAGAAATTATGAGGGAAGGTTGTCATAGCATCCGTGTGATCAATACAACAAATAATAATTACACTTTCATCCTATAAATAATAAGTAAGAATTGAATGATTGGTATTTGACATGGCATCCAATTGTTACAGATTCTTGGTTTTTGTTTTTCCAGGTGAACTGGGTGGAATTCCTAGGATACAACTTCACCAGAGTCAGTCGAGACACCGTAGTGCTTATCACCAGCCGAGCTTACTTCGCCAACATGTCCAGTTTCCTGCAAAACACAGACCAAAGGTGTGTTAAGTCATGTTCAGAAAACTGTTCAATAATTTATTATTGTAATTTGGTTATAATCATCAAATGTTGCCATTTGAAACAAAAACCAGTATCATCACTTTAAACTAAAGGCAGAATCATCACTTTAAACTGAAAACAGAGGTCATACATTCTTAACAAAAAGATTTTATATGGAACCTTTAAGGGTTCTATAAGCTGGTATAGATAAGGAACCCTAAAAGATTCATTATTCAACTTTTAAAAAGTTCCAACAGCAAACAAAAACAATACTTAGATAATCCAGCTGCACTGAACTCCCACAATGGAACCCCTTTCTCTCATGTTGGGAGCATAGGGTCCTATCATAGGGCCTTCCCACCAAATATTGAACCATTTCAATTCAGTTGAACCCTTAAAAAAATGTTGAACCTTTTTTCGGCTGTGGGTTCTTTATATATTCCATCAAGAACCTTTTGTGTTAAGAGTGTATCATCATTCCAAACCAAAGAAAGTATCATAGATCTCTTTAAACCAATAACTATATTATCAGTTGAAACCAAAACAGTAGGCCTATCATCACTTGAAACCAGAACAGTATGTTATTACTTGGCCTCAAAAACTGTATCACCTGATCCATCAATTGACTCCATAAGCAGTACTAGCATTTGAAGTTGCATCAAAAATATCACTTGTAATCCAGATTCGTTGTCATCAATTGACACCAAAAACAATACTATCACCTCAAATGGAAAACAGTATCACTGATTGACAACAAAAAGAATATTGATCATCACTTGAAAACAAAAGCAGTGCACTGTCAGTCAAAAGTGGTATCTTCACTTGAAACCAAAAACATCACTTATTATTGCCAATTGCAGTGATATAATGTTAAACCAAAAACTGTATTATCACTAAATTGAAACCAAAAGTTCTTATTACCACTTGAAATCCAAAATAGTATAATTACTCGATGTCAAAAAGAGTATCATCATTTGAAACCATTAGCGCTGCTATCGTCAATTGAAACCAAAAAATAGTACCATCACTTGACCCCAAATACAGCGACATCACTTTCTATTAAGTGCACTTGCTGACTGAGGGCTTTACATCCTGTACTTACACACTTTCGTATTAGTTAGACACCGATTTCGAGGGTTCTAACTGACAAAAATGCATGTTAGAACCCGGCAAAGAGGTGTCTAACTGACTTAGACATCATGCTTCTTCTATTATACGTTGTAACTTAAAATTTTTGCAAAATAAACAATAATCTGATTGTTTGTTTGCTGTTGTTAACAGTGTTAATCCTTAGCAGGGCGCTAACATGCAAAATTGTCAGTTAGATGCCGGCTTTTCCAATGGTATAAGTGTCCTGGTGATGTCTAAAAGCAATTAAATAGCCTTGAAGTAGAGATAGCTAAGATTACAAAAGCTTTTGTCTCATCTTGACCTTGGAACCAAAACCAGTTTACCTTTTTTTGTTTATCATCCATCTGAGAGAACTTGGCTAAGCCACTGAGATAGTTACTGTCTGTGACTGTTTAGGTCATAGATTAAATCGCCACTTAAGCCAATATATCCTTGAACTGAGAGCACAATGTGGTGAAGGAGAGGATCTTGACTGACTGCAGTGATCTGATTACAATTCGATAGGCCTGCAGTCGGAGAAAATTAACCTTGTCTGACTGTCTGTGTTGCGGTTGAACCAGTTGCTTTACCTGTAGCAGGAAACTGCCATTTCACAAACATTTTTGAGAATCTTGAATTTATTGGAGAATCACGAAGTTTTTAAGAGCATTTCTCTTCTTGAATCTTGAACTATTCATTCATGTTCACATTCATGGAGGAGGTTGCCATAGTGGCGGTTTAAACTGTCATATACCACGTATGAAATGGCACTGTTCGGTGAGTGACTTGCAGTTACATGTTGGTTAAAGTAAATTGATTATAATGTGAACTTCGGAAAGTAGAAGCTATTTTATATAGTCTTTTTGGTCGTTTAAGTCTACTGTTTACCTATTCATAAGAATATTTTTCAATCTTTGTGATTGCCAAATTGTCTGTCCATAGGTTCTTTAAAATTTCATGTACAGCATTTTGACTTTTCTGGTTTATTCTTAAAAAAAAGCAGTTCCAATCAGTTTTGTTTTCAATTCTAAAAAAACAGCAGTTCCTATCAGTTTTGTTGACACTTGAACCCAGGTTTACAAATGACATCGGCTTCTTAAACTAAACAATTTTTTTAAATGTTTATTTTTAGAGTCCTGAATTACTACATGGTCTGGCGGCTGATATTGCATTATGCCAAACATTTGTCCAAACCATTCCGAAAAGCAGCTGAAAAGTTTGACGCAGTTCTTGAAGGTAGGTCTGCGATTGATATAGAAACAATTATTTTGACTGTCTATTTTTAATGAGATGGATGGATGGATGATTGGGGCTTTATGTAGTGTATTTATGCTCTTGGTAGGCTAATTAGGACGAGGAGAACACGGCAATGAGGCAAAGGATGATTGAAACAGCCGTCCAAGTTCCAACATAGGCCCAGGTGACCCGGCAAGAGCTGAATTTGAACCTTGGACCCTGCGATTGGAAGCCTAGCATGCTACCACTAGACGAACCCTCCCCCTCTATTTTTAAATAAGCCAGGGCTAGTTTGTGTTCAATGCCTCTGCAGCACCTTAGTGGGCTCTATCGAAAGCCAGGGCTAGATTTTTTAGAGCTGATTAATGTCTTTTTCTGATTACATAGTCCAAAAAAGTTCAGGCCAGAATTGGTTTTTCAAATACAAAGTGGTTTAAAACACCAATGGTGGTTTTTGAACAGAAGTTAGGTTTTTCAAAATACCAGCATTCATTACAATATAACTGCATGGTATTTCCACAATCCCAAATTGGAATGATATAATGTATGGATGACAAGCCAAAAAACCAATTATGATTTTTGAACGAGCTTGATTTTTTTAGAGTGCATGGTCTTTATGAATCAAAATAATTGAAAGAAAATAAATAAATTTCTTTCCAGGGAGACATCGTGAGAAACCAAGGTATAAATTCTGCCTGGACGGTGTGGACGATCTTCTTGGTCAGGCTGTCGGTGCTCTATTTATCCGAGACTACTTCTCGACGTCAAGTAAAGACGAGGTAAAGTTGTTTAAAAAGTGAAGTTGAAGTATATTTATAAAGTAAAAAGTGAGGTTGAATTGATGTAGAGATGGGTATAATAAGAAAATGATGGGATTTAGGCCAATCATAATTGATCTTTAGCTTCTCTGATCTTCTCGAGGCACTTTTTCTGGTGTCTTAGGATGAAAAAAGGGTGAAATCTAATTTTTTTAATGTCACATTGATAAATATTGTGGGTAAGATTCAATCTTATAACAAATCTTATAATATAACAAATAGGAATCATAGATGAAATTTAATTGATGTTCCTCATTTTATGAATAGAACCATTCGTAAATCGAATTAGTTTCATTATTTTCAATGAATCAATAAAGTAATATCGTATCATATCGTATTGTAACATTAATATCCGATTTAGTCTCTCTGTAGCTGGGCACACAATAAATGATGACATAGATGAATGATATTGCTAAGTTCTCATATACGAGGGGCGTTCAGAAAGTTTGAGGCTTTTTTTTATATGGACACTTATTTTCAATGTAGAACTATGAATTTTTCACAGGATAAAATTCAGCATATTTGGAATGGATTTCCAAAATGTTGGACAATTTGGACATTTTTAAGTCATTCTGTGGTTGCCATGGAAACTGAAAGTTCAGCTAGTTGGGGCAGGTAATACTGGAACCAAGAAAGCCAATGAATTGTGGCTTTCAGTTTCCTGTGAAAAATTCATAGTTCAACATTGAAAGTAAGTGTCCATATAAAAAAAAGCCTCGAACTTTCTGAACGCCCCTTGTAAAACAGTCTCAAAAATTGTTGGTTTCCAGATCATGGGAATAATTAAAAACATCAAAGCAACATTCAAAGACAGAATAAAGAGACTTCCCTGGATGGATGAGGAGACGAAAGCAGAGGCTCTTAAGAAGGTCTGCGTTAATACTTAGACTTTCTTTGTCACTACACAGTTTGTCACGTCAAGCAGAGGACAGATGCTTGAC
The DNA here is from genome assembly GCA_026936325.1 of Platynereis dumerilii. Taxonomy (NCBI): domain Eukaryota; kingdom Metazoa; phylum Annelida; class Polychaeta; order Phyllodocida; family Nereididae; genus Platynereis; species Platynereis dumerilii. The sequence goes on along the minus strand of JAPTHN010000163.1, from coordinate 534,536 downwards.
CAGATATCTTGGCAACCAGAAGTCCTAGAGTAGAAATACACCTACCTATGTGTAGCTTAGCTTTGTTGTAATACGGATATCACATTTTTGTGATGTTTTGGTTCCATTTTTGTCCAATATTTGCCAATTTATGACAACAGCAGTCCAATTTTGCTCAATGTTTTCATTTGTGACACAACCAATCTGACACAATAAGGGCAGTGACGTCACAAAAGTGCATTGCAGCGCCCCCTCAGACTGAGTTCTAGTCAAGTTGGTGTCAGTAGAGCCACCAATCTCATTCTGTTTATTTTTATGGACTGTACAAACAATGCTAAATTTCTGTCCCAATGCAAGACAGGACACACTGTAATGTCATGTTTATACATTAACCTTTTAAGCTGCGTCTGTAATTCACTTTAACATAAAGAATGTATGATTTTGATCCACTCCTCAAAGTCTACATGTAATAAATCTATAGTGGTAAGTTCTAAGGATAGACATCGGTTCACGATATAACGTTCGTACCGGTTATTTCCACTAATTTAATTTGCCAAGAGAATCTGAAAAATTGTGGCCAAAACATTCGTCCAGGTTGCCAACCATGGTGGAAAACTGATTACCCAGAATAAAAATGATGATCAGGCTTTACAAACTGAAAACTGAAAAAACGTATTGGCAGTATAAATTAGGCCTATATCGTATTGAACTTGGCAAACAGTGTCCATCCCCTTCTATTACTTATATCTTCATGAGTCAAGTTTCTCAAAAATTGCAGATCTTCAGCTAAAACATTTAAGAAATCACTCTTATCCAAAAAAAACAAACAACAAAAAACTGTTTTTTAAGCATTTTGATTTTTCTCTTATCGTCTTTCAGCTCAAGAAAATCAATTACAGAATTGGCTATCCGCAGTTTCTTGAAAACCTCACCATGGTTGACCATTATTATCGCCACGTAAGTCTGCAATTGATTTCTTAATATGTGAAGTTGTGAACAGCTGGAATACACATCTTTATGTTATAATATTATATTCCGACTTCTTGCAGTAGAGTCCTTGTTTGATATATCAGCCATTTTGAGGCGCGAGGATAAGGCTTGTGTAATTTCCAAAAATAGAGAACATTATGCTAATATTTACTGACCGCAAGGGCAATCGTGAAATCTAATTCCCCGAGGTGTGTTTCTGACTAATTCCCGAGGCCAAACACTCACTTTTAACTATCATAATGACTGCAGTTACTTATGTCATGAAATGCTGGTATTTTCGCGATTTTTGGTTACAGACACAACAAATCGAGGTTTCAATGGTTTCATTTTGTCTAATTTCAGTTAAGCATTAAAGAAGAAGCTTCATATTTTGATTACTGTGTGCAGAGTGCAGATTACCAAGTCGCTCTGATGGTGGAAGGTCTGGAGGGCAGGCAAGACGGAAAACATGAGTAAGATATCATAATATACTACTTTGAAATTAATGTTCCATGCAAATATTTAATGCACATTGAGCATCATTAAAATTGAACATTACAGTTAGTTTTAAGCAGTTTTAGAAAGCTGTTTACGGGCTACTCACTACGTGTTATTTCAGTTTAATCTGATTGGTTCATAAACTGTTATCAACCAGTCGGGTAAAGCTAAAATGTTACAAAGCAAGTGACCCCAGCGACTCATGTTCATTGAACTTGCTGTAACCGAGTCCAATACTTGTAATACTACTGACACTGTTTGGTTCAGGGTTCTTTTTAGCTGCAATAAACAGTGTGTACTCACCAAGTGACCTAAGTAAGGTTTTTTTGGTTTACATTTTGCTTGTTCTCATATACAGGGCAAGCAACAAAGTTTGCCATACAGCCAGTGCAGTCTTATAGTACATGTAATACACATGCAAAATTTGGAATCAATCAGTTTAGTTTTCTTGGGAGTTTAGACAGTTTTTAAAAGTAAATTTTTATGCATTTTTTATGAGAATCGCCAAATCTTTTGATTGCTGAGTGTTTATGTTAGTAATTTTACAGCAGCTTGTCTAATACATAAATACAGCATACTGGCTATGTTATGTTATAATTGAATTGGTTTCTGGTCAAAAATTTAAGATTTTATGATTAAGGGACTGTTCAGAATTTATGACTGGGGGGGTGGGAGTTTTGGCCGAGGGGGTACTAACTTTAATTTTGACAAGGGGGGGGGAAGAAATTTTAACAAAGAAAAAATGTTTAAAAACACCCGTAAACTCATTTTATTTGGACTTTTTTACGGGCAAAAGTCCGCGAAATTACGAATCTGTACAATTTTCCATGTATAACACTATATATATATGTGTATTGCTTTGAATGTCGAGGGGGAGGGGGGTACCAAAAATACGCGTGAAACCTAGGGGTGGGGTACTAAAAATCCACATGAAATTCAAGGGGGGGGTATCAATTTTTGACAGGAAGTTCAGCAAAACTCCCAACCCCCCGTCATAAATTCTGAACGGTCCCTAACTAGGTCGCTTCGCATAGAGCAAACGGTACACTCTGCACACAAGGATGATCCACAAACAGCTTCAGCCTAACATCAACCTCACAGTCAATGAAGACAATTTGAAGGATTCTATTCAATTCAATTTTCAATTCAATATATTTGGACCAAAGAATATTAAAAATTACATTTGGCTGGCTGACACCAGGTGGTGAATTTGCCACTTGCACTAGAATTTAAAAGTTTACTACATGTGCACGGTTTACATATTCAAATAAGACAATACAATTAATACTAAAGGTTATTCTAACAATATCTAGCGTTTAAGAGAGAGATGAAATGAGGAATGAAATGATGACTACTGCTTACCTCCCTGTGTGTGTAAAAAAACAAATATGAGATTGGAGACAATCCCTCCTCTCATTTCTATAAAATAGCAAACCATGTAGTATCTGTTGTTATTTTATGCTCAATATCAAAAATATTGGCCGACGCCCCCGTGCTGGACCATGAACCACTTTGTCCCCCCGGATACGGGAGAACTGGGGGATCCACGGCCAAGCAAGAGGGTGCCCGACTGTCTCACATACTGTCAAGTAAATAAGCCTTTAGTCTAGTTTTGAATGTGTGAAAACTGCATTTATGAGATAGGATATCATCAGTATTATTCCACTCTTTCACCCCTTGAAATCGGATTGTTTTCTGATATCCTGCTAATTTACAAGTTGGTACCTTAAGTTTATATTTTTGTCTTGTGATCCGTGTTGTTAATGCAATATTGCGATGAAACATTGTATTGAATATAACTGGGAGCATGTCTTTCATAAATTTAAACATAAATAAATTAATTTTGAATCTATATACATTTGGTAAGTTCAAGACCTTCAGCTGTTTAAACAGGGGAGATGATTCTGCTTGAAATGGGCTTGATGTTATTATCCGTACAATCTTTTTCTGTAATTTTGCCAATGAATTTGTATAGATCTCAGCAGCTTTACCCCAGACTTCTATACAGTATGTATAATGAGGATATATAAAACTGTAATATAATGTCAGCAACAGGCAATGGTTTAAGGTTTTTCGAGCTTTAATTAAAATTCCAACTCCTCTTGCTATTTTTGTTTTTAACATCATTATATGCCTGTCCCATTTGAGTTTAGAATCAAGTATAACACCAATAAACTTAGTTTGCTCACAGCAAATTATAGGTTTCTGATTAATTTTGATATCTTCTGTTCTTATTATGGGTCGTCTTGGGGAACTAAAAATCATGAAGTGAGTTTTCTCTATGTTCAAAGAAAGTTTGTTAACATTGAGCCATTCTGCTACCTTAGCAATTTCTATATTCATTCTTTTAATAGTCTCATCAACTGATTTACCTTTTAAAAATAAATTTATATCTGAGACATTAGCAATATCATTAATATAAATTAAGAACAGGAGTGGACCTAAAATAGAACCTTGCGGTACGCCGCAAGTTATTGTTTCTTTTGCTGAGTCTGTGTTGTTGAATGAGACATATTGTTGTCTTGAATGTAAATAATCTTTCAACCAATCATGCGCAATACCTCTTATACCTAGTTTATGCAGTTTGTCTAATAAAATTTCATGATTTACAGTGTCGAAGGCCTTCCTAAAGTCTAGGAAGACCCCTACAACAATTCCTCCATCATCTATTGCCGACATAATATTATCTATCAATATTATTAAAGCCATATTAGTGCTGTGGTGCTTTCGAAAGCCAAACTGATATCGGTATAGCATATCATGCTTGATGAGAAAAGCGAGAAGCCTATTATACATAAGTCTTTCCAGAATTTTTGATAAGAGAGGCAATATTGACACAGGGCGGTAGTTGGAAATTTGTTTGCTATCATTGCTTTTATACAAAGGGACAACTTTAGCTATTTTCATGCTGTCTGGGAAAGAGCCTTGTGTTAAACATAGATTCGAGATGTAGGTGATTGGTTTCAGGTAGTCCTTAAAGGTACACTTCAGGACTTTAGAATGTATGCAATCCCAGCCCGGGCTTCCTTCTTTAAGCGACTTTATAATATTTTCAACCTCTCTGTGATCTACTGGGTTTATCACTATTGATTTAGGATTGGAGTCTTTTATGTAATCAACCGGGTTTTTGTTAGATTGTGGTACCTTATCAGCTAATTTTTTCCCTATCTGAATGAAATATTTATTGAAGGCTTTGGCAATTTGTGAATGATTGTCAGTTTCAGTATTATGAATAGAAAAATTGGTTGGGTATTTGTTGGTTTTCTTTTTGTTTATGACTTCCTTGATAACCATCCAAAGTTTCTTTGAGTTAGTCTTATACTTATGCAAAAGATCTGAATAATGGGTTCTCTCTGATATGCGAAGTAACCTTTTTAGGTTAGTTTTAAACACTTTATATTTCATATGATCATTTTCGCATCTGGATTTCAAGTACTTAGTGTACAATTTGTTTTTCGTCTTAATGGAGTTTTTTAATCCAGCCATACCTTTTTATTCAGATAGCCGGACTTCACTCTTTTAAATGGAAAACACAGATAATAAAGTTCACAATATTTCTTGTAGAATATTTCAAAAGCAGCCTCTCCTACAGATTCCTGGTAAACATCATCCCATGAGACCTTTTTTATCATGTTGGTAAGTTTGTCAATATTACTACTGGCATAGTCTCTTTTTCGTATTGTTATTGCAGCTTTTTCAAAATTAGACTCCCTGCCACCACTTACAGTGAAAATTGGGAAGTGATCAGATATTTCAAGGAAGAAAATACCATTGAGCATACCATCTTTTAGGATATCATTAGTATAGATGTTGTCAATTAGAGTTGCTGATCGTTCAGTGACCCGGGTTGGCTTATTTATCAATGGAAAGAGACCAGCCGAGTAGATACATTCAAGAAATTCTGAGCTAAGAAGGTTTTCATTACTCTCAAGTAAATTAATATTAAAGTCTCCAAGGAAGTATATAGTCTTTTTCTCATTTTTTAGTTCGTTTAAAATTTTAGAGATAGCTTCATAAATTTTTGAAGATCAGTATTTGGAGGTCTATATATAGCAGCAACCAAAAAATTCCCAGAAGAAACATTTGATATCAATTCAATGAGAAGGCATTCTATATGGGAATCGGAAATACACAAGTCATTCCGTCTCAAAAAATCCACTCCACTTTTTACAAATAGGGAAACACCACCTCCCCGTTTCGCTCCTTGACGACATAGGTATTCATGATTGTAGCCATTTAGTCCATAACAGTCAACATTTGATTCATTTAACCATGTCTCCGTCATACCTATCACCGAAAATTCGAGATGTACTGTTGCCAAAAACTGTTCAAAATTATCAATGTTTTTCGGAATACTACGGATATTGAGGTGTATACAAGAGAAAGAATTACTGTCCAATCTCATACTTTCTATTACCTTGTTAAACTTGTCCTCTAAGAAATACTCACATTGGTTTATATTATCCACATATGTCATATCATTGAAGTATTGTAGGTCTGGGTCACAGTCAAAGGTAGGCAAGTTAGGATTGTCAGTATTCAATTCAAATGGATTAAAAACTAGTTCCTGTAGCCTTGCATAGGGAATTTTATTCCCGGTCCAAAATTCGGATAATCCTTCCAAGAATAGATTATCGTCAGAGATGTGATTGAAGGGGAAAATTTCAGATGAACAATTGACACACAACCATTTATCAGCTTCTCTATTAACGTATATGCTATCAGTCTTTGAGACCATAGGAAGACATTTCAGATGGAATACATTCAGGCAGATACAACATTTCAGTGTCACTGAGTGCCTCAATATCCGATTATTACAAACTTTACAATTATCTATCATCATCAGTGAACACAGTATATTTCACATACTGATTAGATTTCTTGTCATAAAAATACAGAAATGAGATAAGATTTAGCTTCCAATCAAAACTAGAGGGAGAAATACTTGTAATGTAGCACTTAAGAGGCAAACAATTTCTAAGTTTCAATTCATAATCCAGATGAGTGATGCGATGAAGAAATGCTGTAATGAAGTAGATTAATACCATAGTTTTGAATTACAGGGTGTTAGTAAAAGGGATACACAAGGGATACACAGTTATTGGATGGATAGACAATAATGTTTTTGATATTTTTATCCTCCAGACTGCAGTCCAATGTGTGTAGCTTCTGTGAAGCTTTGAGCCAATAATTGATCTGTCGAATTTTCAAAAAAGAAAAACATTTTTTGAAAGAAAACTTCAGTTCCAACATTTCTTGTCATGCTCCTCTGAATAAGTTTCATGTGTGGTCTCTGTGTAACATGCTTTCTTAGAAATTTGTATCAGAACTTGACAGGTGATTGTGGCTTCATGTTGAGTTCTATTGGTAGAATACCCCTCAGGGAAAACTCAAACAGATTCATGCTGTGACCATTTTCTGAGAACCCAAGTTCTATGATAACCTACTGCGGGTATAACTATTAGAGGTAGCATGCGATCCCGGTTTCAAGATGGCGCCATAACCACTAGGGTGTTTCATGTGCCCCCAATATTTTCCGATCCAGCTTGACCTTGGTCTGGTATTGCAGTTTATATAGTAAAAGTCACATGTAAAATTTTGGCCCATTCTATAAATACTTACCTTTACCAGAATGCCCTTGAAGTTTATAATGTAATTCCCCATTGGCGATAATGCAAATCCTCAAGATATTTAAAAAACCAATGAAGAAATCAATATTTTTTTCTCAATTCACAGTTCTTGAGTAAGATTTGGAGGGAATTTCAAATCTGGTGTTATTTTTTGTATAACCCCACTTGCCAAGCTGCCAGAAGCTGTCAAATTTGTGAAAATATGCGTAAAATGACAGATTTTAGGAAATTCAACACTTCCTAGCTCATAAGGAAGACCTGCTGTAACATGGCTGATGCCAGATTTGAATTGCCCTCCCAAAACTTACTCAGAGGCTATAGATTGATGAAAAAATATTTATTCTTTCATTGATTTTTGTAATATCTTCAGGATTTGCAAGTTCGCCAATGGGGAATTACATTATAAACTTCAGGTGAATTCTGGTAAAGGTAGGTATTTATAGAATGGGCTAAAATTTTACATGTGACTTAGAACTTCTATATAAACTGCAATACCAGACCAAGGTCAGTCTGGATCAGAAAATATTGGGGGCACCTGAAACACCCTAATAACTACCAAACATGATTTAGTCAATTTCTGATTGCACTACACATAAAAAGGTCATTGTTGAAGAAAATGTAGAAAGAGACTCAAGTCAGAGCAGGGGCGTATCTAGAAATGGCCTGAGGGGGGGGGGCATTACATGGGGTGAATACGGGGCGTTTCGCGGCTTTTCCTATCTCTTCCATGTTAATTTTTGGCCGAGGGGGGGGGGCCATGGCCCAATGGCCCCCCTAAATACGCCACTGATTCAGTGTCAGGCGGCAGTTGGGAGTCGTGGACTTGGAGAATTTTGGGAGGAGTCAGAGTCGGCATCGAAATACACATTTGATGGAGTCGGGATTCTGAGTCAGAGTTGGAAAATCTACTGAAGGTTGAATTACGTTGGTCCTTGGGGTCAAAGTCAGAGTCCGAGTCTAATTTATGTTGTTTTAAAGAGTCGGGAGCCGTTTTTTAACAATTTATTAGAGTCGGGATTGGGAGTCATAATTTAACTGATCCGGCAAGCAATAAATGAGTGCATAGAGAGGAATTTCTTTCCCAAAACAATTCTATATTGTTGTTCAAATAACTGCCAATACTAAAAAACAATTCTGAAGTAGAAATAATGATTATGTATGGCTTTGGCATCAAGAGTCGGACACATTTGAATAGTCTTATTATTCCGAGCCAAAGCTAGACTTAATAACATGAGTCGGGGGTCAGCTTTCTGGCAGATAGCTGGTAGGTGCAGTGGTTAAGGTTCCAGCCTGCTCCGCTGAAGGTCTTTGCCTGCATGGGTTCGAACCCCGGGTGGGGAACCCAACATTTTCAGTGGACCTTTATGAGCAAAATCCTAGCTGGATGTCTTTCGGATGAGACGTTAAATTGGCTGCCCCTTGTATTAGTGTCTGTGCTGGGCAAGTAAAAGATCCCTCACATGGGGTAAATGTGTAACATGTTGAGGACTCCTACTCTCTCTCATCTCATCAATCAACCCTCGTGAGCGCCCAGAACTGGGCTTAGAGGGCTGCACTTACCATATCTATCTATATATCTATTTATCAGAGGGGTTAGCAGTTGGAATCAGTCTAACTATACAAATGGAAAATCTGCCTCAAAGGTATACAGAGACAAACTCTGGAGAGAGGTGGTTTATCCATCCAAATAACTGCCAATTAATATTTAAAATGTCTATTTTCTTTTTCTTCCAGATGGGAGATGAACCCCCATGAACTTAATGCTTATTTTTCTGTCATGGAAAACATAATGGGTAAGCATTAAGATTGACTGGCAAACTTTCAAAAAGAAAAATTCTGAAAAGGTTGTGTACCTGGGTTATTTTAGGATCTTCGCGATATTGATTTTACAGTCATCCATAGTGATTTCATGTTGTCGAACATCACAATTTCATGTTTGTGGCAGCTATTGATTTTTAAAGTTTGTGAAATTTTAAAACTTCTGCATGTTTTCCTTCAATTTTCAACTTTTAAAATATTTTTTTATTTGCAGTCTTCCCTGCTGGCATTCTTCAAGCCCCTTATTACAGGAGCGAAGTCCCTTTGTGAGTAATCTATTCCTATAAAAATTTCTGGTTCACATGATTGTGTGATGTGGTTCTGCTAATTCTGTTACATTTTTTTTTACTAAAACTATTACAGTCTGTCCCTTTGATATAGAAAAAGAGTGGACTGTTTGCCTGTAAAAATGGCATTTTGTGTGTCATCATGCTGATGATTTGTCATTCAATGTTAATTTGATTAAAGGAGACCTATCCCGCTTGTTGGTGACAGCCAAATGAAATCATTATGCACCTGATTTTAACTCTAAAATCAGTTACTACAAGTCAAATGGCCTTCTCTTGATCATGACTAATCAAACAGCCTCTATGTTTCCCATGTTGAAAGTAGAGCAGATGACACGTCATCGGCTTTCATGAGTCAACAAGAAGTGCATTTTTCACAGTGAACTGGTCCTCATTTTCTATATCAAAGTGCCAGACTGAAAGATCATCTTCCACATGTGTATGAACACTATACAATATATGTTAATTATTTTCTATTTTTTCTTTTGTACATGTAAATCAATATCCTATATATAATGTATGCCATCATTCATTGTCATATATTTCCATTGTGCTTTTGCAGATACCTGAACTATGGTGCCATAGGAGCTATCATCGGCCATGAATTGATACATGGCTTTGATACATTAGGTGAATATTAAATTACTTACAGGTGGTTTAGTCAGGGTGTAGTTTAGTCTCTTTGATTAAAAGTTTAAATTATTTATGTCACTGATTCAAATACAATTTTGAGAAAGAAAGTAATTAGCTAAGTAATTAGACCGGACATAATTGATCTTCTCGGATCTTCTCGAGGCACTTTTCCTTGGGTCGGTCGGTACCTAGGACTAAAGAAAAAATCTGTAATGTCTATTTTTTATTATGTCAATTAAAGAAAATTGTGTTTAAATCCTATATTTCCGGTAGTGGGAAGAGGGAAAATCTGATGGGTCAATCGACCGTAAAAGCTAAAAATTAATAACGTTGGGCCTTACATGCTTTATTTTCTTGTTCCCAGGTGCAAACTACGACTCTAAAGGCAATCTGCGATTTTGGTGGAGCATGTCGTCTTGGGAGGACTTCGAAAACCGGACTTCATGTTTGATAGACTTCTACAACGATTACAGCTACGAAGGTCTACATGTGGACGGTACTCATACCCAAGCTGAAAATGTGGCAGATATAGGAGGCCTCAAGCAGACCTTTCACGTAAGTTGCTGGGTGTGATACCTTTTGTGAGAGTCACGTTTTATGAATACTCCTCCAAACATGTGGGGGGGGGGGAACTGACAACGTAAATGTTACCCTGTCATCAAACTTCATATTTTCACTTGATAAATTCATGTATTTCTATCTTATATATATATATATATAGAAAGTCTTACTCAGTTTGTATGGTTTTTATCGCACAAAAATAATTATGATAATCTGCTATTAGCCAATTCAGTGCTATGTCTTTGAGCATGAATTATATGTCAAAATATGAATTACAGGCCATGCCACTATGCTATTTGACAGAAAAGAATAAATTTTTCATGTGATAAAAAATGAATCAATCTCTGAATTATGCCATTCAAGCCAAGTTCATTCAGAACTAGAGGATTTAAAGTGTGGAGTTAAATGATGTAGTAACTTAAAGATGTAGTAACTTCAGTTACAACCAATACCACATTAGCCCCCCCCCCATTCCACAGTTTCTAAAAGGACTTAAAAGGAGTACCATGGTATTTATGAAGCAGACTTTTCATATAAGTTGTGAGGCGTGAGCCCTATAGAGAATGTCAAGTTTTATGGATACGCCTCTAAAGGGACTTTATGACTGTCTCGGACTGTCAGACTGTCAGATTTATAGGGCTGTGACTTTACGAGAGCTGTGATGATTTGGCTGTGTTAACCATACTCAATACTGAAAGGCACCAATATTATATTGAAAGGTTATATTTATAGTCAATGCAGTCGTGTGGCTCTGTAGCATAGTGGTTAGCATATCTGATGATGTCTGCCCTTAGTGCATGGGACATCGATACAAATCCCGCTCAGGCAATATCCACAGGTTGATGGATGGATGGATGTTTGGGGCTTTACGTCCTGTATTTATGCACTTGGTAGGCTAATTAGGACAGGAGGAGGACACAGCAATGAGGCGAAGGATGATTGAAACAACCGTCCAACATAGGTGACCCGGCAAGAGCTGGATTCGAACCCTGGATCCAGCGATTGGCAGTCCAGCTCGCTACCACTAGACCAACCCTCCCCCCCCCCATATCCACAGGCTGTCACCATAATTATTTGTGTGATTGTATAAAGGATGCTGATCACTGGTGAGAAAACTTATTGGGAAAGGTTGCCACATTAAATCATAATAATAAAAATTTAATTATTTTTGTAATGACAAAATAGTCACATCTTTGATAGTATGTATTAAATATTACTATATCATGACCAGCCACTACCCTTCTAACTGTTGTACGGGGTTGTAGAATAAAACACCTCGCCTAACCCATCTAAATCGGAAATTTGACACTCTATATATATGAGAATAAAAAGTCATATACACACATATAGATAGACTGTACCATTGATGCTTATATTGCCTCAATAAATTCAGTTCCATTACAGTCTGTCACTTTGGTATAGAAAAAATGAGGAACACTTCACTGTGAAAAATGCACTTCGTGACTCATGATAGCCGATGAAGTGTCATCTTCTCTACTTTCAACATGGGAAACACAGAGGCTGTTTGATTAGTCATGATCAAGAGTAGGCCATTTGACTTGTCATAACTGATTTTAGAGTGAGAATCAGATGCATTATCCTTTCGTTTGGCTAGCTGTCACCAACAAGTGGGATAAGTCTCCTTAAATCAAATTAACATTGAAAGTATTGGGTTTGATCATGACAAATCATCAGCATGATGACACATGAAGTGCCATTTTCACAGTGCGACAGTCCACTCTTTTTTCTATATCAAAGTGACAGACTGTAATCTTGTATCCTGAAGGGAATTTTATTGAATATATTTGTTTCCATTGCCCGTAAAGCATAATCAAGTACAATCGCATTACCACAAGACTTACAATGTAAATGTGTTAAAACCTAAAAGCAAACTCTGGTTATTCAGCATCATCAAGTGGCATCAATAGTACTTAATTGTTTCACACTTTATACCAAGTGGTCTGGTATCTGTCATATAGTGTGCACACTGACTGTACATTTGCTCTAGATAATAAGAACACCCCTCCAGAAATTGCCATTAAATTCCATGTTAAACATATGTTATGGTAATGGCTAATGTCACTGACATTGCCTACATAATTGATATGATGTGCTATCATAACATGATTGAGGTGTCCTGCTATACCTTCTAGCATAGCCTTTGCTATACAGGTGATGTTATAGTTATTAACAATGGACTTCAACAGAATAATTTTGGTGCATACTTAATTATAAGAGAAACTACAAAAGTGCACTTATTTTTTCAACCAGTTTTCCTTTTCTTCCAGGCATACAGAAAGTATGTGAAGCAAAAGAAGGCGCAGTCCAAACTCCCTGGACTGGACTTGAGCGAGGAGAAGATGTTTTTTGTAGCCTTTGGACAGGTTTGGAAATTTCAAAATGTTTAATTTTCCTGTGGGTCACACATAATTGATTCTTAGCTGCGAAAAAAAAAAATTGAAAAAAAAAAAAAAAAAATTTTTTTGACATTATAAAATTTTTTTTTTTTTGTCCTACCGACCGACCCTAAAAAAAGTGCCTTGAGAGGATCCGAGAAGCTAAAGATCAATTATGTGTGGCCTAATTTGAAAGGATACCATAGAACGGGGTGAAGTTGGCAAGCCGGGGGAAAGTTGGCTGCCAATTTTGACCCACTTAATGGAACAGATGTAAAATTTTTTCACTTACACAGGTGCCTTTGGGAAATTTCAGGGGCGTCAGTTTCATTTTAAAGTGGTGGGGCAAATAGTGGTCACAACTTCGTGGCAGGGTGTCTGGGGAAAATTATAATTTTTTGGATTCAGAAACATGTATACTTTGGCCAAAAAGTGGTGGGCAAATGCCCCACCAGCCCCACCTACACTGACGCCACTGGGAAATTTGCCATCTGTTCAGTCGAGAAAAGTTGGCATTTCTGCCATTAAGTGGGTTAGAATAGCTGGCCAACTTACTCCCTGCTTGCCAACCACTATAGAAATACAATGGAAAATTTGCTCTGACCTAATTGGCACTGAGCATGCCCAAGAGTGACCCGGTTTTATCTGAGCATGCTCAGACCTATTGAGCATGTGCAGAGAGCAATAACAAATGGTGGCAATTTTGAAATTTCCCTGATTCAACCTTTCAAGGCCAGTTTTCACCTCAAGCTACATGGGGTTCACTCATCAGACATGGCTTTTATTGTCTAAATTTTGTAAGGAATTTTTTGGTGTAGGTCTGATCAGTGAACCTCATGTAGCTCACTTTCAGATCAAATTTTACCATGAATGATAAGGGCAGTTTTCATAGTGCCAACATTACCCCGTTCTACGGTAACAACCCGTTCTATGGTAACAATTTGCAGTTACATTTCACTAAATTGATTAATGTTTCCATCTCAATTTTTTATAACTTTTTGGAAAAGAGGAAAAAAAGAACCAACAACATGATTTTATTCGCTTTGTTAACAGGAAGTACCACAAACTTAGTGTATGGAAACAAACTTATGTGTTCTTTTTTATGGACTGAACAACTTTTCTGAAAATGAAAACGTAATGCCCTCAAGCATACATATCAAAATTCATTGGTTTGCCACTTATTTCTTGGAGCATCAAGCAACTGATTTATGGGCATGCCTTGTCTTTTATAATATAGTGGGTCAGATATAACTGGTTGTTTTGTTCACTTGGCTTGAGGTGCATCTCTTTAGCTCTTTTAGTTTTAAATTTCAGAATTGGTGCCAGAAACAGACCAAAGAAAACCTTATGTCTGATTTAAGACAGAGCGAACATACACCCAACAAGTTCAGGTAAGCTTTTAAGTTTTTGTAATTTTTTGTGTCGAGCTTATGACAGATTAATGAAAATTTTGGAATTTAAAGATATTATCCCTAGAGGAATATAGACAAAATTTAATAACAGCTAATTTGCAAAAAAAAAAAGGCGTTAACCTGACATTCATCTGAATTGTATAATTGTTTTCTAATTAAGCAACAATGATAAGCGAATTTACTGTTAATCTCTGCAGTGTCAATGTGGAACAAAATAATTTAATGGGAATGAAAGTTTTAAGGGCTTTACTTTTTGAAGTGTTTACATCATTACAATATTCTTTGACGTCTTTGTTTGCAGGTTGTCGGGGACCTTGTCGCAGATGAAGGAGTTCGCGGACACATTTAAGTGCAAAGCTGGCACGCCCATGAATCCCAGAAAAAAGTGCAACATATGGTGAAAACATGGATTGCTTCAAAACGTGATATGAAAAAGCATTACTTTTGAAATAATAATATATTATATCAGACCTGAGAGCTATGCAAAAAGCCTTGAAAGTATTGGCCATGCTGTACAAGGGCTGGATTATGTCACAACTCAGTTTTTGGGTTTTTTGAAGATGTTTATTCCATTGAATAAAAAACCCTGCAATGCAGAAATGCAAATGAATACCAGGTAATATAAGCAAAATGCATGAAGAATGAATTATATACAATTATGCATGATGAATTATTTTATATGACTATGTTAATAATTAACCTCAAAGTACCTTAAAGTATTTTAACTCCCAAATTATTCACAAAGTAACTTCTCTTATTAACTTCCATATAACATTCACAATAACTTATCATTAAAACATGAATTAGTACAAGTACAAATTAAGTATAGAAATGCTAAGTTAATATAACCAATTGGCTGTGAAGCCAATTTAACCAAACTCATAAATACCAATTCTTAACCAATGCTTAACCAAACATGAATATAACATGTAATTAACCTTACCCTTTATAAGGGGTTTATTCTCCAATAGTGCCAAACCGCACCAAACCAAACTATTGGTTGTTTCATCACCAAGTGGCCCTAGGTAACCAACCAAAAGCAAATGGTCACTCAAGTGTATAAATAATTAACTAGCTTTTCCTAATATACCATAAGTAATAAATGTACAAAATTCAACAATGCTAAATAAATAGCTAAAGTGTGCACAGTATAAACTGTATTGCACAAAGACCTAGAAATGTAATTTCCTAACTAATAATAATAATTTGTGAATTAAAGTTAACATACCTTGACACAGTCAAAGACCAGGTGAAAGAAAGAAGAAGCTGCTGCTTGGAGAGCAGCTAGCATGTGAATGAATTTTCATGGGATCATGCAAGCATGTAGGAGGGAAACTTTAATCCATCTGGTGGCAACATTCAACAACTCTAACCTTTGAGCTGCTGCCCTCTGGCATGAAATGTGAAGGAATTAATAAATACTAGAGATACTAGAAATTGACTACCACACAGCCCCTGGTTAAGAAGAAAACCGTCCCGGTTGACTCACAAAAATACCTAACTGTGACTGAACAAATAACAGCACACTGAAAAGGTGGAAAAATGTATTCCTGAAATCAAAGCAATCAAAATGATACAAAAAGCAATAACATGATTCAATAATACAATTCAATGCAATCAAATTTCAATGCACTCAAAATAGTTAAATACAAATCAATTTTTATCACAGATTTCATATCACAAAAATTACATAATATCAATACGTTACATAATCATTGAATCTTACTGGCCGACTCCTAACTCTGGTGGACTTACGCACTTCAGGAGGAGGAGGAGGATCTGGAGGGGGATGATGATCCGGAAGATGGACCGGAGGAGGATGATCCGGAGGATCCGGTGAAGGGGGAATAGGCAGTTGCACTGCAGGTTGTTGAATCACAGGCGGTTGAACCACAGGCTGTTGCCTTGCAGGCTGTTGAATTTCCGGAGGATCCTGCTGTTGTTACACATCTTGTGTTGGAGCTGCAGCTGTAGTCTGTGATCTTGTTCTCCTGGGTGGACCTATGAACAAGTCATACTCTGAATCACTGGATTCTGAAGAACTGGAAGAATTTTGCGGAGAATTATTAGGCTTTTCAGGCCTTGTCCTGTCTTTGGGTTTAGCAGGATCAGGATCTTGGCTCGGCACTTCATCTTCATCCTCATCAATGGAGACATGAAGCAATAAATTCCTGTGAAGAGTTCTCACTCTTCCAGGCCTTGAAAGAGGCTTTACTTTGTACACAGCCACATCGGAGTTTGGTTGATATATTACTGTGTGGATGTCGTCTACCCACTTGTCGGCCAATTTCTCCCTTCCACAGGACACAGTTTTCCGGATGAGGACTCTGTCTCCTGGTTGCAATCCTGCTGCCACTGCTCTTCTGTCATACATCTCCTTGGCCTTGCTGGCCTTCGCTGCTAGCTTCTTCCCTGCCAATTCCTGTGCATATTTGACATGCTCCTGCAAATCAGACACAAATTTAGAAAGCGATGCTGAATCACCTGGAGGCATCATTTCAGCATCAATGGGCAATGTGGGTTTTCTGCCAAACATTAATTGATAGGGGGAATAACCAGTGGATTCGTTGGGAGTGCAGTTATATGCATGCACCATTGATGGTATATAGTCCTTCCACTTAGCTTTCTTGTCCTGCGACAAGGTTCCTAACAATTTCAACAATGTCTGGTTGAATGTTTCACATGCACCATTCGACATAGGGTGATACGGGGTGGTTCTGGATTTGTCCATTCCAGTCGAAGCACATAATTCCTTAATGATCTTGCTTTCGAAATTTCTTCCCTGGTCGGACATTATCCTAGTTGGCACTCCGTACACCGTGATGAAATTCTGATACAGGGCACGTGCTGTAGTCAATGCCGATTCATTTTTCGTCGGGATTGCTTTCGCAAACTTTGTGAAGTGGTCAGTTATGACCAGAATGTGTTCATACCCTGAAGATGGCTCCACCAGGAGGAAATCTATGCATACCAGTTCCAGTGGCTCCGAGGTCACAATAGGGGTCAGCGGGGCAGTTGTTGCTCTGGCCTTCCTGCAGACACAGCGGCGACACTTCTGGACCATGCCTTCGATGTCCTTGGCCATGGCTGGCCAGTAGCACCTGGCCCTATGCAGAGCCAGGGTTTTGTCCCGACCTGGGTGTCCCATCTGGTGATGCAAGGCTTGAAAAAAGGACTTCCTGTAATCCCTGGGGATAATACACTGCAAAATTTCGCCATCTTCATGGTTCACTCTTCTATACAAAACTCCATTTTTGATGGTGAGTTTATCTTTTTGGTTGACTAATCTTTGGAGTTCAATACTTTCAGCTTTCAGCTCTTTATCTGACATCACCCGCTCACCTTCTACAATGCTTGAAACTTTGTCCAAAATAGGGTCGCTCCTTTGACAGCCTGCCACGTCTCCGTCGAACACATTCCCTGGCATTTTGGTGCCCACCACATCCTCCGCAATACCTGCTCCGAGAGGTAAGGAAAAGCAGCATCCTTCCGTTGTCTGGGCGGCGTTGCAGATGGCGTTGGTGGTCTCGCTGTCTAGACGAGACAGAGCATCAGATTCTGCGTCCTTGTGAGTGGCACCTGGCTTGTAATGTAAGGTGAAATCATAGGATGATTAAATAAGCAAGCCATCTGTGCCCTGTGGCATCCAGTCGGGCTGTAGTCAAGCAATACGTGAGTGGGTTGGAGTCTGTGAAAACTTGGCATTTGCTCATATAAAGATAGTCGTGAAATTTATCGACAATTGCCCACTTTAACGCCAGGAATTCTCTCTTGTGCGCCAGATAATTTTTCTCGGCTGGATTTAGTCCTCTACTGGCATATGCTATGACTCGACGCTTACCCTGCTGCTCCTGATATAACACAGCTCCGAGACCTGTTCCCGAGGCATCGATGTGTAACGAGAATGGCAGGGTGTAGTCAGCGTACGCCGGGATCGGGGCGGTCGTCAGTTTCAGCTTCAATTCATTGAAGGAGTCTTCAGTGTTCTCGTCCCAGACGATATTTCCGTGCCGGTCCGCAGCCTTCAGAGCATCCTGCAAAGGTTTAGCAACATTACTAAATTTGTTTACAAAACGCCTGTAAAAACTAGCAAAACCTAGAAATGACGATAATTCCTTCGCATTAGCGGGAGTTGCCCATTCTTTGACCTTAGTGATCTTATCAGGATCTGTACTGATCCCCTCTGTGCTCACTACGTGCCCAAGGTAGGTACAGTGCGATTTAATAAATTCACACTTTGATGGTTTCAATTTAAGCCCGCAGTCCCTCAGCCTTTGAAATACATTGTGTAAACGTTTTAGGTGCTCCTCAAAAGTGGAAGCATACACCAAAATATCTTTTAGATGCATATTGCCGAGGCACTGCTGCATGAGTCGCTGGAATGTACTCGTCGCATTCACTGTTCCCATAGGCATTGAATTGAATTCGAAGAAGCCTAGTGGGCCCGCTGTGAACGCAGTTCTCTCTTTATGGGCTTCGTGCATCGGGATTTGGTAGTACCCAGACTTAAGGTCTAACTTGGAAAAAAACTGTGCGCCGATTAGCGCATCCATAGTTTCGTCCAATCTGGGTAGACTAAAACTATCCTTCTTGCACAGTAAATTTAAACGTCTATAATCGATCACAAATCTAAGCGAAAAGTCTTTTTTCCTTACCAGGACAAGCGGGAAGCTCCACGGACTCTTCGAGGGTTGGATCTGCTTTGCAGCAATCAGTTCGTCGAGATACTCCCTCACTTCGTCAATCATGGATGGCGGAATTCTCCGATGCCGGATCTTGATGGGCTGGCTATTCTCATCCTTCAGATCAATTCTGTGCTCCACCAGATTTGTTTGGCCATAGTCCAGACTGTGCGTGGAGAAGACATCTCTGTACTGGATCACCAGGGCTCTGATCGCTTCGGCTTGAACCGGATCCTCAGGCCACTGGAACTTGTTAAGCCAGTCTTCTGAACAGTTACTGTCCGTGGTACTTACACTGCCAACGGACTCAATTTCTGCGGTTTGTAAGCTACATAAAACTGAACCGCTCTGGATGCGCCGATCACGCCCAGAAACATTAACCAATTCAACGCCAACATCCTGTGTACCATTTCCAACACTCACCAAACACTGCGACACAAGGATACCTCCCGGCAACTGGTGCTGAACAGACTCCTACGTCACTGCAGTAATTTTAGGAAGCTTGGTACTAGTTACCACAGTTCCATATACCACCATTTTAGATTTAGGAGGCAAAACTTGACTTTTACATGCTTTAACAAAACCAATCTTGGTACATCTAGCACTGATAGCCAAGACAGAAACTGCTTGCCTAATTGGCTGACTAACTAACTTCAGATTCGGTAGGGAGGCATGCACAACTTTAAGCACGTTGGTGCCAACCACCACTGAATACTGGGAATCACATTTTTCATCATTTATGACTAGTACTAGTGAGTCAATGGGAAGTCCCACCCCAGGGGCTAAATCTAGATAAATTTCAGAATAACCAATATAGGGCAGAATGTTACTACAAGCGGTCTTAATAGAGATTAAAGAATCAAGGGACTTCACTTCACAGCCGACCATTTGGCAAGTGAAGCTTTAATTGTAGTTATTTGAGAACCTGTGTCAATCAATGCATTATGAGGTATGTCGTTAACCAAAATTTCACACACATATGCGTCTCCAATTAATTTAGGACCTGCTATTTTGGTGGATTTACGGCCTACTCTTCGGAGTTTTCCGACCCTCTAGCATTTGTTCTAGCCAAAATTTTACAGTCATCAATATTATGATTAGTTCTTTTGCAATACTTGCAAAACAACTGAGAAGCTTCGCCCTTTTGTGGCTTGGGGTCCTTACTCAACAGCTGAGACATTTTTTTCTCAAGCTTGTCCATTCGTGACAGCACAGCTTTCCACTCAGGGACCTCAGCACTTTGGGACTTAAGCTTTACACTGGTGGATTTCACATTGAATTCATGCTCTAGCGCACGGCTAGATTTTAGAAGATCTTGAAAATTTTCACCAGCATCAAATTTATGGCGAAGGGCAGTCTTAATTCTTTCATCCCTAACACCAGACCAAAATTTGGTACGTGCCATATCTTCTGTACCAGTGATTGTACCTTGCTGTTTAGCCTTATTCAAAAGCGATTCAATGCAACATCCCCATGCAACAATACTCTCATTCTCATTTTGTCTCGCTGAATAGAAACTTTCTAATAACATTTCGCTAGGCAAAACGTTACCAAAAACAATATCAAATTTCTCCAAGACTACATTGCAAGTAACCTCAGCAACCAAGTTTAACAGTACTGATGATGCTGTTGACTTAAGTGAACGCCTAATGCTCAACATAATCACATTTTCACTCAATTTTTCCTTAGTCAAACAACTAACTTCTTGTTTCCATTGGTCATAGGGAATTTCCCCTTTCCCAACAGGCTCATCTCCAGAAAAGAACCCTAACTTAGGAATGTTACTCTGCAGATGTACTGCTCCATTAACAGTACCAGCATTCTCATCAACCTGAGGGTTTTCCTCCTTTTTAGCAGGAGACATTGCTGTCTTGATAAGCTGTAGTACTTTTGTCTTATCATCCACCTCTAGCTTTTTCATAAAATCTTCAAAATCCTCATTGCTCTGTAGGAGAGCCATTTGGTCTTCAATTGATTGTGCCATTGCTATGAGCACCAACAAAATTCTTAAAACGTAATAAAACCACTTAAAAAGGTAACCAATTGTTACTAACTTATCAAACAAGTCTTAACTTAGCGTAAAATTGAACAAATTGCATAAACTTAACAAAATGAACAATTAACCACTAGTGTTAATAACTTAAATGTCCACATACAACTGCTTAATTACTCTAGGGTACGTACTGGCAGTTGATTTCCTGGGAATCTGCAGAAAATGTCAATTGGTTTTGATACCAAAATTTAATAGAGTCAATATCTCTGAATTTGAAGAAGAGTCTATTTCTCTGTAAATTCTTTCACGAAGAAATATTGGAAGAAGAACTTGACAATTATTCAGATAGCAAAGTCTATCATTGTAGTTGGTCGACCGAAAAATGTCAAAGTTCAGCATAATAATGTCATTATTTGTTGAAGTTGTACTTTTTTAGTACTTGATGAAGAGTTCATGTGCACCAAAAATAATCCACAACAGATGACAACGGACTTAACGGACTACCGGATTACCGTGTTGCAGCAAACTGTGGGGATTGAAGCTGATCCGTGTTGATCCATGTGGAAGCGCTCATGTCCTCACTGGGGGCTCCATTGTCACAACTCAGTTTTGGGTTTTTGAAGTCGTTTATTACCATTGTATAAAAAACCCTGCAATACAGAAATACAAATGAATACCAGGTAACATAAGCAAAATGCATGAATTATGAATTATATACAATTATGCATGATGAATTATTTTATATGACTATGTTAATAATTAACCTCAAAGTACCTTAAAGTATTATAACTCCCAAGTTATTCACAAAGTAACTTCTTATTAACTTCCATATAACATTCACAATAACTTATCATTAAAGCATGAATTAGTACAAGTACAAATTAAGTATAGAAATGCTAAGTTAATATAACCAATTGGCTGTGAAGCCAATTTAACCAAACTCATAAATACCAATTCTTAACCAATGCTTAAACAAACATGAATATATAGCATGTAATTAAACCTTACCCTTTGTAAGGGGTTTATTCTCCAATAGTGCCAAACCAAACTATTGGTCATCCAATCACCAAGTGGCCCTAGGCAATCAACCAAAAGCAAATGATCACTCAAGTGCATAAATGATTAACTAGCTATTCCTAATATACCATAAGTAACAAATGTACAAAATTCAACAATGCTAAATAAATAGCTAAAGTGTGCACAGTATAAACTGTATTGCACAAAGAGCTAGAAATGTATTTCCTAACTAATAATAAATTTGTGAATGAAAGTTAACATACCTTGACACAGTCAAAGACCAGGTGAAAGAAAGAAGAAGCTGCTGCTTGGAGAGCAGCTAGCATGTGAATGAATTTTTCCATGGAATCATGGAATCATGCAAGCATGGAGGAGGGAACTTTAATCCATCTGGTGGCAACAATCAACAACTCTAACCTTTGAGCTGCTGCCCTCTGGCATGAAATGTGAAGGAATTCATGAATACTAGAGATACCAGAAATTGACTACCCCCCAATATAGGATTTTTTTCCCTTAAAATATAGGAAAATATAGGAAGTGTTCACCTATTTTAATACTGCAATGTTGGAATTATTCGACAGCAAAACCATCGGCAAATCACAGGATCACTTCCGCCATAAGCCGAAAACTTCATGTCGCGGACAAAAACGCTTCTAAAAATTCATATATATTTGGGGGAAAAAAAGCTTAAACTTTGTATCGCAGACAAAAACGTGGATATATGCGCGAAATATCTTGAAAACTTTAAAAATACAGGAATTTATTGGAATTTTTCCAAAATATAGGAAATTATAGGAGGCCTTATAAAATTTAGGAATTATAGGAAATATAGGAGGAGTGGGCACTCTGGATTAACCTTCTGGATATGACTTTGAACTCGCAACCAACGCCACTCACTTAGAACACTGTAGTGGCTTATCCTCCTCAGCCCCGTGACACATCATGTGCTTCTGGAGCCGCTCAATCTGACCGAAGGACTTCCAACATTTCTTGCACTTGTAGGGTTTAGCTCCGGACTTGTTCTTCAACTTGGCGTGGATCGCTGCGTGCTGGATCAGGTCCTTCTTGGCACTGAACGACTCGTTGCACACGGGACAGGAGAGGTCTTCTGGAAGATAGTCTAGTATAGTATATATTTATTTTGCAAGAAAGAAAACACAGTTACAATGTTGAAATGTAAGATAGTCAAAATAGATACATTTAATCTCTAGAATTTGTAACATCATAGCAGGAGATTCTCTCTTGACACTAGGATACTAGATACATGTCTCTTGAGAGCTTTACAATGATAGGCCATACATCTCTGAGAAGGTAATAGTTGCTTCACAAATTTCCGATAAGCTTTTGATAGTGCCGAGTACCGTGATACACCATATCGAAATGAACTGGTTTTTTTACGTCGATATGTGTACCGATATATCGTATGACATTATACCGGTTAATTTTCAAGACTAACAATCAGTATTTATGGCTGAAAATCCCTTAAAATCCACTTTGAATCAGTTCAACTTTGCCCCGAAACATCAGTTTTTGTTTGCCGCAAAACGGTGCAATGTTGTAAACATGCCGTTTTGCAACGTCATGTCCTAAAATACGAGATGACGGCCCGAAATTCACCGAAAAAAGTCGCGAAAAATCGTTGAATTCCCAATAAATGCCGGTAAATCTATATCACGATAATATCGTGTATCATAAAAGTCGTATCACTATACATATCGTATCGATAATCAGGTCACGACACTCAGCACTAGCTTTTGAGGTGGAGAGGAATCCTGTGACCTAAATTCTGCCCTGATGAACTTAGCAGGCACAGTCAGAACATGTATGGTAACTTTGAATAAACCAGAGACAAGTAGGATGGGGCAGCTCTTCTGGGCTTGGGCCAGTGCAATATATCTGAAGGATGGATTATTGGTGCTTTACGTCCTGCATTTAGGCACTTGGTAGTCTTATAATTAGGACAGGAGGAGAACATGGCATTGGGGGTGCCATATCGGAAGAAATTGCATCAAGAATTGCAACTAACCAGCGTGGGAGAGAGAAATATAATTATTGAGGGCATCGGATGGATCATTGAGGCTTTGCGTCCTGCATTTAGGCACTTGGTAGTCTTATAATTAGGACAGGAGGAGAACATGGCATTGGGGGTGCCATATCGGAAGAAATTGCATCAAGAATTGCAACTAACCAGCGTGGGAGAGAGAAATGTAATTATTGAGGGCATCGGATGGATCATTGAGGCTTTACGTCCTGCATTTAGGCACTTGGTAGTCTTATAATTAGGACAGGAGGAGAACATGGCATTGAGGGTGCCCTATTTGAAGAAATTGCATCAAGAATTGCAACTAACCAGCATGAGACAGAGAAATGTAATTATTGAGGGCGTCGGATGGATCATTGAGGCTTTACGTCCTGCATTTAGGCACTTGGTAGTCTTATAATTAGGACAGGAGGAGAACATGGCATTGAGGGTGCCATATTTGAAGAAATTGCATCAAGAATTGCAACTAACCAGCGTGGGAGAGAGAAATGTAATTATTGAGGGCGTCGGAGCTTGTTGATTGGTTGACCTCGCTTCCAAGTGACGAGATAATCTGCAGACTGCTCGGGTCGTTCATGTTTATTAATCCCGAGTCCGTCGTTAGTCGCTGGATTTCGTCCATGCCTGAAAAATAACAAATTGAGCATATGAGTGAAAGTTACCTTTTTGGAGTCTGAGATTTGAGCTCATCTACCTGTGGGTATGTATAGATCTACTGTGTGATTTTTAGACACTGAGCAATCTGGCCAAACACCAGTTCGCATGTTGGATGAAGCCACTTTATAGTAGCTATAAACTCAGCGTAGGCTATAGTTGAATCAGGTGTTTATTACTTTAACATGGGCCCTCTCTACTGCCTTTTAGTGAGAAAGACTTCTATTTGAGTATATGATATACGCTAATCCTGAGTAAAAACTCACCAATGTCCTCGGCAGCGTGAGTCAGTGTATGAAGATTGAGGAGACTGGGGTTGTCGAAGGTCAGATCGCAGTGGGTGCACACCCATTCTTGTCCCCCCCCCCCCCCGTCTCCTTGCCCTTCCTCTTGTAGAGAGACTTAATCGACTTCTTTATTGTGTCTCTGTGGTATTTCTTGTATCTGCAAATTAAAGATGGAGAATTAAATAAAAATTGCAAGATAGATGGATGACTGGGGCTTTACATCCTGTATTTATGCTCTCAGAGGAGGTTAAACAGGACAGGAGGACACAACAATGAGGTGATGGATGATTGAAATTAAACCTGATAAAATAATCGCACATATATATTATTACAAGATCAGTGGCTGGGGCTTTACATCCTGTATTTATGCACTGAGGTGGCTAATCAGTACACGCAGATGGATGACTGGAGCTGTATGTCCTATATTTATGCACTTGGTAGGTTAATTAGGACAGGAAGAGGATACAGCAATGAGGGGAAGGATGATTGAAACAGCCGCCCAACATAGGTCCAGGTAAACCGGCCATTATGGGAACAACCCGGAACCCCTTGATCGCCCAAACCTCCTAATTAAGGACAGGTGTAGGATGCCTTAAAGGGGTCACCCTCAATAGAGAATTATTGTCAATCCAAAATACTGTAGGCCTATAATGTATCAATAATTTTCCCTTGTCTTTTCTCTTTTGAAAATATAACAAGTCTGAGTCTGAGTCTGACTGAAACGTTAACTAAACAGACTTCAACCTCTCCTTAATGTCCCCTTTACCATGGGAATTTCTGGTATCATGTTATGAAAATTGAACATTCTAAAGCATGAAGAGGGCGCAGCCAAACTCACTTGCTGAGGTATATGCTGGTCTTCTTCTTCTTCCACACCTGGGGGTCCCCTCCTTCTTCCTCTCCTTCCAAGATCTCCCTTTCCAATTCTTCCTCTCCTTCTTCTTCTTCTTCTTCTACGTTCCGCAACTTCCAAGAAGGAATCCTCCGTCTGCCCGAGACTCGTCGGCCTTCCAGACCTAAAATGCAAAGATAGACAGCATTAGCGAAGTCCAGACATTTCTTTGAGTCAGTAACTTTTTGGCCTCTAAATCAATCAGTTATTCCGCATTTTTTTCAGTATGCATAGACCAAAACTTTGTACAATTGACACTAATTTCAAATCGGGTAAATTTGCAATGATAGATCAGTGCTGTGTGCATCAATTTTGAGGCTATTTTTAGTTTACAGTTGTGACTTTATGCTTTGTGACATAATCGTTCCTAATGACATCACAGAACCATGTTGATGACATCACAATTGCACAACTAAAGTGAAAAAATAAAATGGCTTCTTGAGCTGCATTTACAGCAGTGTTAATTTATATCTATTTATCTATTTATCATACATCCAGAAACTTGGATGGGAAATGGTAGTACTGAGTACCGTATTGAAATAAACCGGTTTCTTGCATCGATATATGCACTGGTGTATCGTACGACAAACACCGGTTACTTTAAAGGCTAACAATCAGTATTTATTGTCAAAAATCGCATCAAAACCATATGGAATCAGCTGTTACAGCCGATAGTTCTACATGCCAAATTTACAAATCGGGCTGCCTTTTGCATGCCAGACACTAAAATAGGTTTTTGTCAGAATATCTACTCCCCTGACCATGCTTTGCCAATATCCCTAACAAAATATCCAAAAAAAGCATCCAAGCCAAATTTTCTACTGATCTTTTCCAAAAGTTCTAATGTGCTATGTTAGAAACTTTGTCACAACATATTTGACAGCCATCTTTTCTACATCAAATAGTCACCAAATAGTGTCTCATGGTTAGGAACTATTTGGAACACTATTTTGTTTGATCTTTGGGCTGTCATGGACTGCCATCTTTTCTACGACACAAGAGGGCATTGAAAATCGCGATCTTTTACGCTTATAGAAACGGCCTTTTTGACTGCTTAAAAAAATTGTAGATGAATTCTGAAAAGCAGATGAGAAAACTAAAGTGTTGACTGAGGTATCTCCCAACTTTCATAATTTTCCTATACACCGTTTTTGAGTTTCAGGCATCTGAACATTGCATGTTTTGCAAAAAAGCTAGCAGCATGACGCAAATGAAAATCGCGATCTTTTATGTTTATAGAAACGGCTTTTTTGACTGCTTAAAAAATCGTAGATGCATTCTGAAAAACAGGTGATAATATTCAGGTGTTGACAAAAATATCTCCCAACTTTCGTAATTTTCCTGTACATAGTATTTGAGTATCAGGCCTCTGAGCATTGCATGTTTTGAAAAAAGTTAGCAGCAGGACACTAATGAAAATCGCGATATTTTATGTTTATAGAAACGGCCTTATTGACTGCTGAAAAACATCATAGATAAATTCTGAAAAGCAGATGATCTAATTCAGATATTGACTGAAATATCTAACAACTTTCATAATTTTCCTATTCATAGTGTTCGAGTTTCAGGCCTCTGAATATTGCATGTTTTGCAAAAAGTTAGCAGCATGATGCACATGAAAATCGTGATCTTTTATGTTTAAAGAAATGGCTCTTATGACTGCTACAAAAACCGTAGATAAATTCTGAAAATCAGGTGATAAAATTAAGGTATTTACTAAAATATTTTCCAACTTTCATAATTTTCCTGTTCATGGTATTTGAGTGTCAGGTTTTTGAACATTGTATGTTTTGCAAAAAAGTTAGCAGCATGACGCATGTGAAAATCGCGATCTTTTATGTTTAAAAAAATGGCCTTATTGACTGCTAAAAAATCGTAGATGAATTCTGAAAGGTGAGAAAATTCAGGTATTGACTGACATATCCCCAAATTTTCATAATTTTCCTGCTAGTCATAAGCGAGTGTCAGGGCTGCAAACATCACACGTTTTTCCTGAAAAAGAACAGCAACTCTACTGCATAGCATGGTAACGTCACAATAGGACCCAGAGAATAATTGGCAGCAGCAGCCAAAGTACCATACGGTCAGGCAAAGGTTCAGATGGTAAGGCAAAGCATCTGATGGAATATCATCTGATGAAAAAGGGTCTGATGAAATATCCAAATAGCATCTTGGGGGATATTTGATCTTTTCAAATATCCTCATAGTGCTATTTGGAATATCCAAAGTCTTTTGATAAGCACTTTTTGCTATTAGACACAATGGCAGTAGAGACATTGTCACAAGCATCAGCTTAACTTTGCGACGAAACGTGGCTTTTGTTTGCTGCAAAAAAGCAACCTGATTGCACGAAATTCAACGAAAAAAGTTGCGAAAAATGGTTAATTCCCAATAAATGCCGGTAAATCTGTATCACGATAATATCGTGTATCGTAAAGTATGAATCACGATACATACCGTATCGATATTCAGCTCACGATACTCAGCACAAGGAAATAGTTCATAAACTCACCACCAGAGGCATCAGTGATGTCACTAACAGCATCCCCCTCGTTGTCGTTGCCCAACACTTCTTCCGGCTGTGGAGGTTGTCGCTGCATCTTTGGCTGGTGCTGCGCCAGGTGGATTGCGTAATGCCGTGTGAGTGCGGACGGAGTTCAGAATTTCTTGTTACATTCGTAACATTACCATTTTTCTAAAAAAGATAAATCAAAATTTTAGAGTTCAGAACTTCTTGTTACATTCGTAGCATTCCCATTTTTCTAAACAAGACAATTCAAGCAAAATTTTAGAGTTGGGAATCTTAGGCCACACATAATTGCTCTTTAGCTTCTCGGATCCACTTTTTCTAGGGTCGGTCGTTGGGACAAAAAAAGAAGGTGAAAAAAATGTTTTTTTAAATTTTCAATTTTTTTTTCCATTGGCAGGAAATCTATTGTATCGGCGGGTCCGCGAAGCTAAGAATCAATTATGTGTGGCCTTAGGATTAGTCAACTCAACTCCACGTTCCTTTAGTTCAGTATCTTCTGAGTAATACATATATAATACAAATTTGGAAAAGGGAATTTTTTTGTTCTTGAAAGTAACTTACCGAGTTCAGGATTAACATAGACAGCCAGTCCTAATCTCTCGGCATATTGGGCGCTGTACCAGACCTACAAATCAAAAGACAATAATCATACAAATACAGAATGATATGAGGGCAATATTAATTTACGCGAGCAAATCAATTTTCAAATTGCATGATAATAAGTACCATATTTTTATTATTGCATGACAACTATACTTCAAATATAATGTTTCATTGTGCAACAGCAGAAACTAAAAGGGTGTTTTTTGCAGAATAAATCTGCCAAAAATAATCATTTTTTACATTGTCAGATATATGAAGTAAGGCCTACATGTAACACTACCCAGAGGAAAAAAAAGAGTACATTTGAAGCGTTCGAATTATTATTCAAATTACGCTTCATTTATACTCATTATATGCAAATTCATAAGCTCCAAATTCGCTCCCTTGTAGAAAAGTATCGGAGTACATTTGGTAATTTAAATAATTTGAGTGCATCAAATGTACTTTTTTTCCCTCTGGGTAGTTTGATGTGCAAGTAGCAAGCAATTAAAACATCCAAATCAGTTTTATAAATACCACTCACCTTCAATAATTATTCAACCCTCGGCTGAATATGCTTCGTCGTACAGAAGTAGATATCCGAGCCATACTGATAAGCGACAAGGTTCTGCTCGTCATAGCTTTGGGCGGTCGAACGAACATCATCCAGTTACACTTGTTCTCATCTGTAGCTTCAAAGTAGAATTTGTGGCCTTCTCTTTCCACCTGTAAATAATGTAGAAAATATTTCAGAGTCAGAGTCAGGAGTAAGAGTTGGAGGTTTTTGGAGGAAAACTGGAGTCAAACTTTGGTTTTCAGGTGGATTCAGAGTCGAAAATTAATCTGGAGACCTAACGAGACAGGAGTCAAAATTTACGAGACCTAAGGAGACAAGAGTCAAAATTAACAAGACCTAAGTCGACAGGAGTCAAAATTTATGAGACCTAAGGAGACAGGAGTCAAAATTTACGAGACCTAAGGATATAGGAGGCAAAATTTACGAGACCTAAGGAAATGAAGTCAAAATTTAGGAGACCTAAGGAGACGGGAGTCAAAATTCAGGAGACCTAAGGAAATGGAGTCAAAATTCTGGAGACGGGAGTCAAATTTATGAGACCTAAGGAGACGGGAGTCAAAATTTACGAGACCTAAGGAGACGGAAGTCAAAATTTTGGAAGCCTCGGGATTCGTCTGGGGATGGACCGTTTTGCAAAAACACCAAGATCTGAAAATCAACAGCGCATATTTAGTAATTAACGGCTCACAATCGGATGGTGAAATTAGCAAAAAGTATGTCTCAAATTAAAGAATTATAATTGTATGCTCTATAACCTAGTTTATTTAGATATCATCATTATTTATTGTCCAAACTCCTTCATCTGAGTCATCAACATTAGAAGTATTATAAGGTGCAGTTAGATTAGTAACACAAAGCACTTGTTATTCTTTCCTATAAGTTTAATATTCATGAGCAGAAATCGGTTTAGAG
Organism: Platynereis dumerilii; assembly: GCA_026936325.1. Lineage (NCBI taxonomy): Eukaryota > Metazoa > Annelida > Polychaeta > Phyllodocida > Nereididae > Platynereis > Platynereis dumerilii. Next base: position 504,186 of record JAPTHN010000163.1, on the reverse strand, counting down.
TAATGATAACGTGTGCGTCTTTGACATAAGCGATCAACTAAATACTGCATTGAGCATTTTACTGGCGGAATGCTAATTGACTAATTCATATAAACTTTTAAAATTCAAAAACAAACTGGACCTACCCGTGGAATGTCCCAGCCTGAAGATCTGTAGATGCTGAGGCAGACTGGCCCACGCTCGAGAGAATACAACCTGCATCAAGACATGAAAAAATCAATAGTCAGTTTCCGTATTTTTTTTTATCAAACTAGCCCCGAGCTGTATCACTGTATTTACTTGAAGGCTCACCACAAATGTCCCCACACCAGGGGACTAATAAGATATACAAATAAGCTTGATATGATGACATTGTCCTTTTAAGATTATTCTAGAAATGGGTGTAAAATAATGAAGTGGTTTGATGATCAATCACAAATTAAAAATCTCAGCATCACAAATCGTACACAGGGAATATTTAGAGTATTCACAACTTAATTTAGTCCTCATTTTTGCCGCACCAAAAATCTCTAGCCAGGGAATGATTTGTGCGTTTCACAACTTCAATATTCTTAAATTTTTATCACACAACTGAAGAAATGTATGACAAATTACTGAATTTTTTTCGATGGGAGATCAAGAAATTACCTTATCATATATTTCTGACAAAGAGTGCTTTGTGCATCCGTTCATGTAAGACGTCTGGCAATCTTCACACCCTGAAAGATCAACATCAAGTTTGTACACGAAATTCAATGAAGAAAAAATCATGGAAAAAACAAATGGTTACCAGGTAGTATAGAACATCTCAATATATCAATAATAGAAGGGACTTATATCAATGGCTGCTCAGAGACTTTTATGCTGGAATATAGAACGAAAGATCAAATAAGAAGATACCAGAGGAGTACCCAACTTTTAAAGCATATCAGGTTTTGCAAAATTAGTTAATTTATCCATATTTATATTATAAAGTAAGGTCTATCAAAAGCCATATATATATATATCACAGAGATATAATCAGTTTTCCTAACAGATATAAAATTTATAATTTCGCTTCACAAAGAAACACTCACAAAGCTCATCCGGGTTGTAGTAAGGTTTCGGCTGATAAGGAACCACTTCTCCGTCCGCTTCTGGCACCTGGATTTGAACCTGGATCGTCTTCACATCCTAAAAATAGAACAAATGCTAAAAATAGCACGGCATGAACCATTGAACCTGGATGGTCGAATTGAAACTGATAAAAAATAATCATCCAAAAACAGCAGAATCTAAAAATAGCACAATATAATCGTGGATGGTCTTCATGTCCTAAAATAGAACACATGCTATAAATAGCACCATCTGCACCTCGATTGTATTCACATCCTAAAAATAGTAGATTCTAAAAATAGCACAATGTCTCAGGATGGATGGTATTCGCATCCTAAAAACAGCACAAATTCTAAAATCATCACAATCACAACTTGCATGGTCATCACACCCTAAAAATTAAGCACAAATTCTAAAAATATATATATGTCTGACCTGATTCTGCACTCTTGCAGCGTCCTGGCTCTCCTCTGACTCCTGGTGTTGATAAATGTATTCGGCATTTTGGGCGACACTCGCGATGTGTCCCAGCTGACCTTGCCCAGTTGGGTCGAGGTGAAATCCACTTGGCCCTGCTGTGACCAGCATACTGTCGAAGCTCTGATCACCTGGACACGAAAAGAGCTCAAGAGTTAATTGTGGTTATAAGATATATTATTCCATAATACAAAGGTCTAATTTCTATTTAGAAAGGAGCTTCCTTCCAACTCTCACGGACTTCTATTAATAGTCTGAACTGGCAGGTTAGACCACACATAATTGATTCTTAGCTTCGTGGACCCGCCGACACAATAGATTTCCTGCCGATGGAAAAATTTTTTTTTTATTTTGACATTATAAAAAATTTTTTTTCACCTTTATTTTTTGTCCTACCGACCGACCCTAGAAAAAGTGCCTTGAGAGGATCCGAGAAGCTAAAGACCAATTATGTGTGGCCTTATTGGCGAAACCGTAGAACAGGGTAAAGTGGCAATCAATTGGGGTAAAGTTGGCATGCTATTTTGACCCACTTAATGGTAGAAATGCCAACTTTCCTCACTGACACAGGCATCTTGGGGAAAGTTGGAATACGTGTCAGTGAGGAAAAGTTCGCATTCCTGCCACTAAGTTGGTCAAAATTCTGTGCCAACTTTACCCCGGATGGCCAACTTTACCCCGTTTTACAGTAGTTTATTCGTCCCAGTAGCATTCCTGAACTTCTTGTTTTTTGTTGTTTCATATGATGCACAACATTTCCTACTATTAGAAATTCTTCCAACTCATTTGACGTCAAAAATCGTAGTATTCAGTGGTCAACAGAGTGTTTTCTAGAGTCATGTCAAAAACATCCCCTGGATTGAATCCATGGATTCTTGTTTCTAGATAGTTCAAATACACCCTAACTTCATCCCAACGCAACTTTTTTTGTAATTCAATAATAATTCTTGATTTGTTTTCCACACAGAGGAGATGTATATGCTTCAAATCCAAAAGCACAACTTGCAAAATAGAATCTAAAAGAATGACTGAGTTGTGAAGTTCTAAAGCAACATCGTTAAGCACTAAAAATACTCCAGCTTTGTGTTATCGTAACTGGACCAATCAGAAGCAAGGGCGGATGATCTATCAGCAAATGGGAATTAAATTTTCTGATACCAACTGGAAAAGCCTCCGCAAAATTGATCTATTAGACCTTACAATTAATTGAGAAAAACACTGCATCACATATCAAATTATCACCATGCAAGATACGTAACATCTGTATCTCTAACTCACCAGGATGTCTTGCGACCGCAGAAGTATCGATGACATTGCTGTTGATGACGCTGCTGTTAATTGAACTGTTTATGCTGTTAATGGACGAGTTGATGGAGCTGTTTATTTGATCCAACTGCATTTGCTGTGAGACTAAAACAGCGTCTTCAACCGTGCTGTCTATGGTAGCTGTCGTGTCAGCACCATTGGTCGTGTCTAGGCCCTGGACTTGTTGGTATGGATCGGCTGCAAAGGAAAATATATTTAATTTCTTGCCAAAATTTCTATAAATTCCACAATTTCAAAGATGTAAATGTACAGGGCATCTGTAGCTTTTTAGGAAACAAATTCCAGGACTTTCCAGACTTTTCCAGACCCAAAATCAAGGCCAATTTTCGGCAAACTGATACAAGAACAAAGCACAGTACATTTTTTTCTGAACATTTTTAAAAATGCTTCTATCAACAGATGACAGACTCTCACAAAAAAATCGCCAAACATTTAGCAGTGAATTTTCTCTTCCAAATGTAGGAATTAAATTTCAGGCTATTGCAGACCTTCTGGGCAAAATGCTGATGTTTCAAGGCTTTTCAAGGCCTAGAATTTGAGAAACCTAATTCCAGGCTTTTCAAGGATTGGCAGACACATGATCCACGAAGAGTCGCAACAATTCCATGCCGATTTCAAATCTTACATTTAATCGGCTGTTTCAATTTTTCCCTGATTTTTTTCTGTCCAAATCACAAGTGCGCATTAAATGTCGAACTTAAGACACATTCAGATAATATCCGCATTAATGTCAACCATGTAATTTCCTAACTGAAGGACTAACTTACGTCTTGATACGGTGACATAAGTCGTTTGGGTATCCTCCTGCGTTGTGTCTGGTTCGGCGTCATAGCTGCCACCTGGTGGCAAAATTTATTACTTTAAAAATTCAAATTCAAAATTAAAGTTTAATTGGCATTTGTAGATTATTATATTTTTATTAAGGTGTATCTTTTATGCATTGACTACTGCATTTTCAGTATTAAGTGATTAAAAAAAATTCAATCTTCCTTAAAAACTAAAAACTTTCATGAAGCTGGCACAATTTTAATATTTCTATAAAGAAGAATTGCTTTGTAGATCTCAAAAGAAACCTGTGAAGTCAAATAAATTTCAAATACCTTAGCAGTTCCTTGGACGGAATGAAGAGTTAACGTCAAGGGGTGTCTGCCGTCCCCAGATACAAGAGGGGTCGCTTCATTACTTGTTGATTCGGCGTGGCTCAGTTGTTGAATCGGCAACTGAAAATGTTGTAAAATTAAATGAAGAACCCTGGACCTCAAAATTACAAGCATAGCGTCGAACCACTCAGCCACCAAGACACATGGCATTGCACTGAGGAAAAAAAAAGCTTCACACCAATGGGAAAACCTAGTAAGTCACATTTTGGACGTTTCTTCTCCAATATTTACCTGTACAAGATGTTGATGAACTTGTGCCACCAGGATGATCTAAGACCCGTTGTTGGACAACGTCTGCAGTTGCTGTTGTAGCTGCGATGGTCCTGCTGTTGCAGGCCTGAGTTCACAGCTAAGATTGAGATGAGGAGAGCAATCTGAGACGTAAGTGCAATTCCAGGTCCAGCAGTTATCATTGTATAGGAGTCATAAGATAAGTACCTTTGTAAACACATGAACCACTCATGACAGCATAGTTTCAGAATGGGCTAATTATCATTTTATTGTTTTAAGCAAATAAGTAACATCGCCAGGGTTATAGGAAGAATTGGTTAGTTAGGTTTTAGGTCAGGAATGCTGGGTTAATATGAATTATCTATATTCAAATATAATAAATGATTATATTCTTGTAACTGAAAAACATACATTAAACTTCTTATATTTTACAAAGCAGCGTTGAGTGGTTTCTAAGCTATCGCCTTCGATTAAAGAATGCTCAACTTGGCACTTGTCTTTACTGTGCTGTAGTAACTTCTTCAACTATGGGAAAAGAAGTCAGCCGATTTTGGTCCTCTTACAATAATATAACCCTTCACTTATTTAGGACTGAAGCACCTGCGAGACCGACCTCGGTTCACAGGCCAGACACCTGTTGGCTAAAACAGACTAGAGAAGACCTGTTACAGTTGTCCATCATTTTAAATGGTATTCCATGTAACAGTTGTCTATCATTTTGAAAGAAATTCCCTGTAACAGTTGTCTATCATTTATAAATTCATAATATTATTATTATTATTATTATTTTTATATCAGGAAATAAGGCAAACTATGATTTTGGTGGCCATTTTCCAAATGGCTACCAAATATAGTACTGACTTCATCAAAACCACTCTCCTCATACCAGAAAACCTCGGTTTGGACATTTGTCTATCATTTTAAATGGAATTCCCTGTAACAGTTGTCTACCATTTATAAATTCATATTATTATTATCATTATTATTATTATATCAGGAAATTAGGTAAAATTAAATTATGATTTTGGTGGCCATTTTCTAAATGGCTGCCAAATATTGCACTGACTTCATCAAAACCACTCTAATTGAGTTCCTCATACCAGAAAACCAAATATCCTGTTACAGTTGGGCATCATTTTAAATGACATTCCCAGTTACAGTTGTCTATCATTTTAAATGGAATTCCCTGTAACAGTTGTCTACCATTTATAAATTCATATTATTATTATCATTATTATTATTATATCAGGAAATTAGGTAAAATTAAATTATGATTTTGGTGGCCATTTTCTAAATGGCTGCCAAATATTGCACTGACTTCATCAAAACCACTCTCATTGAGTTCCTCATACCAGAAAACCAAATATCCTGTTACAGTTGGGCATCATTTTAAATGACATTCCCTGTTACAGTTGTCTATCATTTTAAATGGAATTCCCTGTAACAGTTGTCTACCATTTATAAATTCATATTATTATTATCATTATTATTATTATATCAGGAAATTAGGTAAAATTAAATTATGATTTTGGTGGCCATTTTCTAAATGGCTGCCAAATATTGCACTGACTTCATCGAAACCACTCTCATTGAGTTCCTCATACCAGAAAACCAAATATCCTGTTACAGTTGGGCATCATTTTAAATGACATTCCCAGTTACAGTTGTCTATCATTTTAAATGGAATTCCCTGTAACAGTTGTCTACCATTTATAAATTCATATTATTATTATCATTATTATTATTATATCAGGAAATTAGGTAAAATTAAATTATGATTTTGGTGGCCATTTTCTAAATGGCTGCCAAATATTGCACTGACTTCATCAAAATCACTCTCATTGAGTTCCTCATACCAGAAAACCAAATATCCTGTTACAGTTGGGCATCATTTTAAATGACATATCTTGTTACAGTTGTCTATCATTTTAAATGGAATTCCCTGTAACAGTTGTCTACCATTTATAAATTCATATTATTATTATCATTATTATTATTATATCAGGAAATTAGGCAAAATTAAATTATGATTTTGGTGGCCATTTTCCAAATGGCTGCCAAATATTGCACTGACTTCATCAAAACCACTCTCATTGAGTTCCTCATACCAGAAAACCAAATATCCTGGTCCTAACCCTATTATATGGGGTGATATAGCCAAAAATATGGTTTTTGGTGGCCATTTCCCAAAATGGTAGCCAGAATATTGGTCTCACATCATTAAAACCACTTTCATTGCATTCCTTATACCAGAAAACCTAGGTTAAGACCCAAACGTCATGGTCCTATAACAATTATGTGAGGATAATGGACACGATGGTGCTATAACAACCTGCCTTGGTATTTAGTGGACTTGCAATGCTGTGGCACGATATCTAACAGGGCTGGATATTCTGTGATGCTATTGCAGATTTGTGTTGTTAAAATGTGTTTTCTTCATTGTGTACATTAACTTGTGAGGGCACAGCGGGAAAGAAAAGGGGTAAAAAAAGGTGAATGGTCTCGCTTTACCAATTTTGAATGCAACCTTCCTGCTGCAGGATTGCAGGTCGAGCATACAATCAACTCTACCAGTAATTTTGTTGCAGCGCTTGACACAGCGTCGCAATGAGATCATATGAAACCTGTCGTGTACACTGAGCATAAAAATATTGGTTACCGTGCCAACCACTATATTTGCAAACTATTTGATTTGAATTTCTGATAGGCATCACATTTAGATCTCTCATCTCCAGTGATAGAAACATCTATCTCTTGTTAATTTGCCCGGCTATGTCAATCATAAAGCAATGATATCTTTTGAAATGCTTAAATCTTGAAAACTTTCGATTGCCATGGCAACAGTCTTTCCAAAATCTTAGCCATAATGCTAAGTTATGAAAGTTCTTTCACAGAACCATCAACCCATGAAATCTCAAATGTCTAACACAATTTGTTCTATGACAATGACCATAAAAGTGAATATTTTTCAAGCACACAAAAAATTGTTGATTTCAAATATCAGTATGCCTGCTATCCCCAGCATTGAAATGCAGTCAGATTTCTTATGCAAATGAACTTTAGTACTATAAGGTATATTTCCACAAAATTTCTACTTTCTGCATTGGAAAGTTTTCCTGATTTTATTATCATAATGAAGTAATATTGCTGAAAAGTGACAATTTTGATAGAATTTACTTCTGCCATGGATATCAGTTGCAAACATTTATTAAGTCTTCAAAAATTCTATTGAAGCCATTGCAAAGATCGATATTCCCACAAAATTCTAGGTTGCTACCTATTGTAGTTTAGAAATTATAACAAAATAAATACATTTTTCAGATTAAAAAAATATTGTACTTGTTGCCATAGAAACCAATTTATCTCAAAACTGAAAGGAACAACATGCCCTGTTTTTGCAAAAATGGAAAGCTAAGGGAGTCAACTTTCACTGAGAAAAATCTCAGACCACTGTTTTTGCCGGACCAGTGAAATCAAAATTTTGACCATTGGCTCCCTGACTAAAATTAAAGTTTATATTTTGATGGAATTTTTTGATATTGCTACGAATCTATAACCAGGCAAACTGAACACGTCTCTCAAAGACAGATCTAACAGTGAAAACAATTCGGCTCTATCATGATTAGAAGTGCTTCAAATAAAGAAATCCAGGCAGGCACTCTCAAGACCTAATTTTAAAAAAAAATCGGCATTCCGCGATCCTGCATCCCGTAACCGCGTCCCGCATTTCAGAAAAGGCATTATTTAACTATTTGTTAATTTTCTATGCAGTCCAAAAAGACATGTAATGAGCAATGATTAAAGAAATGGGCATGGGTAGGGGAGACCGGGACTGGTTGTCACAGAGGCAGGTTGTCACGCTGAAAAAAATTTAAACATGCTATAGTTCTATTTAAAGCAGGTAGGAGCACATCCATTGTATATGAATTTCTAAAGAGGAGTAACTTAAATCCATCTGGTGTATATATACCTATGTCATTTGAAATCTTGATGTCATATTGGACATTTTTTTTAGATTCAACATTTTCGGGGCAGGTTGTCACACACTCGGGGCAGGTTGTCACACATTTGGTTAAGAGCTTGGATGCAGGAAGTGGGACTCTGTAAGCCAGATCCTGACTGAGACAAGTTATTTTGGACATATAAGGAATCCTCCACTTGCCCAACGCAGACCCTAGCGATGACGCGACTCTGTGCAAGGGTGCTACAAATTGTGACATGCAACAGAAATGCATTCTGATCAGGAAGAGGACGATTACAGAATTTTTCTGCAAATTCCTTTTGCAAATTTGAGATAAATCTATTTAGACGGTATGCGCTTTTCTGCATACATCATCAATCATCGCTATGATGTATTAAGGGGATTGCCATTTAATATCCTAATGGGTAGGCCTACACCGGAGATCTTTTAAATAACAATAGGCAATATGAACAATGAAGGACTTATCCACTGAAAAGAAGGTGGAGGTGGGCACCCACCCCCTATCAAAAATCAAGATAAATGAATCAGATCTGTTCATTATCTATTTAGACCCAGCCATGGCAGTGTGACAACCTGGCTCAAAAGTGTGACAACTTGCCCCGAAATTGTGACAACCTGCCCCAAAAGTGTGACAACCTGCCCGAAAGTGTGACAACCTGGCCCAAAAGTGTGACAACTTGCCCCGAAATTGTGACAACCTGCCCCAAAAGTGTGACAACCTGCCCCAAAATGTGACAACTTGCCCCAAAAGTGTGACAACCTGCCCCCAAAAGTGTGACAACCTGCCCGAAAGTGTGACAACCTGCCCCGAAAGTGTGACAAACTTTTTTCTAAAACCTAACGATGGCTTGGCCGTTTTACGGAAAATGAGTGTGGACCAGCCCGAGCTGGCTTAATTCGATCGTGCTGGGTTGAGACTGTAGGATGTTTCCAGAGACCTGAAAATAATCAAAAGTATAATTAAACTGAACAAACGATATTATTAACTGAAAGTTTACATATTCCAGCTCTCATAACAAATCTCCAGGTTTAGTCTTACAACTGTACAAATTGCAGAACTGACAAGGCTATAAAGATTGAGATATCAAATCATCTAAGGCCATACATAATTGATCTTTAGCTTCTCGGATCTTCTCAAGGCACTTTTTCTAGGGTCGGTCAGTAGGACAAAAAAAAAGGTGAACAAAAATTTTTTTATAATGTAAAAAAAAAACAATTTTTTTTTCATTGGCAGGAAATCTATTGTGTCGGCAGGTCCGCAAAGCTAAGAATCAATTATGTGTGGCCTAAGTATGCAAACAATGCATACCGTAGAGCGGGGTAAAGTTGGCAATCCGGGGTAAGTTGGCATGCTATTTTGACCAACTTAATGGAAAAAATGCCAACTTTACTCACTGACACAGGTATCTTTGGCGAAGTTGCTATACGTGTCAGTGAGGATAAGTTGGCATATCTGCCATTAAGTGGGTCAAAATAGCATGCCAACTTTACCCCGGATTGCCAACTTTACCCCGTCTTACGGTACAATTTCGAAAATATCTGTCACATTTACAAAATAGCTGACGAAACAGAGCAGTTCCTACCTCAGGCATAACTGCTTATTATTCATGTTACATTGGAGATTTCGTATATTATCACAAATGAGGAGTGCAACTTTAGAAATTATTTAGGCCTTCTTGTTCTATTAATTTTTAAATAGTTTTGTTTGTAGCTTACCTGAGCTTGAACCACTCTCTGGCCGAGGTAGTCAATCTGAGTGCTACCAGAGGGCGTTGTCACTCGGTATTCAGTCAATCCTTGCGTCAGTTCGCTCATCGCCTGAGTGAGGAGGTCTGCGCCAGGGAGGGGGTCCCCAGGGGCGGGCTCTGCGTCCGTGGGAAGCCTCTCTTCCGCGCCGGCTTGCATTATGGGCGTGATGACGACGGCCGTTGTGGACTGTTGTTTCGAGTTCATCTCTAACGTTGTACGTGCCGCCAGGGAAGGTTGTGGACGCCGCCTATCGGACACGGGCGGAACTTGGGAGGAGTGTTTCTTGCGCTGGTGTTGCAGCAGTTTGGCTTTGCTGGCGTACTGTTTGTGGCAGAATGTACACGACTGGGGGACGGCCGTCACGCTGCCCACCATCTGACAATATGTCGTCATAAAAGAGTTCGGGTCTTCTTGGTCTTTCCCTCGGATGTTGGGAGGTACTTCTGAACCTAAAGAACGAAAAAACAGACATAGAAGTTGGCATTATTCCTTTCCAAAGTATCAGAGACTTATACCATCAAAGTACTCATTTTAAATATTGACAACTGTTCACCAATAAAATTTGCTTACAATCAATTAAGGAGATTTTACGCCAACAGAATATTTTGTCACTAAGAAGTGTCGAACCATTGCAAAACAAAAGCAGGACCTGAATTTCAATGTAACAACTTCCAAGTTCGCAAAAGTTATGAAATTTCATGTTGGATAGATCAGATAGATGGATAGACATGAATTTTGGTGATGCAGACCGGACCGCCTTGGACCGGTCCGGTCCGCGGGCCAGCCCTGGACCGCCAAAATACTGGACCACCTGCAAAAAACTGGTCCAGTGTTGGACCAGACCGGTCAAGTGCCGGTCCGGACCAGTGATTTTTAATATCATGAAGAGTACCGTATGAATTTTGTCATCTCTAAAAATGAAATATATAGCATGTTTTAACCCTCATTTTATCATAATTTTTTAAATGCCGATGGACCGCTTCTGGACCGGTCCAGTAACAAAATCGGACCACCTCATCCTGGACCAGACCAGGACCGGACCACTTTTGTAAATACCGGACCACCCTCTAAAAGGTGGTCCGGTCTGCATCACTAATTTATAGATAGACAGATAGCGAGACAGATAGATAGACAGATAGACAGAGAGATAGACAGTGCAGCCCTCTAAGCATAGCTCTTGGCGCTCACATAATAACATCAATTAAAACCAAGAACTTTACAATTACATCTCCAATTTAACAACTCACCAGGATGCTGCTTCATAATGTGCGCCTTCCGCTTGCTGCTTGACTTGTAAACTTTATCGCAGTATTGGCAGAAGTAGTCTCGCTGGGTCTTTAAAATGGGCAGATTCAACTCGGGCACTTGGTCCGGCTTGGTGTCCGGATGCTTCTTGGCGAGGTGGTTGACTAGCATACCTCTCCTCTTGAAGCCCACCATGCACGTGTTGCACTTGTAGATGAACCGCTGGTAGTCGTTGGGAGACACCTTGGGTACGAACTTCTTTCTGAATTGCGGCCTGACCATCTTCTCCCTCCCGTGGGCGTGCATCCTTTTCACATGCTCTCGGAGCTTGTCTCTTCGTTTGAACTGCCGCCCGCAGTTTTCGCACATGAACTCGCGCAGATTCGAGTGCTTCAGCGCGTGCAGCTTCAGCTTATCGTACCTGGGGGAAGAAACATCAAGAAATGAGACAAGTGTCAATCGAGATATTACATTCATTAAGTGACTTTCAAGAAACTCAGAATTATGAATCTGCATAAGGAATCTCTAGACTGGTCTACATAACACTATTAGAGCAGGTGTTACTGCATTCAATAAAAAAATAATTATGCTTCTAGCTACATTAGATCTCATTTAAATAGCAAATTACTGGCTGCCATGCTGTTAGAAAAAAGAGAGCAGAAAATGGTAACGTCACAACTTTTGCAGGGCCAGCAGATATATGTATTTCATATTTTGCAGACATTCTCTTAAGGCCTTGGTAACCTTATCACCACATTAGTGAAAAATATTGGCCCCAATTACTTGTTTAAGCTTTCTCTGATATGATCACAATATTGTCAGAATGTTTTTGAAATATTTCAAATCATTATTAAAGGTAAATATTAGTCAAATATTAATAATGATATTTAAACAAGATTTGCATTGTTCTCTATGAAAGGTTGAATGAAACACAAAAATAATATTTCTTTAAATATTTATTTTATCATACAATCAATATTAAAACACGATGATCACAAATATCACAAATTGTGATCATACAAATATTATCTATTCAACTTTTGCATTCACAGTTAATAACCACATTACACTTGGTATAGTCCAAAGAAATGATAATAAGCAGAGTCAATTTCATATCCATTCGACTGCATTACCATGCACACGGTTTTCATAAAAAACTTAGTCCGCAGAAGAAATGTTCATCCAATGAGAAGTGTTCAAGTCATACATAGTGTCCGCAGATAGTTATTAATTGCAGCATTTGAAATCCAAACAGAGTCAATCATATGGAGAGATTCAGCCTCACAGTTCTCAATGAACATACAAGACTTCTTCTACTTTATCCTCTTCTCAGCTCAGCAACATCATCTCTACTGTTGTACCACACTTGCACAACTCTGAAATAACAACAAAATGATTAAGATTGATGTCACCAAATTCACCATGGGTCTTATGTGATTCAGACTTGTTCTTGAGGACTACTCAGTGTGTTTCTTTAAGAAATATTAGCATCCACAGGAAGCATTTAAAAGAAATCATCTCGTTTTCATATTTTCTAGTGGACTTTTGAAAATCTAAAAATTTTAGAATTACACAAGTTTGAAAATTCTTATTCCTTTGCTAGTGCAGTGACATATTTCATTGAATAGAGCAGAGCATGAAATGCTTCTTTGCTTTGGGTATGCAACCATTAGATATCCAGGGGGGGGGATATTTATGAAATTTAATATTTAATACCTCACCATATTTGTATTCAGACAAATCAATACATTATTGTGAAATCCGTCTTCATATTATTTCTTTCTTTAAGGAAAGAATTCATTAATTTAATTTAATTCTTCAAAAGCATTTCTCAAAAATTATAATTCCAAGCCTCTGCCTCCATCTCAGTGTATACGTGTATCTAATGATTACCCCCTGAGGTAGGAAATGCATGGGACAACTCATGGGATGAGATAATTTTTTTGGTGAATCTTCACCTTAAGCACTAGGTGGAGACACTGGTTCCTTTCAGCATGTAATTGCTCTCAACCCCTGTCTCAACCCCATGTGGGGAGCACACTATCTGACAGTATCTGTACAGGTGGCACCACTAGTCATGCTCCTGCTTACAGATGGGCCATGATAGCCTCATCCAAAAATGACACCACACAAATTTTGCAGACAACAAGTAGCAACAAAATAAAAGGAGGCTCATATGATAGAATATTCTACATATGTGTGCAAATATCAAAATATAGGCCTATATATTATAAACTACTTGCGATATCACATATTAATTTTCACAATAATATATCCTAGTGTAGATATGATGTTATAACAAAGTAAACAGTAAAATTATCAACAGCAGCAAGAAATGTTAAAAACAACTTACATGTGGATTCTGTCCAATTTTGCAAAATGGAGTAAGTGTCTAATAATGGAGAGCTCAATGCACTGGCTGCCATGTCTTCTTACTCATGTGTTGTAAAGTGACCAATACAGCATGTTCTGGCATTGGCTTTGCTTACCTCTGCACTTTAAAAATTTGCTGTACATTCAGTTGCTTAATTTTCCATCAATCACAACATTACACTATTGGATGAAAAGTAAATGCTTCATATTACGAAGAGCACTTCAATCATTTGGGGAAAAATGTGTACATTTAACCTATTCTAATAGTAATTTTACAGTGTCTGCACACTTGCTTGGTAGATTTCTCAGGTCAATTAGGACATGCATCAACTGATTGTGGACATCTGTTGATAATCAATAGCAGGGCATTAGCCACTGAGTTTGAGGTCATTCATTTTGACTTTGCATGAGTCTTATTCTGTGTTCTATTTTTCAGTCTCAATATTTAAAATACTAAAGTGAAACCTTATACTCCACACTCAACAATCTATCATTGACAAAAAAGGTGTAAAAGGTACAGCATATTTATCAGATAGCTGGTTGTGTGACATGGAATTGCAATAAGGTTTAGATAGATAGATATGTAGATAGATAGATAGATAGATAGATAGATAGATAGATAGATAGATAGATAGATAGATAGATAGATAGATAGATAGATAGATAGATTTGTTTGTTTGTGTTTTATGCCTCTGCAGCACCTTGGTGGGCTATATCGAGGCAGGCGACCGCCGTATGATGATGAGATGAGAAGACTATGAGTCTGGAACATACCCTATTAATTCAGGGATGCCCAGGGTCTTTCAATTGCCCCAGCATAGAATACTGGATACAACCCGCCTCCATTTAATGTCCCATGGGCTCGGACTAAAGTGAGTTCCCGGGGTGAGATTTGAACCCACGCCCTCAAAGCCAGTGGTCAAGATAGAAATACAGGTAGATAGATAGATAGATGGCTAGATAGATAGCTAGATATCCACCTTGATAGCTGCCTTGATAACTGCCTTGACAGATAGATAGACAGATAGATAGATAGATAGATAGATAGGATACTTTTTTTAGTAATTTAGTTGTTCATAAAAATAAAGAAATAATTATATGTACATTTGAAATACTTTTTGCACCTACAATCGCTTTTAAAAACAAGTGCAATGTACACACTAAAGATGTTATTCAGTGGCACAGCTCATTGGAAAATTGATCAATATTCATTTATCAAAATAGATCGGTCTCTCCTGAACATTCAGATATACATGTTTTTATCATTTCTTTGTGTACATATGTATAGGCTGATACCATCATAGGATTCAAAATTGTACATACAATATTGCACTTCATGTAGTCAGGGGTGCCGAAGGATGCGCAGGTGGCAGGGGCAGTCGGACGAAAAAAGGGCAAATCATATTTGCGTATAATATTTCAAGAGCATCAATAATAATTTTGATTAGTGCCTAAATTAAGTAAAAATAAGGCCTAATAATGTCCTTTTTTCTAAGATCAAAGGGACACAACTTGCCCCCCCCCCTGGACAATGGCAGGAGGGGCAATTTCCCCACCCCCCTGCCCCCCTTCCTGTTCCCTCACCCCTGCATGTAGTCAAGGTATTTTTCAATAAATCAATTCTTTAGTACATGCAATGACAGTACAAAACAGCCTCAAAAATCAATCTATCAATTGATGTGAACTGGCTTTCAGAAATGTGAGTGTTTTCAGAGAAAAAACAAGACTACATATTAATGGCCCTATTTCACCAACCTGCTTAGACCATTCTTATTGCTTAAGACTAGTCTCAATTCAGAAAAACCATTTCATCAACATGTAACATGTTCCTGTACAAGTATCCAATTGGCAACAACAAATGATTATCCATGCCCAAGATATATGCTTGCAGCAATAAATATTTGTAATTTTTTTTTAAACAATGAAATTTTTTGGTCATATTTGATTTAAAAAAATTTTATTTATTTTTTTATGAATTAGCAAAAATGCCGAATTTTAATGTTCCTATTAGCTATGCTTCTTCCTGAAGATGGGAACAAATAATAATTTAACAAAATATTTCAAAAACTTTGTAAAATTGTTAAAAAACGCTTTTATGCTCGTCTCTTTGATACTGATGGTAGTCAAGTGTTTTAATGGCATTTCAAGCCATTTCACCAACAAATCCTATACTTTTGATTCTTCAAGTTTAAACTGTGGAGAACAGATATTAAAGAGCCTGCCTGGCAAGCCTGCCAGCTGCAGTTTGCAATGGATGGATGGATGATTGGGGCTTTACATCCTGCATTTATGCACTTGGTAGGCTAAATAGGACAGGGCAATGAGGCAAAGGATGATTGAAACAGCCATCCAACATAGGCCCAGGCGACCCGGCAAGAGTTGGCTTCAAACCCTGGACCCAGCAATTGGCAGCCTAGCATGCTACCACCAGACCATACCACCAGATCACCCTTCCCCCGCTGTAGTTTGCAAAATAAGCAGACAACATTAGGCTGAAAATTGTATTTAATTTTAGAAATGAGTAAATATGAACATGCAGGCCAATCATCCACTTTTTCCTTCCTGGACTACTGTAAGTCCTTCCTTCCATATTTTCTGCCTTTTCTTCTAGTCCGTTCAGGAGTGCCAGAAGGAGATGCGGGCGGCAGGGGCAGTCGGACGAAAAAAGGGAAAATCATATTTGCATACAATATTTTGAGAGCATCAATAATAATTTGATTTGTGCCTAAATTAAGTAAAATAAGGCCTAATAATGTAATTTTTTCTAAGATCAAAACGGTATAACTTGCCCCCCCCCCTGGACAATGGCCGAAGGGGCAATTTCCTGCCCCCCTGTTCCGGCACACCTCAGTCCATTTCCACATTTCTTTCTCACTTCCTTCCTTTATTTCTATGTTCCATTTTTCCATTCTTCTTGACTTTGTATTTATTTACAGTCTTCCTTGTTTTCTTAGGGGGGAATCGGGGTAGGGTAGCTCAGTTGGATGCACTCTGGGCAGCAAATTATTTACTGGATCCAAGGTTCGATTCCCCCTCTTGCTGGGTCAACTGGATTAAGTTGGACAACAGTTTCAATAATCATTCAGCAGCCTTCAAAGCATTGCTGTGTCCTCCCTATGTTCTTAATAGTCTATCAGGTGCATAAATACAGGATGCAAAGCCTCAATCATATGTCCATCCTTGTGTTCTCACTCAGTTGGACTGACCTAATTCAATACATTTTGATATCAAATCTCCATCTAATCCTATCTAATTATTTTAAAAGAATTGATTTGCTTGTAATTTTCACTTCAGGCAATAAAAGTAGAAATTTGTGTAATTTATTGTATGATATACAGATAGACAGATAGATAGGGGAAAAGACAAAAACCAGATTGACAAATAGATAGCCACTCTGAATGTAGATAGCTAGACATATCAGCTTGATTTGACAAAATTATTAATTTAATGTCTGAAGGGTTGGGAGGATTAAATAAAAGTTAGTTAGACGGATAGAAAAACTGAATAATTAAGCAAACAATGGATTAACATATTGATTAATTTTCAAATTGCTTGATAGATAGATAGATAAATAGATAATTAGATAGATAGATTGATAGATAGATAGATAGATAGATAGATAGATAGATAGATAGATAGATAGATAGATAGATAGATAGATAGATAGATAGATAGATAGATAGATAGATAGATAGATAGATAGATAGGCCAATACACAGATAGATATAAATGTCTCAACCATCCATTCATCCTTGCTTTCTCACTCCATTAGGCTGATCAATAGGCAGTGTCAGGCTTTGAAAATGTTGTTATAATTTAAAGAATTGTAATGATATCAAAAGCAAACCTGCATCTAATCCTATGTAAATCATTTCAAGTTGACTTGCATGCATGGTTATTTTTTACATCAAGCAAGCAATGAAAAATCAGATTTTATGCAATCTCTTTATCAGAGTCTAGTCAAAAGTGTTAAGTTTTAATGTGCAAGTTTTTAGTCAGTTATGTATTTGTGATGTCCATAATATCAAACCAAAAATGTCCATAATTCCTCAAATTTCTTGTTTTGCCCAGACAAGATGTCAAAAAATAAAAATTCCAGAAAAGAGCAAACGTTTGCTCACAGGTTCATGATTGTGGGTTGCAACCACACTAATTGAAAAGGACACACCTTCATATGTGCGGGCCGCGCCTCAATAATAACATAATTAGGCCTATAGCATTTTTCATATAAAATAATGCTGATAGATAGATAGATAGATAGATAGATAGATAGATAGATAGATAGATAGATAGATGGATAGATAGATGGATAGATAGATAGATAGATAGATAGATAGATAGATAGATAGATAGATAGATAGATAGATAGATAGACTGACTGACTGACTGACTGACTGACTGACTGACTGACTGACTGACTGACTGACTGACTGACTGACTGACTGACTGACTGACTTGGTTGGTTGGTTGGTTGGTTGGTTTTGGTTGGTTGGTTGATCAACTTCTTGAGAAATGCTAGTTGGACTTGTACTGAGGAGCTCTCACAATCAGCTGCATATCATTCTCCCATGCTGCATTGCCCCAGAATAGTTACTATGCAGCCTGTGTGGGCAGGGGTTGTCTTAGCCCAGTGCTTCATACAGATATACAGTAAAAGAACTGGCTTATAGTTTGTGGGAACTCATTGACCTATTTAATTGTTTACACATGCCCAAATATACTGCAACATTATCAGTTAGAGCAATCTGCCTTTGGTTATCTTCAGCATTCAACCCTATCAACACCCCCCTCCCTCTCCCCACTGTCCCCAGCCTCCAAATCTTAAAAGGTCATTTTCACCAAGCAGCCTATTTAATAAGCAACATCATACTTTTAAATGTTTTACAAAAAAGTAGTTTTTTAAATAACCAATTTTTCTATACCTAATTTAAGGAAGAAGTATCAAGCTAAAGATTAATATCAAATTTATACAGTACTTGGTTTGCAATGACTTGGGTATTTCAATGCCTTTAATTATCATGTCCATTTCAATGGGATGGATGGATGATTGGGCTTTATGTCCTGCTTTAATGCACTGGGTAGGCTAATAAAATTGGATATTTTAATAGATTTTCAAACCTGAAAATTGACAGTAATATGAATTCAAATGTATTGCTCTCTCTATCAAAAACAAATATATTTTGTGGGAACCTTCATATTTTGCAGAGAGGACAATGTCATGTGCTTGTTGCTAGACATGGCATGGCCAGTCAGGATGATATTGGGGTGGAGGCCACTGGAGGGTCCATGGATTTAAGGTCATAGGTCATTGAAGGCAGGCTGAGTTGTAAACATATAACAAATGTAAACCCAGGGGGTATAGTCTGTGTAGTAATTAAATGATCGCAAGAGGGTGCTCCAAATAATGATTATATATCTGTAATTCTGTATGATATTATGAAAAAAGTAACAAGAAACTTTGTTTACAAACAAAATGCTCAATATCACCGTTGTGTGGAAACTCTTTCCAACTCCCTTGTACAATAGGTCCAAGACACATGAAAATCACCTTTTGCAATTCAGTATTGACATTGAGAACAAACATATATGTAAGTTTCATTACAGTCTGTTAATTTGATATGCAAAAAGAGTGGATTGTTGTACTGTGAAAATGGCACTTTGTGAGTCATCATACTAATGTTTGTCATAATCATACCCAAACTTTCAATGTTAATTACCGGCCATGCATCCTATGCATAGGACGGTAATATGCAGTGATATCCATCCGATGTGAGTCACGAGCCTACAGGCCAAACCAGGCCATTCCAGGGGTTTATTTTAGATGTATTTCTCAGTTATAACATCGTACATTCTGTCAATTTAGTTTTTTTATAGTTAAATGCAATATTGTTCGATTTATTAATGTCCCCTTATGCCCAGCGTTGGGTGGGTCAGGCTGATTTGCGCCGCCATTTTCTTTTGTATTAGCGCTGTCATACACTTGTCTAACATGTGGAGTGTGAGCACATACATGTGAACACACTCAGAATTGGAGAACGTTCAATGGTCATTATCTTTCATTGTATTTCGTCAATTCCAATCTATTTTGTTAATTTCTGTTCAATGGACCACCTTCAAATGGACTAAATTGCTCTTCACCATTTAGGCCTAAGTGCAATTCACTTTCTCACCTCCCTGTCATCTCAGACTTATCTGTCACAATTGTACCAAAGATTTTCAATTGTCTTCATACTTTTTTTATTCCATTTAAACTTCATGATGCATAACATTATACTGGGAAACAAAAAAAGTAATTAAGCTTAAAATAATAAAATCAACATTATTAAGAACAAAATCAACAAAGAACATTAAAACATCATGAAATGCAGCACAACCCAGGTCTTAGAATGATTGTGTACCTTAAATTATAGACAAAAAAATAAGATAAGTTTTATGAGGAAGTTATTTCGGTTATTCATTTAAACCAAATACAGGTCCATTAGCTGATGTATACATAAAAAGAAATTAATTTTTTTTTGCCCCCATTCACCATCCATTTTAATCATGCCTATTCTACTGAAAAATCATGACAAGCATGGCCGGTGCTGTGCTCTAAGAGTGCTTGTTTGATTTAAGGAGATTTATTTTTGTCATAAGCCCTGACTGATTTTACAGTAAAAATCAGATGCATTTAAGCCATTCGTTTGCCTGTCACCAACAAGCAGAATTAGTCTCCTTAAATCAAATTAACATTGAAAAATTGGGTATGATTATGACAAACATAAGTATGATGACTCACAAATACAACAAAGTTCTGCGGAAATTGACAATTAGGATCCATGAAATAATCCCTTATATCATATGGTTAGCCGAAATATTCGCTCCTCATTGGCCGACAGCCGTGCCATATTCTACGATATTGCATGCATGTTATTGCACCCTCATTTTAACATGTAGGAGATTGGATGGACCTGAGAGGAAGCACCATATTTGAGTGCTGCTGCAGCCACAAACAAACGAAATCTGTTTATCACTTTTACTAAAACATGCACTGCACGACAATGGAAGCAGATAGGAAAATGCGTCTATTAAAGGGCTAATCGAATATCAACTTTTTGTACTGATTATATTATTTGCTTTATAGGGTATAAAGCAATAAATGGCAGAAAAACAGCATTTTTGGAGATTTTTTAGTGTTTAGAGGTATAAAGTCTGCTATATAGTTCACGTAAAAAATCAAAAATTAAATCTATCATCAAGTATATCATTTTTGGGTTCCAAAAGTGTGAACATTTTTTGTGTGAGCGAAATAGTTATCGATTTCTGATGAGATACATTTTAAGTATGTGGTTAAAAAGAAACACAAATTGAGTCTGGTTGCAGCAGCACAAGATTGTTTGTTGGTTTTAGTGAAAAAAAAGTCACTGCACAGCACTGGAAATAGATAGGAAAATGATTGTTGTGGCAAAAAGATGCGTATATAAAAGGGCTAAGTGGATATCAACTTTTTGTACACTTTATGTTATTTTTGTAATCAGAATATTTGAAGTTAAAATTGGGCGAAAAACAGCATTTTCCTCCCATTTTTCAGGGACTTCGTTGTGTTTAGAGGTCTTACTACAAGTTTGAGAAAAAAAAATGTAAAGAAGACCAATCATCAAGTATATCATCTATGGCTTCTAAAAGGATGAAACATTTTTTTATGGGTGAAATAGTTATTGATTTTCAACGAGATACATTTTAAACATGCAGGTCTAAAGAAACACAAAAAGATTTTGGACATCAGAATTCCAACCCTTTTCTTTGCCTTTGCAGCAAAAAACCATGTGATATAACAGTTATTGCACTTCACCTTGTGGAATATCAGTTTTTAGGGCACCTCGGTAACATAAAAACTGATATTGCACTCGGTGCTGTGCGATAACTGTATAATAACTTTAACATTGTCATTCTGACTTTTTTAACATGCATTTTAAATGGTGCATTCCTGTTGAAACAATTGTTGAATGAATGCATAAATATTTTGCGAGAATATTTTCTTATAAATTTCAAGGGTACTCCTGCTGTTGTTTATTTTGTTGTATTCATACAATTTAACATAAGATGGAAGCCATATTGGAATAATTGGATGTATAGCTTCAGGGAAAAGTTAATTGATTCTCACAGTGGATGAATGGGGTTTCCCATCTTTCTATATTTTGCCATTTATGCCAAATTATGGGAGTTGAAATAAATAAATAAGTAAAATAATAGGCAGCACGTTTTCTTAATGAAGCCTCTGTCAAACCTCTAAATGGGACTATAAGTGTCATGAACAACAACATTTTGAATAAGATATACAGATCAATACTTTCTCTTCATTTTTGAATTATCACATGGTTGTTTTGTGATATCATCATACGACAAATTCACATACCTTTGATGCTACTACAGCCAAACTAATGATTGTACAGTAATGAAAACTTCAAAGCATTGGCAGGTTTTAATAGGGTTTGTGAATACAGTCCCTGATATTGAAGTGATGCTTTCTTAAAAATCTAACAAGGTTTTCTAAACACTTGCAATTACTATATTACTCCATTCCATCCCAAGTCTTCACTTTTGTTATGCTAGTATGAAGCAATATGCCAAGAATGTCCAATACCCAATAAAAACACAAAATTTGCTTCCTATCTATCTATCTATCTATCCATCGATCCATCTATCTATCTATCTATCTATCTATCTATCATCTATCTATCTAGTGACAATCTGTCTGTCTATCTATGATAGGCAGACCAATAGATAGATCAATAGATCAATAGATCAATAGATAGATAGATGGATAGATAGATAGATAGATAGATAGATAGATAGATAGATAGATATAGATAGGATCATTATTAGATAAACAGATAGTTAGACAGATAGTTAGACAGATAGTTAGATAGATAGATAGTTAGATAGATTGATAGTTAGATAGATAGATAGATCAGTTGGTAGATAGGTAGATAGGTAGATAGATAGATAGATAGATAGATAGATAGATAGATTGATAGATAGATAGATAGATAGATAGATAGATAGATAGATAGATAGATAGATAGATAGATAGATAGATAGATAGATCGACAGATATTTTGGATCATTAATTAATTGAGTTATTGATTGATTCTGAAATTTTTAAAACTTTACCCAATTTCTTGGTATTTCTTGATTTTGTAGTATCAAATTCATTTGAGTTATTTCTATAATTTTTGCACTATGTTATAACTATATGGACACAAACAAAATGGGAAAGATAAAACTTAACATGGTTAAAATGTCTATAAAAGATGGCTCCAGTAAAATTAATGCAGTGACAAATTTTTCACAAACATTTTGTCATGGTAATTTAACTTATAGCATAGAGTAACTTATAGATCCATGCTAGTATCTAGACCAGCTGTAGCCTAATGAGACAAGATTAGCAGCAGTCATAGGGTGCACCCCATTTACAAATTAGCAGCCCAGAGGGTGAAATGAGGGGGTTGGGGCAGGGGGGGGGGCTTATCTGAAAGCAAAACAGTGTATCCTGCTGTCCTCTGGTGTCGTGTTCATAAGTCAGTTAGGTTTCATCTTGGCTTATTTAGTTAATTTATTGCCCTCTGGTGTCAAGTCACGAAAGCCCCCAAAAGTGAATTTTAGAGGATATATATGGAGTTTTATACAGCATGGACTGGTGCTCTGAATTTATGTCTGTAGCACAACCATAAAATAAGACCTTGGGGTGTAATACCTCATAGACTGGTGGTATTTATAAAGAATGATAATTGTGTTGACTGCAGGATTTTTCTTGATTTTAACAAATTGTCACTGATGGACTTTCCCTGATCCATTAGTCCATGTTCAGTATTTATATAATTTGTCAAATTTTATATTTTTTATGCATACATCTTGGCTGATATGGGCCTGCTTAGACATATTAAATTTAAAGGGATGTTGATTATTGAGTCCTTACGAAAAGTTGATATTTCAAAGAAACAGCTAAAATTACAGACTTGTAGAGATAGGATTATGCCATCATAACAGAAATAATGATTCCGATTTTCTATATTACCCGTACGTGTTGGTAGTAAGCTAAAACCGATATATATTAAAGAAATAATTTAACAATATTGAACAATTTTGGGATCATTAATTGATATAAGTGGAAACATTAGAACAATAAAAATTAATGTTCCTTCAAACTTTGTTGTTATATCGGGATAATGGTAAGCTTAACATTTTAAATTGTTATTTTCTACATCCATGGATTCAACTATGTCCACACGTTGCACACAAATATTTTTAAGCATGGATGGTAATGTTGTAATCAACAGTAGAGAAATATTTTGTCTATCTCATCACTAATATGTTAAAGAAATACCCCTGCAATATTCAAAACTTTAGTATTCCTATGATATTTTATAATATTACACAAATGATAGTGAGCACAGTTTAAGAAATGTTGTCATTTCATTAGGGAAATGTTGAAACAAACATTTAGAAGAGATGGTCATGAAATATAGATCATTTTAGTGTCAACATAATATTCAGAAATATGTCAATAATGATCTACCTTTATATATTTTTTAATGTCTTCCAATTATTTTTAGAATAATGACATTAACTTTTCTGCACATCCTTCTAAAAATATTGATAATGACAACGTCCCCGTGGCATTCACTAATATTGCTTAAACATGCTTATCAATCTCAAAATCAACATCAGAAAAATGTTAAGCCAATCTCAGTACTAATATATATCAAAAATGTCTCTGTGATGTTTAAAAAGTTGACTATCTTAATGACATTTTATAACATCAACAAAATGATAATAATCATACGACTGGAAATGTTTCAAGTTCATCAGGAAAATGTTCGAACAAATATATAGTTTAAATAGCTATGCGATATAGACCATTTTAGTGTCAACATAATATTTTGAAATATGTCAATTATAATCTTAATTTATATTTTTTGAAATGTTTTAAAGTTGTCTGCATAACATGTACTTGAACATTTCTTTATGTCCTATAGCAAATATTAGAAAGTGACAATGTCCTCATGATACTCACACATATTAAACTGAGATTGACAGAAATATCTCTTATGATATTAAAACAACATTTGGCAGATATCAAAATAAACAAAATGCATAAATGTTGCAGAGATATGTTAAAATATTGTTAACAAGACATAATTTTTAAATATTATGAAATATTTTGGAATAATATAACTTTTTCATCTTGCAGAAATATTATTAAAACCTTAGAAAATAACATATTTCTCAAATGTCACTAGCAGCTTGCGGCATCCTCACTAAAATGTTACAAGAACCTTTCGGGAGGCTTAACTATAATAATTAACACTAAAATTTGTATATGACAAGTATACAACATGGCAAGAAATAATTGAAAAATATTAGTTGTTTACAGGGTTATGAATAATTAATTTTTACCTGGTCGAATCCCTCTCCACACATAATGCAGTCGTAATACTGGGAGTCACTGTGGATCTTCAAGTGACAGGCTAAAGCAGAGTTGTTCATGAAACGTTTTGGACATCTGCAAAGTAAGACACGGAAATGAGACACAGGCATACGCCACTACACATTGCCACACTTAGCTATTGCTGAGTCTTGAGATGATTGATGATTGGGGCTTTACATCCTGTCCTGTATTGATGCACTTGGTAGGTTAATTTGGGTAGGATGAGGACACGGCAATGAGGCGAAAGTCACTTGAAACAGCTGTCCAACATAGGCCCGGGTAACCCGGCACGAGCTGGATTCGAACCCTGGATCCAGGGACTAGCAGCCCAGCACGCTACCACTAGACCAATCCTCCGGGTCCCTCCCCCCTACTGAGTCTTGAGACGATGGTTGATCGGGGCTTTACATCCTGTCCTGTATGCACCTGATAGGCCAATTAGGACAGGACGAGGACACGGCAAAGACAGCCTCTTGATAGTTAACTCTTGCAGGGATCAAATGGCCACTGTTCCTAGCAACGTTCTCTTAAAAGCAATATGAGATTAAGCTTTTGGAGATGATTTTGAACTGATAATTGATGGATGGATGACTGGGGCTTATGCCCAGTATTTGTTCACTTGGTAGGCTAATTAGGACAGGAGGACGACATGGTAATGGGGCGAAGGATGATTGAAACAGCTGTCTCATTTTGACTGATAAACCAACAACACTGTAGGACAACGCAGTATTACATCATTTACATTTACTGGACCCGAGAATAGGATTAACATTTTAGAAATCACTTTTAACTTACAACCAACAGCACTCACTTCAGACACTGCAATGACTGAAAGCAGACATAAGGTACTAGTGGTGCCACCTATAGTCACTGGATCTCATACAAGACAAGATTAACTTTTTGGAGATGATTTTAAACTCACAAGTCACAACCAACTACACTTACTTAGAACACTGTAGTGGCTTGTCCTCCTCGGCCCCGTGACACATCATGTGCTTCTGGAGCCGCTCAATCTGACCGAAGGACTTCCAACATTTCTTGCACTTGTAGGGTTTAGCTCCAGACTTGTTCTTCAACTTGGCATGGATCGCTGCGTGCTGGATCAGGTCCTTCTTGGCACTGAACGACTCGTTGCACACCGGGCAGGAGAGGTCTTCTGGAAAGTAATCAAAATAGATTTATTGATTTAAAGCTAAGTTTTCTGCAGTTTTAAGAGACACCCAAAAGAAAGATGAGAGTCATATCTAACAAACTATAATCAAAGCTCGAAATAGGGAGATAAATTCCTTCAACAATGTAAACAAATAGTTTTTAACGCTGTCTAAACAAATCATCAATGTAGGGTCCCCTGGAGAATAATAAATTAATAATATTATCATATAATGAACTTAATTACATAAAGACATAATAAACATTTCTGGTTAGAATATGTAAGATACAAGTATATACAACAACAAGAAATATCTTTATACTTTGGTAAAATCTACCGATTCTATTTGAAATTCAACTTTCAGTTAAAAGAAAAAAATTGCTAAATTGATACACATGTAGGCTAATTAATTAGGACAGGAGGAGAACATGGCATTGAGGGTGTCATATTTGAAGAAATTGCATCAAGAATTGCAACTAACCAGCATGAGAGAGAGAAATGTAATTATTGAGGGCGTCGGAGCTTTTTGGATGGTTGACCTCGCTTCCAAGTGACGAGATAATCTGCAGACTGCTCGGGTCGTTCATGTTTATTATGAATAATAATATAATAGGATCGGTACATCCCTACTCATGAACATGGTCAGATAATATAAAGACGGTTGTTTTGAATTTTACAATAGAGTAAAACAAATTCTATTTCGCAAAATTTGCAATTCAAAAGCTTCAAACTGATAGTAATATTTCTTTACTCTAGTTCTAGGGTAATAATTCATGTTTTAACTAGGCCTTTTTAGGCTATTTCTTATCAATCTTAGTATAAAGGGCTTTCAGTTTTCATGGAATGCCGTACTTAATATCTTAGAAACATAATATCTTTTGAAAAATGTATATATTTGTTCTGATAACTTACCAAGCTCAGGATTAATATAGACAGCCAGTCCTAATCTCTCGGCATATTGGGCGCTGTACCAGACCTACAAATGAAAAGACGATAATTATACAAATACGGAATGATACGAGGGCAATAATATGAATTTACGCGAGCAAATCAATTTTAAAATTGCACGATAATAAGTACTGTATTTGTTTTATTGCATGACAACTATGCTTTCAATATTAAATTCCATTCTACAACAGCAGAATCTAACATGGTGTTTTTTGTAGAATAAATCTACCAAAGAAATTTTCTTTTTAAATTGTCAGATATATTAAGTTAGGCCCACACATGATACATGCAACACTAGTTTTAAAATTTACGAGACAAAGGAGACAAGAGTCAAAATTTACGAGACCTAAAGAGATGGGAGTCAAAATTCAGGAGACCTAAAGAGACGGGAGTCAAAATTTACGAGACCTAAGGAGACTGGAGTTAAAATTCAGGAGACCTAAGGAAATGGAGTCAAAATTCAGGAGACCTAAGGAGATGGGAGTCAAAATTTACGAGACCTAAGGAGATGGGAGTCAAAATTCAGGAGACCTAAGGAGACGGGAGTCAAAATTTAGGAAGCCTCGGGATTCGGGAGTCGGTTCAATTGATACCGACTCCGAAGCCCTGGAAGGTCTTAGGAGTCCGGTAGCAAGAGACCAACTCGGACTTCCGACTCCTTTGGCTTTAATTCTGACTTCCGACTCTTTATTAATTCAACTAGAGGGTCCCCCATACAAACTACCAGCAGTGTGCGATCCACTGCAGCTGAGTGCAGCTCTCCTCTCCTCCTTTAATCACGGTGTATATATATATTTTTTTCTTTGTTTACATTTTTGTTATTAAATTTTAATAGATCAATAATATTTCTGAAGTATTACATAAATTTACCTGGAGGGAAAAAGCCTTGTTAGTGACCATGTCTCGCGATTCCACCAGTTCCGCAATGAACGGTCCAAACTGAGTTCGTCTTGGGATGGACCGTTTTGCAAAAACACCAAGATCTGAAAATCAACAGCGCATATTTAGTAATTAACGGCTCACAATCGGATGGTGATTAAGACTATTAAAATTATAATTGTATGCTCTATAACCTAGTTTATTTAGATATCATCATTATTTATTGTCCAAACTCCTTCATCTGAGTCATCAATATTAGAAGTATTATAAGGTGCAGTTAGATTAGTAACACAAAGCACTTGTTATTCTTTCCTATAAGTTTAATATTCATGAGCAGAAATCGGTTTAGAGTAATGATAATGTGTGCGTCTTTGACATAAGCGATCAACTAAATACTGCATTGAGCATTTTACTGGCGGAATGCTAATTGACTAATTCATATAAACTTTTAAAATTCAAAAAAAAACTGGACCTACCAGTGGAATCTCCCAATCTGAAGATCTGCAGATGCTGCGGCAGACTGGCCCATGCTCGAGAAAATACGACCTACAACAAGACAAGAAAAAATCAATAAATAGGCTATTTCCATTTTTTTTTTAATCAAACTAGCCCCGAGCTGTATCACTGTATTTACTTGAAGGCTCACCACAAATGTCCCCAAAAAGATATACAAATAAGCTTGATATGATGACATTGTCCTTTTAAAATTATTGAAGAAATCGGTGAAAAATAATTATAAAAGTGGTTTGATAATCAATCACAAATTTAAAATCTCTGCATCAAAATCGTACACAGGGAATATTTTGAGTATTCACAACTTAATTTTGGTCCTAATTTTTGCTGCATCAAAAATCTCTAGCCAGGGAATGTTTTGTGCGTTTCAAAACTTCAATATTCTTAAATTTTTATCACACAACTGAAGAAATGTATGACAAATTACTGAATTTTTTTTTGCCAGGAGATCAAGAAATTACCTTATCATATATTTCTGACAAAGAGTGCTTTGTGCATCCGTTCATGTAAGACGTCTGGCAATCTTCACACCCTGAAAGATCAACATCAAGTTTGTACACCAAATTCAATGAAGAAAAAATCATGGAAAAAAAATTGTTACCAGGTAGGTATATATCAATAATAATGAAGGGCAGAAGGGACATATCAATGACTGCTCAGAGACTTTTATGCTGGAATATAGAATATAAGATCAAATAAGAAGATACAGAGTACCCAACTTTTAAAGCATTACAGGTTTTGCAAAATTAGTTAATTTATCCATATTTATATCATAGAGTAAGGTATGTCAAAAGCCATATATACATCACAGAGATATAATCAGTTTACTAACAGTTTTCAAATTTATAATTTCACTTCACAAAGAAACACTCACAAAGCTCATCCGGGTTGTAGTAAGGTTTCGGCTGATAAGGAACCACTTCTCCATCTGCTTCTGGCACCTGGATTTGAACCTGGATTGTCTTCACATCCTAAAAATAGAACAGATGCTAAAAATAGCACGGTATGAACTTGGATGGTCAAATTGATCTTCACATCCAAAAAAACACAATGTAAACGTGGATGGTCTTCATATCCTAAATGGAACACATGCTATAAATAGACCCATGTGAAGCTGAATGGAACAGTGTATTCTGATTCACATCCGAAAAATTGTACAGATTCTAAAAATAGCACAATCCCTCAGCCTGGATCGTCTTCACATTCCAAAAATAGAACACAATCGTCATGCTATAAACACCATCATCTGGAAGTGGATTGTACATCCATCAAAATAGCAACCTGGATCATTTTCATATCCTAAAAATAGCACAAATTCTAAAAATATATCTGACCTGATTTTGCACTCTTGCGGCGTCCCGGTTCTCCTCTGCCTCTTGGTGTTGATAAATATATTCAGCATTTTGGGCGACACTCGCGATGTGTCCCAGCTGACCTTGCCCAGTTGGGTCGAGGTGAAATCCACTTGGCCCTGCTGTGACCAGCATACTGTCGAAGCTCTGGTCACCTGGACACGAAAAGAGCTCAAGAGTTAATTGTGGTTATAAGATATATTATTCCATAATACAAAGGTGTAATTTCCATTTAGAACGGAGCTTCCTTCCAACTCTCACGGACTTCTTTTATTGTAGTCTCAACTGGCAGGTTGGGCCACACATAATTCATTCTTAGCTTTGCGGACCTGTCGACACAATAGATTTCCTGTCGATGGAAGAAAAAAAGTTTTTCTCACCTTTATTTTTTGTCCTACCGACTGACCTAGAAAAAGTGCCTTGAGAGGATCTGAGAAGCTAAAGATCAATTATGTGTGGCCTTACTGGCTAAACCGTAGAACAGGGTAAAGTTGGCAATCAACTGGGGTAAAGTTGGCAAGCTATTTTGACCCACTTAATGGTAGAAATGCCAACTTTCCTCACTGACACTGGTGTCTTGGGGAAAGTTGGAATGCGTGTCAGTGAGGAAAAGTTGGCATTCCCGTCATTAAGTAGGTCAAAATTCTGAGCCAACTTTACCCCGGATTGCAACTTTACCCCGTTTTACAGAAGTTTATTCGTCAAAGTAGCATTTCTGAACTTCTTGTTTTGTGTAGTTTCATCTGTATCTCTAACTCACCAGGATGTCTTGCGACTGCAGAAGTATCGATGACATTGCTGTTGATGACGCTGTTGTTAATCGAACTATTTATGCTGTTAATTGATGAGTTGATGGAGCTGTTTATTTGATCCAGCTGCATTTGCTGCGAGACTAGAACAGCGCCTTCAACCGTGCTGTCTATGGTAGCAGTCGTGTCCGCACCGTTGGTCGTGTCCAGGCCCTGGACCTGTTGGTATGGGTCGGCTGCAAAGGAAAATATATTTAATTTGTTGCCAAAATTTCTATAAATTCCACAATTTCAAAGATGTAAATGTACAGGGCATCTGTAGCTTTTTAGAAAACAAATTCCAGGACTTTCCAGACTTTTCCAGACCCAAAATCAAGGCCAATTTTCGGCAAACTGATACAAGAACAAAGCACAGTAAATTTTTTTCTGAACATTTTTAAAAATGCTTCTATCAACAGATGACAGACTCTCACAAAAAATATCGCCAAACATTTAGCAGTGAATTTTCTCTTCAAAATGTAGGAATTAAATTTCAGGCTATTGCAGACCTTCTGGGCAAAATGCAGATTTTTCAAGGCTTTTCAAGGCCTAGAATTTGAGAAACCTAATTCCAGGCTTTTCAAGGATTGGCAGACACATGATCCACGAAGAGTCGCAACAATTCCATGCCGATTTCAAATCTTCCATTTAATCGGCTGTTTCATTTTTTCCCTGATTTTTCTGTCCAAATCACAAGTGCGCATTAAATGTCGAACTTAAGACACATTCAGATAATATCCGCATTAATGTCAACCATGTAATTTCCTAACTGAAGGACTAACTTACGTCTTGATACGGTGACATAAGTCGTTTGGCTATCCTCCTGCGTTGTGTCTGGTTCAGCGTCATAGGCGTCCACCTGGTGGCAAAATTTATTACTTTAAAAATTCAAATTCAAAATTCAAGTTATTGACATTTGTAGATTATTACATTTTTATTAAGGTATATCTTTTAATAATGCATTAACAACTGTATTTCCCGTATTAAGTGATTAAAAAAATTCAATCTTCCTTTATAACCTAAAAACTTTCATGAAGCTGATGCAATTTTAATATTTCCGTAGAGAAGAATTGCTTTGTAGATCTGAAAAGAAAACCTGTGAAGTGAAATAAATTTCAAATACCTTAGCAGTTCCTTGTACAGAATGAAGAGTTAACGTCAAGGGGTGTCTGCCGTCCGCAGATACAAGAGGGGTCGCTGCGTTACTTGTAGATTCCGCATGGCTAAGTTGTTGAATTGGTAACTGAAAATGTTGCAAAATTAGATTAAGAAAAAATCTGTTAGATTGGATTAGAACCTCATGGCACATAGAAAGATGCAGTAGGAATTCCAAGCTCAACTGTGTTCCATTTGCTTGGCCACTTTGCAGCATGTCTATCACCAGATGGCTCCCTGTCAGTATCTAAATTTAGCAGTCAAGTTTTGCCATGCAGTGGAATCAAACCCTGACCTCAAAATGACAAGCATAGTGTCGAACCACTCAGCCACCAAGACACATGGCATTGCACTGGGAAAAAAAGCTTCACACCAATGTGCAATTGTGCATCATAACATTGTGGAATCTTTAATTGTGTTAATCGAGATTAAGAGCAAGACAGGAATTGGAGGCATATTAAGTAACTAGATTATGCACATTTGAGAACAGCAGAAGAAGGTGGGATGTTCTCTTGAGGCCTCCATAATTTCCTGTCTTGCCTGATATCAGTCTTTTAACAAAGTGGCCAATCAGAGGCAGGGCTGGAAAAAATGTGAATTTCATAAAATAGTACAAAATATCCCACAGGCTGTCGCAAACTGAGGAATTAGTAAAAAACAAAAATTTGCACCTTTCCTCAAAAATGTCCAGTGTGATTAAGAAATTTCCAGGCAACATGGGCACACTCTAAACATTGGGTCGTCACAGTGACTAGTTCATGACTACTTTAGGGTAGTAATGGGTGCAAAATGTGTTGCTGACTACCTGGTAAGTCATTTTGACCATGCCTGACTATCCAGGCATAGTCAAAATGACTATGTAGTTCATAGATTAGCTGGGGAAACTGTACTAAAAGTAGTCAGAAACATAATTACTAGTCTAAATCTTGAGTGTAGATTATCGATCTCCGGATTCATGTATGAGATGAATTTTACCTTCAGGAGATGTAGATGAATTCTAACCAGAATTTTCGACGACGTCTCGTTGTCTTCCTCAGTGGCGTTGTCTAAAGTTGTAGAATGTATTACAAACTAGTAGAAATGACTATTCCCTTGGTCATTGTATTACTACTCCATAGTAATTGCAGGCTGGTGGAAATGAAAAGCCGTTTGTTGTTGTTGCATTAAACAACAAACACAACTAATGCTTAATCTCCTTTAGTTGGCCAAGATCACTTTTCTGATGAAGTGGTCATTTGCTGCTCTGCAATTGAACAGGACTTACCATTTTAAACACAGAATTACATACCAGTAAGTATGATTATTCAATTACTTTCATATGAACACGAAGGTGGTCTGTCATCTCATTGAGTATCAATTACCAAAGTATAACTGGGCTAAGTAAAGTATTTTTGTTTTCAAATGGCTATGCCTCAATTTATCTGAATTACTGATTAAATATTCCCAGCTGACCTTGCCCAGTTGGGTCAAGGTGAAATCCACTCGGCCCTGCTGTGACCAGCATACTGTCGAAGCTCTGGTCGCCTGGAAACGAAAAGAGCTCAAGAGTTAATTGTAGTTATAAGATATATTATTTCATAATACAAAGGTGTAATTTCCATTTAGAACGGAGCTTCCTTCCAACTCTCACGGACTTCTTTTATTGTAGTCTCAACTGGCAGGTTGGGCCACACATAATTCATTCTTAGCTTTGCGGACCTGTCGACACAATAGATTTCCTGTCGATGGAAGAAAAAAAGTTTTTCTCACCTTTATTTTTTGTCCTACCGACTGAACCTAGAAAAAGTGCCTTGAGAGGATCTGAGAAGCTAAAGATCAATTATGTGTGGCCTTACTGGCTAAACCGTAGAACAGGGTAAAGTTGGCAATCAACTGGGGTAAAGTTGGCATGCTATTTTGACCCACTTAATGGTAGAAATGCCAACTTTCCTCACTGACACTGGTGTCTTGGGGAAAGTTGGAATGCGTGTCAGTGAGGAAAAGTTGGCATTCCCGTCATTAAGTAGGTCAAAATTCTGAGCCAACTTTACCCCGGATTGCAACTTTACCCCGTTTTACAGAAGTTTATTCGTCAAAGTAGCATTTCTGAACTTCTTGTTTTGTGTAGTTTCATCTGTATCTCTAACTCACCAGGATGTCTTGCGACTGCAGAAGTATCGATGACATTGCTGTTGATGACGCTGTTGTTAATCGAACTATTTATGCTGTTAATTGATGAGTTGATGGAGCTGTTTATTTGATCCAGCTGCATTTGCTGCGAGACTAGAACAGCGCCTTCAACCGTGCTGTCTATGGTAGCTGTCGTGTCAGCACCGTTGGTCGTGTCCAGGCCCTGGACCTGTTGGTATGGGTCGGCTGCAAAGGAAAATATATTTAATTTGTTGCCAAAATTTCTATAAATTCCACAATTTCAAAGATGTAAATGTACAGGGCATCTGTAGCTTTTTAGAAAACAAATTCCAGGACTTTCCAGACTTTTCCAGACCCAAAATCAAGGCCAATTTTCGGCAAACTGATACAAGAACAAAGCACAGTAAATTTTTTTCTGAACATTTTTAAAAATGCTTCTATCAACAGATGACAGACTCTCACAAAAAAATCGCCAAACATTTAGCAGTGAATTTTCTCTTCCAAATGTAGGAATTAAATTTCAGGCTATTGCAGACCTTCTGGGCAAAATGCAGATTTTTCAAGGCTTTTCAAGGCCTAGAATTTGAGAAACCTAATTCCAGGCTTTTCAAGGATTGGCAGACACATGATCCACGAAGAGTCGCAACAATTCCATGCCGATTTCAAATCTTCCATTTAATCGGCTGTTTCATTTTTTCCCTGATTTTTCTGTCCAAATCACAAGTGCGCATTAAATGTCGAACTTAAGACACATTCAGATAATATCCGCATTAATGTCAACCATGTAATTTCCTAACTGAAGGACTAACTTACGTCTTGATACGGTGACATAAGTCGTTTGGCTATCCTCCTGCGTTGTGTCTGGTTCAGCGTCATAGGCGTCCACCTGGTGGCAAAATTTATTACTTTAAAAATTCAAATTCAAAATTCAAGTTATTGACATTTGTAGATTATTACATTTTTATTAAGGTATATCTTTTAATAATGCATTAACAACTGTATTTCCCGTATTAAGTGATTAAAAAAATTCAATCTTCCTTTATAACCTAAAAACTTTCATGAAGCTGATGCAATTTTAATATTTCCGTAGAGAAGAATTGCTTTGTAGATCTGAAAAGAAAACCTGTGAAGTGAAATAAATTTCAAATACCTTAGCAGTTCCTTGTACAGAATGAAGAGTTAACGTCAAGGGGTGTCTGCCGTCCGCAGATACAAGAGGGGTCGCTGCGTTACTTGTAGATTCCGCATGGCTCAGTTGTTGAATTGGTAACTGAAAATGTTGCAAAATTAGACTAAGAATAGAATCTATTAGATTGGATTAGAACCTCATGGCACATAGAAAGATGCAGTAGGAATTCCAAGCTCAACTGTGTTCCATTTGTTTGGCCACTTTGCAGCATGTCTATCACCAGATGGCTCCCTGTCAGTATCTAAATTTAGCAGTCAAGTTTTGCCATGCAGTGGAATCGAAACCCGGACCTCAAAATGACAAGCATAGTGTCGAACCACTCAGTCACCAAGACACATGGCATTGCAGAGGGAAAAAATCTTCACACCAATGTGCATCATAACATTGTGGAATCTTTAATTGTGTTAATCGAGATTAAGAGCAAGACAGGAATTGGAGGCATATTAAGTAACTAGATTATGCACATTTGAGAACAGCAGAAGAAGGTGGGATGTTCTCTTGAGGCCTCCATAATTTCCTGCCTTGCCTGATATCAGTCTTTTAACAAAGTGGCCAATCAGAGGCAGGGCTGGAAAAAATGTGAATTTCATAAAATAGTACAAAATATCCCACAGGCTGTCGCAAACTGAGGAATTAGTAAAAAACAAAAATTTGCACCTTTCTTCAAAAATTTCCAGTGAGATTTAGAAATTTCCAGGCAACATGGGCACACTCTAAACATTGGGTCGTCACAGTGACTAGTTCATGACTACTTTAGGGTAGTAATGGGTGCAAAATGTGTTGCTGACTACCTGGTAAGTCATTTTGACCATGCCTGACTATCCAGGCATAGTCAAAATGACTATGTAGTTCATAAATTAGCTGGGGAAACTGTACTAAAAGTAGTCAGAAACATAATTACTAGTCTAAATCTTGAGTGTAGATTATCGATCTCCGGATTCATGTATGAGATGAATTTTACCTTCAGGAGATGTAGATGAATTCTAACCAGAATTTTCGACGACGTCTCGTTGTCTTCCTCAGTGGCGTTGTCTAAAGTTGTAGAATGTATTACAAACTAGTTGAAATTACTATTCTCTTGGTCATTGTATTACTACTCCATAGTAATTGCAGGCTGGTGGAAATGAAAAGCCGTTTGTTGTTGTTGCATTAAACAACAAACACAACTAATGCTTAATCTCCTTTAGTTGGCCAAGATCACTTTTCTGATGAAGTGGTCATTTGCTGCTCTGCAATTGAACAGGACTTACCATTTTAAACACAGAATTACATACCAGTAAGTATGATTATTCAATTACTTTCATATGAACACGAAGGTGGTCTGTCATCTCATTGAGTATCAATTACCAAAGTATAATTGGGCTAAGTAAAGTATTTTTGTTTTCAAATGGCTATGCCTCAATTAATCTGAATAACTGATTAAATATTTATCTATCAGCTTTGTCCTGTGTATAAGGCATCAAGTGGCATCAGGTGACACTGTCTGCCAACAAGTAAAATATCCCACATATGGTGTAAAGCTTCTGTTTATGTCATAATGAATGGACAAATAAAAGTATATTCTATTCTATTCTATTCTATTCTATTCTATTCCATTCTATTCTATTCTATTCTATAATACATGACTTGTATGTTGCTTTTTTATTTTTCACCCCAATTTTTACAAGTTTAGTTTGGGAGTTACTAACTTAACGAGTCAATCATTCAACATAAATTTGTCTTTCTCTTTCAGATTACCAGCATACTAGATGCCGGATATGTCTTATGAAGCATGACCAACACCAATGGCGGATCCAGGGGGCCTAACCCTGCCCCCCCCCCCGACCACTGAGATGGAAAAAACATTTGGAAGAAAGAAGGGCATAACATTGGTCCAGCCAGCAAATGCAGATACGATGCTCACTCAGGCCCAAGGAATGCCCGACCCCCTAAACAACCCTGTCTCGCTCGATCCGCCACTGAATGCCAGCTTCATTAAAACATAAAGAGGTATAGAAATATAAATAATTTTTTGGTGTTTTGACTGATTTGATAATTGCCTTTGTGAAAATAGCTAATGACATCCTTTATCTTGATCCAATTCTTAAACATGTCATTTTTGTCTGTTAATTTCCATTTTTTCATCATTTTATCACAGTGTCACTTCTTGTTGTATTGCAGATCCCTGATTGAATTCTCAGTATACTCCCATGTACAAGAGTATGTCAGCTTTATTCAAGGGAATACCATTCAAACCGACTTAATGGACAATGACCATGCAGGATTATAAGGATTTTCTGGATTCTAAATGGCTGTGGCGTCTCCTCTATCTTTAAAAATTAACCCAGCATGATGAAAACATTTATAAAGTATCAACGATCATTAAGAAAATGACTTTGAAATGGATGCGCCCAACTGTGAGGAACTGAAGGCAGCAATATAATGTTCATCAAATGTGTTGAAGCTTTTGTGTCTCACCTCAACTTGGATGATAGTAAAAGGTGGGGAGCAATTCTTTTCCACGGCCTTCCCTTTGATTTTTGTTGATGCATTTAATTGGCCAGTATTTTCCACTTGATTGTGTGTTTGATATGTTTTTTGCAAACTGTGCTACATAATATCCACTGTTCAGTGGTTGCCCATTGATTGTTTGTTTCAATATGCTACCCTCCGGAAGTTTTAATACAGTTTAGTAACATGTTCAGGACTCCCGTTCTCTCTCCCATCTTATTCTTATCAATCAACCACTGTGAGTGCCCAGAACTGGGCTTATAGAGGGCTGCACTTACCACATCTATCTATCATCTATCTAATACAGCATGAACAGAGAAAGTGAGGTTTCTTTAAAAAAAATACTTCCTTTTTAACACAACTTTTATTCATTACTTTCTTAGCTTTAAGTATCTGGGTTGATATACCACATAATCCACATTATGGTATTCTATGAAAAGTTGTTTCAACAAA
Source organism: Platynereis dumerilii (assembly GCA_026936325.1). NCBI lineage: Eukaryota > Metazoa > Annelida > Polychaeta > Phyllodocida > Nereididae > Platynereis > Platynereis dumerilii. The sequence continues at coordinate 466,052 of JAPTHN010000163.1, read as the reverse complement.
ATTATCTTCTAGCTTTATGAAATTTAGTAGATTTTTATATGTTTTCGCAGTTATGATTCAACTTAACAGTAATTTCATACAAGTGAAATGAAGTATTTTAAAGAAACCTCACATCTTCTGTTGCGTTCAAAATTTCAGAGTTTAGTGTATTTTATTGCTATATTATGTTAATATTCTCTGTATTTATGATGATTGACATCTTTTAGTGAAAGATGACATACACAACATGTAATTGCTTCATAATAAATTTATGTAGTATTTATTAACAAGTTATGATTGTATGATTGAAAAAATGAGACCTATAATATAGCTACAATTTACTTTCATGTCATTAAATAGTTGTGAATGATGAAATAAACTGTTTCTATTAATTTTGTTTTGCATACTTCTGTTTCAAGCTCTCTTCTTTTTAGAGTGGTCAACATTTTCTTTGGTGAAATACAAAGTTCTGAGGTTCTGAAGGGCGGGGTAGGGCAGGGCAGGGGCAACTTTATATAAAGCAATAAATTGACCCACCTGCGTGGTCCAAAATACCAGATACCTGGTCAAAATCACTAGCCTATGTTGTCCTAAAGACCAGTTGCCTGGTCAGAATTACTAGTCTGTATTGTCCTATATACCAGTTACCTGGTCAGAATTACTAGTCTGTGTTGTCCTGAAGACAAATCACCTGGTCAAAATTACCTGGCTACATTGTCCTAAAGATTAGTTTACCTGGTCAAAATCACTAGCCTGTGTTATCCTAAAGACCATCTACCCGGTTAGAATTACTAGTCTGTGTGGTCCTAAAGACCAGTTGCCAGGTCAGGATTACTAATTCATGCATCATGCTTACTAAGAAAGTAGTCAAGCTAACTATCAGGTGTAATAAAAATTACTATCCTTTAGTCCGTTCCTTGATGAATTTAGCAGGTGACATGACTACAGTGTTGTCAGATTGACTCAAAAAGTAGTCAGGCATGACTATGTGAAGGTAAATTTTATCAATAAGGTAGTGATTATGACCAATTACACCTAGTAACAATGACAACTATAGAGACATTGCAAACACCTGCAAGGTAGTAAATTTGATCACCGGCTCATAGCCTTGACTACTAAGTTGTACATCTTACTTATCCAAAGTAATGTCACATGGACTACCGTTTAGTAATTCTGACTCAAGGAGTTGTCGGTTTAGGCACCAGGGTATTACTACTTTAGAGTTGTCATGGACACTACCCTGTGTTTAGAGTGCAATGACATGCCCGAATTCCCTACTTTTTCCAGCCATGATCAGAGGGCCGATTGGATTCCATCTACTCTAATGACTCCGGAAGTGACGTTTCTACCCCTAGAAGTGATGTTTCTATTCCAGGAAGTGACGTTTCTTCCCCAGGAGTGACGTTTCTACTCCAATAGTTACCTGTACAAGATGCTGATGAACTTGTGCCACCTGGATGATCTGCGACCCGTCGTTGGACAACGTCTGGAGTTGCTGTTGTAGCTGCGACGGTCCTGCTGTTGGGTAATCTTCGACAGGGGACAGGTGTTCAAAATTTGCCGCATTAGTATCTCCTTGGTAGACGAACGCCCCTGCTTGGGCCAGATTAGGAAACTGGTGGTTGTCCGCTAATTGTGCGGGTTGGAAACTCTGTTCCGCCTGTGAAGGAAAGAACGAAAAAAAATCAGAGCAATATATCTTCAGAATTAATGAATTTACTCGATAAAAGGCCCCTCTTAAATAGAGTCCTGTCTCAAAAAGAGCCACTTGGGCCTGGGTAGATCTCTTTTTTTCAAATAAAGCCCTTCCAACAAAAAAGGTCTATTTGTGGGCACAGAAAAATGTTATACGGATCAGAAAATAAATTGTTATATATTTACTTTTGATTGAAAGAGTTGAAGTTCCACATACAAGATGAATGATTATGACTTAGCCGCTGGTGCACTTAACCTGGCAGGCAAAGAACAAGGGCTATAGCTGGCATTCATTTGTGGACGATGCATTCTGTTTCTATGGAAACAGGAGGCTTGTTCGCTTCAGGATTGGCTGAGCTGTTGCAGGCCTAGATGAGTGTTGCCAGCACTAGTCGAAAACCCTGCAGTGCCTCAGATTGAATGCTGAGCTGGGAAATAAAAGAACCTAAGTTCACAGCTAAGATTGAGATGAGGAGAGCAATCTGAGACGTAAGCTGCAAGTGCCCAGGTCTTGAAAGTCTGTCGGGATGACCAATTCCAGGTCCAGCAGTTATCATCGTACAGGAGTCATAAGATAAGTACCTTTGTAAAGACATGAACCACTCATGACAGCATAGTTTCAGAATGGGCTAATTATCATTTTATTGTTTTAAGCAAATAAGTAACATCGCCAGGGTTATAGGAAGAATTGGTTAGTTAGGTTTTAGGTCAGGAATGCTGGGTTAATATGAATTATCTATATTCAAATATAATAAATGATTAAATTCTTGTAACTGAAAAACATACATTAAACTGTAGCAGTTGTCTATCATTTTAAATGGCATTCCAAGTAACATTTGTCTATCATTTTGAAAGAAATTCCCTGTAGCAGTTGTCTATCATTTTAAATGGCATTCCATGTAACATTTGTCCATCATTTTGAAAGACATTCCCTGTAGCAGTTGTCTATCATTTTAAATGGCATTCCAAGTAACATTTGTCTATCATTTTGAAAGAAATTCCCTGTAACAGTTGTCTATCATTTTAAATGGCATTCCATGTAACAGTTGTCTATCGTTTTGAAAGACATTCCCTGTAACAGTTGTCTATCATTTATAAATTCATATTATTATTATTATTATTATTATTATATCAGGAAATAAGGCAAAAACTATGATTTCGGTGGCCACTTTCCAAATGGCTGCCAAATATTGCACTGACTTCATCAAAACCACTCTCATTGAATTCCTCATACTAGAAGACCTCTGTTTAGACCCAAATGTCATGGTCCTATGACTCAAGACTCAAAACTCAAGACTCAAGACTTAAGACATTTATTTCTTCCTGAAACATACAGGTTGTTACAGTAAAGAGGGAGGACATCTCTAAGACAAGATTTTTGTCGCTAGCGAGATGCCCCCCCTAAAAAAAAAAAAAAGACTAGTTGTCATCCCAGAGAGGCCCATGAGGTTTAGATGTAAAGAGCTTAATATGTACTTTCCCTCTAAATTGCAAACTATATATATATCTGAGCAATGTGCATCTGTGGTAACCAGTGTTGTCATTCATGAGTGTGAGAGGAGGCAGAGTAAAGCAAAAAGAAATGAACCTTTTGGATGAAAGTCACATGTCATTTTTCAATGATCATTTTAACCAAGACCAAGAATGGAACCAAAACCCAAGAAAAGCTACTCATTGACAATTCCATCATATTTCCGAAAATTTTGACCAATTTAAAACTACAGAAATGAAGCAACAACAGTTTGCATAGCATAGGCAACAAAATCCAAAATTGAATACCTAAAGTATTCAAATGACAGATACCATTTTTTATTTAATTTTTATAGACTTATTAATCATTAGTAATTTTTTTTAGTTCACTTGTTTTCACATTTTTTGATTACAAATATAGCACTGTGGGATTTCGCAAGTACTGCTGTAGCTTCTAATCATGTGAAGTTTTATATATTTAGTGAAATCTGATATGCTATGAGTGTGAATTTTGTTCGTAAAATATGATGGGGCTTCATTCGTGATTGTCGGTATTCTAAAATGTATACTATTTCTAACAAAGTCATGTTTACTTTGTGGAGCTCTAAATGCATAAGCCTGTCGAGTATTGTGACCATGTATGTCAGCATATCTGCTGAACATAGAGGTAAGAAAGTTTTGAGGTAAAAGCTTATTTTCAAGTTTATATATAAATTTAAGCTCATTTAGCCTGAAGATGTCATTAATTTTCAAAACACCTAACAACTTAAAAATAGGTTCTGAGTGGGCATTATACTTAGCATTCATAACTATCCTAACGGATTTCTTTTGTGGTTTGATTAATCTTTCCAGACGTGAGCCCCATACAAGAATCCCATAATATAAATAAGGTAGAATTAGTGAATTATACAAGGTCAACAATATGTTTTTAGGAAAGAAATTTTTGAGTCTACACAATATTCCATTTGTCTTTGCTATTTGTTTGGCCACATGAGTAGTATGGTGTTTCCAGTTTAGGTGGGGGTCTAAGATAATACCTAGATACTTAAAATTACCCACAAACTCTATTTCACTATTGTCTAGTTTTAAAATGGGGGTTCTAACTTTTCTTTGAATGTTGTGGAAAATCATTGCTTTCGTTTTATTACTATTCAGAGACAATTTATTCAGTTTGAACCAGCCTTCAATTTTTTGAAGTTCATCATTTATAGCATTATCTTGTTCTACATCTTGCAAGTTAAAGGCTTCAAGAGAAGTATACAAAGCTGTATCATCAGCATAGATTACAGGTTTAAAATTTTCACAAGAGTAAACTAAGTCATTCAGATAAATAATAAAAAGTAGGGGTCCAAGAATGGAAGACTATCATATGGGGTGATATAGCCAAAAATATGGTTTTTGGTGGCCATTTTCCAAAATGGTTGCCAGTATATTGGTCTGACATCATTAAAACCACTTTCATTGAATTCCTTATACCAGAAAACCTAGGTTAAGACCCAAACGTCATGGTCCTATGACAATTATGTGAGGAGATATGGCCAAAAATAGGGTTTGGCAGCCATTCTGGAAAATGGCCACCAGAATGGAATGCCCAAGGGTGCCGGAGTGGCACCTACCTGATCCTTATTCTTGGGTATCCCATCCATCATCTATATAAAACTGTAATAATACCCTATGTGACACCTGTTGCACAAGATCTGTCTCCTTGAGTAAATCCTATATCTGGAGAATAGAATTCTGATGACATCCCAATCCTCAACAATGACTCAACAGTTCTTACCCACAAAGAGAGAGCAGTTACTTTAAAGAAATGGGCATTGGTAGGGGAGACCAGGCCTGGTTGTCACAGGGGCAGGTTGTCACACTGTAAAAAATTAAAACATGCTATATTTCTATTTAAAGCAAGTAGGAGCACATCCACTGTATATGAATTTCTAAAAAGGAGTAACTTAAGTCAATCTGGTGTATATATACCTATGTTATTCGAAATCTTGATGTCATATTGGACTTTTTTTTTCAATTCGCTACTCGGGGCAGGTTCAGTGGCGTAACTGGGGGGTCTTGAATGGGGGGGCACCTGGGGGGCACGCGATTCTCTGGGGGGCACCCACTATACTAATTGTATATTTTAGCCCGAGTTGGAAAGTTCATATGGGGGGGGGGCACTTGGGGGCACAGGTCCAATATGGGGGGGCGCAAACCCCCCCCCCCCGTGCCCCCGCATAGGGACGCCTCTGGGCAGGTTGTCACATTTTCGGGGCAGGTTGTCACACTCTCAGGGCAGGTTGTCACACATTCGGCTAAGAGCTCGGATGCAGGAAGTGGGACTCTGTAAGCCAGATCCTGAATAAGACAAGTTATGTTGGACATATGAGGAATCCTCCAATTGCCCAACGCAGACCCTAGCGATGACGTGACTCTGTGCAAAGGTGCTACAAATTGTGACATGCAACGGAAATGTATTCTGATCAGGAAGAGGACGATTACAGAATTTTTCTGCAAATTCCTTTTGCAAATTTGAGATAAATCTATTTAGAATATGGGATAAGAGGGGTGGCTAATAGATTAATCTGCAGTTATTTGGATAACAGAAAACAGTTTGTATCTTTTGATGGAAATTACTCAGAACTGATGTCCATAAATTGTGGTGTCCCTCAGGGATCAATTTTGGGCCCTCTATTATTTATATTATACATTAATGACATTTATTTAGTTTCAAATAGCGTTATGCCAATCTTGTTTGCTGATGATAGCAGCTTATTTGTTCAAGGTAAAAATGTTACAGTTATGACAGATATCTTGAATGATGAATTGAGCCATGTGTATAATTGGGTTAATTCTAACAAACTATCCCTCAATGTAAATAAAACAAATTGCATGTTATTTAAATCCAATCGGAAAAATGTTTCTGGTGACTTTCAAATTAAGATTGCTAAGAAAGAAATTTGTCATGTTGAGTCTACTAAATTCCTTGGTGTTATTATTGACTCGAAACTTGCTTGGGTTGACCATATAAATTTTATAAGAAAGAAGATAGCTAAGGCCATAGGCATAATATTAAAGGCCAGACATCAGCTCAATTCACATTCATTGCTCAGTCTTTACAATTCTCTTGTCTATCCATACCTTAATTATGCCATTGAGGCATGGGGTTCTGTGCCCGCTACAAACTTGGCTCCAATTCATAAACTTCAAAAAAGAACTTTAAGGATTATATCGTTTTCACCTCTTAGAACGCCATCTATTCCCCTCTTCCTGAAATATGGAGTTTTAGATATTTTCAAAATCTATGTTCACATGGTTGCCTTGTTTATGTTTAAATTGCAGAAAGGAGATAGCCCTGACATTTTTAATGACATTTTTCTTTCTAATTCCCAGTATCATGCTCATAATACTAGATTACGCGATAAGTTACACTTGCCCATTTTTAGAAGTAGTTTTTGTCAAAGATGTCTGAGATATAAGGGAGTCATTGTGTGGAATTTTCTTTCTGACGTTATAATGAGTAATCTTACATTATCCACTATAAAAAAAACACCTGAAGAAGTACCTCCTTGTTAATGATTTAGATTTTTGTAATAACCAAGGATGATTTTATTAATTCTATTTTTTATTTTTCTTGATTTTTATTTTTTAAATTTTTTTATGTATATTAAGATTATTATTATTTTGTTTTCAGTATATGTTATAATTTAGTTTGTTACAAGTTCTTACCAATGTAACATAAAAATTATTTGTATTATTAACTATACGTCAATATATACATTTTTTTTGTATCTTGACTAAGGAAAATTTGATTGTTTATAATTGTACATGATTTATGTATTTTGCTAAATTATTATTTTCCAATAAAGAACTTGAACTTGAACTTGAACTAGACGGTATGCGCTTTTCTGCATACATCATCAATCATCGCTATGATGTATTAAGGGGATTGCCATTTAATATCCTAATGGGTAGGCCTACACCGGAGATCTTTTAAATAACAATAGGCAATATGAACAATGAAGGACTTATCCACTGAAAAGAAGGTGGAGGTGGGCACCCACCCCCTATCAAAAATCAAGATAAATGAATCAGATCTGTTCAATATCTATTTAGACCCAGCCATGGCAGTGTGACAACCTGGCTCAAAAGTGTGACAACCTGCCCCAAAAGTGTGACAACTTGCCCCAAAAGTGTGACAACCTGCCCCAAAAGTGTGACAACCTGCCCCAAAATGTGACAACCTGCCCCAAAAGTGTGACAACCTGCCCCGAAAGTGTGACAACTGTATGGACAAGCTTCACAATAAAAAGTGAAAATTAGAAAACCTGACCTATCATGCTGCGTAACGTAACTTTAAGAACCATCAATGATATATATTGGGCAACAAGAACTTAGAAAATGGTGTAGTTTAATGCATTTTTAATAGCTCTCAGTGAAGATATATAATTAGATAGATAGAATATATAGCCTACTAGAATTTATTGTCAGGCTTAATCAATGAGTGTTATACTTTATAAAAGTACAATTCCCTAGTGGCAAAAAACAACAACAATTTTCTTGGCCTTTGAGACTTAGTTTCATGCTGAAATGACGACACATATGTCCTGAATGACCCTAGATTTATTTCGGGTGACCACGGAAAAAAGTAGCTGCGTTGAGTGAAATCAACTTTGTGACATCATCATCACTGTTGGAATTACTTAGCTTATAACAATATATTTATAATAATGGATATTGTGACGTCATCTATATGGATGTGCTGGAGGACGAATACACCATATAAAAAAAAAATCAAATTACTGAATAAATTATGGAATAACAGAAATACTTATAAAAAATGGTTTGAAACAATATTGATCACAAGGTTACATTATAATACACATAAAATAACCAATATTTAGCAAAAGATTTTATGGTTCAGGGTGACTTTAATTGTGAAAAAGGGTTGACTTCTCGCTACACACTATTCATTTTAGTGATCTCTGTTTGTGACATCAGATCACAGACTGCGCTTCACTGAAAAAGGCACCAATGGATGAATTGATTTTGAAGCCTGTTGAATGGGAACAATTTATGAAATATTCACATGACATGCACAGGACTTCAGAAAGCTGTCCAACGAAAGTTTTTAAAAAATATTGCGAATAAAGCCGATTGTGTATGAAAAACTCAAAATGTAGTCATCAGTGTCTGGGAATGAAACATATGAACCCAAACTACTGAACAATGGGGTTGTTATGCATACCCTTGATAGAAACAAAACCACAGACGATCATTCCTTAACAAAACTTTAAAAAATAAAGATTTAAACAAAAAGCTGCTGTACAGGGCAGGCCAGCATTGACATATCAATTTCATTAATTTTGTCATCTTATCATAGAGAATCAAAGTGGCCAACCATTAGATTTCCAGGGTTGGGGTGGGAGTTTTTTTAATAATAGATTTCTCGCCTGGCCCAATTCTAGTGAAATCAATTAATTCTTTCTAATTATGGTTGGGTCAAATATCACTTTTTTTCCGTCCCATCATGCAAGTGAAATGGTAAACTTTCCAGACTAATGAAAAAATATTGTGAAAAGATCAGCAAGTTTATTGAAATTGATGATCACAGAATCTTGTAATTGTGAGACTTGCGTTTTCAACAATAGCCACGACGATTTAATTTGACACAAAGTTGTTGCTCTCAGAAATCTGTAAATTTTCAGGAATATACCTGATTGCAAATACTAAGCGTGTACAAAATTTCATTTTGATATTTTGAGTGAAATCGCCATTTTCTGGCCACTTTGCAAAGTTGCGCTTTTAATGACGCCTAGTGTATCTCTCTATCAATCTTTTTATGATATTTCCAATCACCTGGCCTATCTTTAGTTTCAGAAGAGATTCAAAATTAATTTAAATAGCCTTCAGTTTCGCTATGCTCTTTGACATCATCGTATTAATAATCATTGTTATGATAATTGGCATATTTGACTTTCAGGATACATTATTTTGATGTTATTATTCATGTTATTTAACATGTTTGATAGACTTTGCATGAAAATGTCTATTAAACTTTCAAACCATCAGACTGGCAACATTGACAATTATATTACCCCTATGGGCACATCGACGTTGTAGCAATGTTGCAACAACGTCACCCTGTTCGGCAAATGACGTAGAATTGTATGGTGGAAATTATGTTTTCACAACATTGTGAAGCAACATCAAAGATATTACGTTAGCATGCGCCGTTTTGGCGACGTTTTCACAACATTGTGAGGCAATGTCAATGGTTCAACGTCAGCCTGCGACGTTGTGGCAATGTTGTAAAAAAGCCGATGTCGTGTTAACATTGTAGAGAAACATAATATCTACCATACATATCTACATGACCAACAGACCAGAGCTCCACCAACTAGCAACGTCAGGGTTTACATCATGCGCCACTTGGGAATGAACAAATTTAGTTTTCATGAATCAGGACTCTGTATATTTTGTTCTATATATCATGGTTTAACATGGTTGATTGGTAACGCATGTCTGTGAAATAAATGTTGAATGTTGGTGAAATTAAATGAATAAATAAGAGATCCGGAAATGTCGTCCTGTCATTTGACTGCTTTGATAATTTGTTCTTTAGAAACCATAGGGCCGTATCTGCAATTCTGCATTGTATTTGCTCTAACAAACGATTAACACACAATAATATTGCCTATTACACAGAAATTTTTTTAAAAGGGAATAATCATAATTTGGCAATAATTGAGTTGAGAGCAAAATAAGAATAATTCAAATATAAATTACATTTGCTGTAATGAAAAACTTATTGATCAACAGAAGTAACAACAAAATCAATCAACATAACTAAACCTGATAGAAAATCAGCCCCTAAATGATATATAAAATTTGTAGTACACAGTATTTCTTGTCATTTTACATAGCATATTTTAATGCACATTTAATGGCACAACTTACCCCAGTCTCTCACTTCCTACTCCTAGCCTCCTGGGGCATGCCAATGAACAGGCTTTCGTCATGGTTTGCAAGTAAGGGCTTTTTTTTGCACTTACATAAATCGTATGGCGATGATGCTCAGAGGCAGATCGTTTTCAAGAGCTTTAAAATGATGGTTGTGTAACATCCCTGAAGAGTGACGACTTCATAGTTTTTACGAAAATTGTCATCAAACATTTGATGTGGAGAGAAATCCTGCGTGCTGATCGGCCAGGGTGTTCTGACACCTATCCCATGATAGTGTGCAGTGATGGACAGATACATCTGAGGTAGATTCTCTGGGTGACGTAGTTTGTCTGGGACTGAGATCGCATTAAAATGTTTGCATGTTATTTTTGTCACACGATGATATTTTTCAAATGAGTTTTTCAATCTCTTAATTAGCACATTGGGACTGCTGAGTATGGTAATTTAATTGACCATCTCCGAAAAATGATAACTGGCAAATTTCCAGGGTGAAGCAAGGATGTTATGCTGTTGAGAAACAGTTAATAAAACCTCTGAGACACAGGATTTTGCATGAATGTGAACAAGACAGTTTCTTTGCTGAAGCAGTGACCACGGTTTAGATGTTTAGATATGAAAATGCCCTTTGAAATACAACACCAACAGTATAACTAATTAGTCAGGCAACAAAACCTGATTTTTGAACCTAACACTGCACCAACGGATAAAGTTTTTCCCAGCGGATTTGAGTCTGACCCTCCATAAATATAAATAGCGGGTAACGAGAGCGTATACTAGAGCATTTTGAGAAAATGGCCAAATTCAAAGTGGCTGCCAAAACGGGCATCGGTCAGTCTAATTTTCCCAATTTTGAGCCTAGAAAGGTGTGCAATACCTCTATTACAGATGAAATCAGCCTATGGAAATCATTTTTAAGGTTTTTGAATTGTTAAAACAATACTATCTGATATTATATTGAAAAAAAAGTCAATTTATCTCCAAAATTTACAATTATCTTAAGTTGAAGTCCTGATTCTATAATTTTTTTGCTTATACAACCTCCAGTGTTTTACTCCCATTAACTGAATAAGTTTTTGTCAGTGCTTTTACCAAATCTGGGGTCCATGGCATTTTTGGTCATTGCAAACATGCATATTTGCTCCCTGAAACTGAAAAAAGAAGTAGAAGTAGAAATGGCTTCATAACAAATCAATAAAAAATGCAAAGAAAGGATTGACTATTAGGCCACTGGAGTGCAAGAGCAACTAGAAGTGCTAATAGTTCAGACAGCAAATATCTGTGCAACAGATTCATGGTACCGCAATGAACGTTGTTTCAGATTCTTCAGGGATTGGACACATTAAGAGAGAAAATGAGAGAATATATCTGTTCTGTTATTTTTTCATGGATAGATCTGATGTCACCCTGAATATAAACAATGAAGTGGAGTGGATGGAACAATTTATTTCCAGTTGAGCCCATAGCACGTGTCATTTACCTCCCCGACATCAAGACTAGGATAGTATCACTGGCAACAGTACCCAATTAAACAATCACCAAGCAATGAACTGTCAGTTGGGAACCACGCAGCGGTCGGGAGTTGAACCCAGGCCGCCGGCACGGCAGTCCAGCATGCTAACCACTACACCATTGAGCTCCTATGAAGTGTAGAGTCTGTAGTATGAGCAACTGATTTTGCAGTCTGGCATATAACAAGGGAGCACTCAAGGCTTGAGAACAACAAGGTATCCGGTAACAGACTACAATTTTTAAAAGATATTTCTAAAGATGAAGTCCAGAATGCTGTTGATCATCTTCTCCAACCCTGTCAATGGGAATTGGCATCACTTAGTACTATTGTGAAAAGGTTTTTGGCATGAATAAATTGTGCAGTTTGAAAGGCTGTAACAGTTGACAAGATTGTGTTTTTAATCACAGTGTCATAATCCACACCCAAACTTCATGGCATTGATATTTCAGCTTTGGGTATTCTTGGGGAATGTCTGGGACAGCTTCAGCTGGTCAGCTGGACCATTGCAGTGTGTCTCTTTAACAGCCATGCCATGATGGAAACTGTTTCGTACAGCCAGGGGTTGGTCGTCGGATACGCGAATAAAGAAAGTCAATTAGCCATTTTTACATTCATGAATTACAAACTTTTGTATGGCATGGTAACATGCCCAGGCAGAAAGGTGGAGGACATGTCTCTTAACTGCTCCCTGCCAAATTAAGCCAAAGGGCAATTACCACAAACACATTGTAAAAGTTAATGAAATTGTAGGAAGGTAGCCATCTCATTCCTTTGCCACCATGTTCAATGTACACTTCATCAACTGGACTGAGTCCCACTTCTTGTGACTTTCCGCTTGCTTCTTCTTTATGAGGATCTTACAGCTTGCTTAACAGTGTTTTAAGATACCAGAAACATTGCCTTGGGCTCTCCATATTCGCTTAATCACGGAAGAATCTGGATAACATCATTTACGGAACCATGCATCTGTAGAATGGATACCTGCTGTCTTGACTATTTACATGTCCAATTGCTCTTGCACTTCCCTAGCCTAATAGTTATTCCTTTCTTCACATTTTTTCTTGATTTGTTGCAAAGCCACTCTCAACTTCTACTTCCGTTTTCAGTCTCATTGGTAAAAAATACGGGTTTGCAATTATCGAAAGATTTATTTAGTCAAAGGAGGCTAAACACTTGAGGAAATCCTCTTTTTAGGTGTAGGAGAAAAATCAACAACTGGTGATTTCATCCAATCATCCCACGACTTTTGAGATACTGAATAAGTTCGTAACAGTGAATTTCCTTATTTTAAAATAGGTTACAAAACTTGTTTGCAGCATTCCGGGGTGGACTGGCGGCATTTTGGACCCGTGGTGAAATTAGTCAGCATTAGCCAACATTGGTGTTACATGCATTTCAAATGTGAAAAGGAAAATGTTAAATCATAGGCCTATAGATCATCACATATGAATTTTGAGAAAATTTTGTGAGGTTGGAGCCCCCTTATGAGAGGATTCTGTCCTGTTCAGTTAATTTGGTTGCATAACACGATCACCTGATGGCAAAGATATGCTCATTGGCTTTTTCTTGAATTTTTGAGATCTTGCATGGGCCCCACTGACTACATGGGCCCGTGGCAGCTGCCACTCTGCCACATAGGCCAGTCCGCCCCTGGCTTCATTTGATTTTGTGATGAAGTAAAGTAAAGTAAAGTTTTATTTAACATCGGGGATGACAATAAAAACAAATAACATAAGCTGTTCAGCTTTTAACCGACTAGACTTTGTCTCAGACACAAGGAATGTAAAGAACTTTGGCAAAATACTCAGACAGAAAACTAAGAAACATTGATGCCGGGTCATAGAAACCCAGTTAATCTTATAATTACTTTGTTCATACACATGGAATGTAAAGAACTGTGGCAAAATACTTGTTTAGATTCTTCTCGTGACGTTTTTATTTTATTATAAACTATTGGTACAATTACATGATTCACGGACTCCTTTTGGGTTCTAGTGATGCACGGATAGTGAAAATAGCCGGATACCAGATAATCTGGCAACACCAACTGTAGGAACCGGATAGGAACCGGATAGGAACCGGATAATACAGATACAAAAGAGGAAGTATTTCAGCATTGGCGGTTGATTATAAATATTTTTTCTGAGAGCCGAGAGATATCTGTCCAGCAGGAGGACTGTTCCTCTGATGGAATGATTTCACATATTTTTGAGCATCCCGGATACCCTGCAGATTCCAATATCCGGCCAGATACCGGATACATGCCGGATATCCGTGCATCTCTATTGGGTTCACCTATTTTTCTAGGTTCACAATTTGTGCCAGTGTTTCTCCTGGAGTAAGGAGTGCATATTACATTGTGATATTAGACGCAGCAGTGATGGAAATGGAAAGTTTTTGTTGAGGTAGCTGTTGGCTGGTGCAGCAACGGCACGCCTTTCCAAATTCAGACACCAAATACCTGGAGGACAGAAAAAGCGAATGTGATAATTGAAATTTCGCCTCTGATCATTTGGGGAACTTTAGCAGGGTACAACTCCCTCAGTTTTTTTATCAAGGGAGCTCAGCTCCTTCAAGCCCCTCCCACCAATTTCCATCACTGACACAGAGGGAAACAAACCAATCAAACACAAGAGGTTCGGATTTCAAAATTGTTTTTTCACCAAATGCCTGAAAGGCAACTGAATTGTGATAATTGCAAAACAAGTTTACACAAAAAACAACAAACAAACAATGATACAATTAATAAAATAGATTACATTTCTTACAGACAAACGAAAAACATTTATGATATCACTAATGAAAAAGATGGCATCGGTTATACACAAACAAAAATGTATGATATAACTAATGAAAGAGATGATGTTGGGTACAAACAACAAAGATTGATGATAAAAGCTAATAAAAATTTTAAAAAATACATTTGTTGATTAACAAGAATCTGATAAGCTCATGGATCTTTCTGACAGTTTTCAATATTCTATACACATTTTTGTTTTGATGATTCATTTTGAGCAGCTGCCAGTCAAGTTTTTAAAAAAAGGCTTCAAGACATTTAACAGCACATGAAATATATCTCTACGCCTCACAAAAGTTTATATTTAAACATATTTAACATAATATACACCACATTTTATCAATAAAACAATATTTGCAGCATCTTGCATTGATAATCCGATATTTACAGCACAAAAACAATTATACAAAATATATACATGTGACACCCTTCATGATTCATACCATATTTAGGGCACCCTTCATCGATAATCCATAATTAACAGCACTGTTCATCAGTAATCCAATATTTACAGCACCCTTCAAGCTTTCATCAATAATCCAATATTTACAGCAATCTTCATCAATAAACACATTTACAGCACCCTTCATTAATATTCCAATATCTACAGCATCTTGCATCAATAATCCAATATCTACAGCACCTTGCATGAATAATCCAATATCTACAGCACCTTGCATCAATAATCCAATATCTACAGCCCCTTGCGTGAATAATCCAATATCTACAGCGCCTTGCATGAATAATCCAATATCTACAGCACCTTGCATCAATAATCAAATATCTAAAGCATGCTCAATTATAATCCAATATTTACAGCACCTTCATCAGTAATCCAATAATTTACAGCACTGTTCATCAGTAATTCATTATTTACAGCACTCTGCATCAATGATCTAATATTTACAGCACCATTCAGGTTGATCGCACACAATGTCTTCATTCATTGAAAACATTTCTTGGTTGTCCTGCTCAATGCAGAGTCCTAACTCAGCAGTTAGTTCTGTATCTACGCTTTTGTCAGGTGTGTCAAGAGTTGGGATCGACAAAAGTGGAAATAATTGAACTTTGTCATTTTGTAGGCACTGATCCATGTGGCTACGGAGAAGTAGGGGATCTAATGTCACAGAACAAGGGTCAATTCCATGAAGCAACATCGTGGCATTTGCAGCAGCAAAGGGACCACAGTCTAATGTGGCACCTTGAGATTGTGGAACCAAGTATTCTATGTCGGATGTATCACTTCCAATTTGATAAAGGCATTGTAGCTGAGGTAGAACCTGCTGAATTCGCTGATCATCATACAGAGAGTCATACAGAAAAATTCTCCCATCCCTACGGCAAGAAACTACATAGTGGTTGGTGACATAGTGAATTGCAGGGAAGGATTCACTTGAGGCAACTGCCATGGTTGTTTGGGAGGGTGACATGGCTGATTGGGAGGGCGACATGGTCGACTGGGAGGGTGACATGGTCGATGGGGAGGGTGACATGGCTTGGAGATGCAGTGCTGATGGTGCTGGTAAGCCACAGAGGAGGGCGAACTTGTCCATGGTTGTGATGTCCAACTCTCCTCCTTGGAGCACTTCACTGGGGTCATAACCAGGAAGTTGCAGTTTGTCCGTCACAGTTGTATCACCTTCAGCAATGTTGGAACTTGTGTTTGTCTGCTCATTAGCCATTCCTATAATAAAAAGCATTTTACACCTTACACAGGTTTAAAAGAAGGAACTTAGGAAATATTTTAGACCACCATCTTAGCTATGACCTTATGGATCAAATCCAGTATCAGTACTGAATAACTACAAGTGTGACAATAAGAGAATTGTTAGGTTGGTGACATCTTCATATTAACCATTCAGGCTAATCAGCATGTGACATGACAACAGATCCTTGAAATCGTTATTATATAGATGCATGAACCAAATACATGTAGCATTATATATATATTCTTCTCTGTAACATTAATTCCTGACCATAAAAACTTGATTAAGGTGGCACGCTACTCATGTAATGATGTCATCTGTGCACAGTCCCGCGCAGCCAGGCTATCTAACGTAACGTCACCATCTCTGCTGAGAGCTGCTTGGCCGTTTCAATGTCTTTATTCGCAATTTCGATATTTCGGGCGACGGTCAATTTGTAGGGGAGAGCAGGGCACAGTGAGACACTTTTTTTATTTTCAAGTGTTCCAAAATAGTGGCAGTAACGAGTTAAATGAGGTCAGGTCCAAATGATAGATATTGACGTTGGGTATATTGTCCAGTAGTTTCAGGTTCCTACATTTTACAGGTTTGGAGAAATTTTGAGTTATGTCCATGCTCGTTAAGTGTCTCACTGTGCCCCATGGGCGGGGCACATTGAGACAACAGGCGGGGCACAGTGAGACGGGGCATCTGCTGCCATAACCGCCGATCCTCAGAACCTGCGGAATTTTTCTATCAATTGTTGCTACAGAAACTACTGTACTCATACAAAGCAGCTGGCTAGGTGATTTTTGAGGTCCTTTTTTGAGCATGTTTCGAAAATTCAACGCACGGGACACCTGCACGACTTATTTAACCTGCCACGCCTGTCACACACTAATCAAAATTCTTCTCTGATGCTTCTCTTTGGATATGACTCACTAAAATCAGTAGTAGTAGTGAATTGTGAGCTATGCATTACATTCAGGTCGTTTCGAGTGTATTTTGTGATGTCTCACGGTGCCCCGCCTCAAACTGTCTCACTGTGCCCCACGCAGCTCTCTTTATAAAATCATCTCACTAAACTAAGACAAATAATCAAGGTTTGAATCCATGGCAATTGATTTGCATTATACCATTTTTCTTGGGAATTATAACAAAAAGTCGTTTTGCAAAATTATTTACTTTTACTGGTTAAAAACCAAAATATTGAAATTCCACTCTCGATATGCTGTGTAGGTATTCAGGATGTAGGACAGTCTCTCACTTACTTACTTTTTGTACTATACAAAAGAGGACTGATCTATAAACAGTACCAGCTAGATGCTATGGCCTTTGTCTCACTGTGCCTACCGTCTCACTGTGCCCCGCTCTCCCCTATTCGATTTGCACCGCTTCTGTTAGGGCTACTTGTAGCGGGGAAGATATGTTAAAAAATAGTACATTCATACATAGAAGCGTGAAATTTGGCACACACTTAAAAAACATCTTTACACACACATTTTTGAAGGGAGCCATCTGAGATTTATCTTGGGTTAATATTGGCAGCCATGTTCCAAAATGGCGGTCAATTATGCAAGTTTGCTGCTTTTGTGCAGTTCTTGCAAATAGAAAATATGCATATAGTGTTTGTTTTCCCTTCTCTGGGCATTCAGAGGATTGCTGTAACATTTTTTGAGAGTCTGATTATTTTCAGCCTGGTCAGGATCCATTTTGGCAAAATCATTCAATCAACTAAAGCATTTTCGCCGTTTATGATGAATGTCAAAATTAGTTAAATATTTGAATTCCTTGCAAAAAAAGCTTTCAAATGAATACCCGCATCACTGGGTTTCGTAAATTTGACATGAAAATGAGAATAAATTGTTTTCTCTCAAATTTGGAAAATTTCAGCTTTTGGTTCATTTTGACAAATAATTCATTGATATGTAGTTAGCTTAAACATCAATTGAGTTTCGAGGAAACTGCGAAACCGCGAAAATGCCTTATTTTC
Organism: Platynereis dumerilii; assembly: GCA_026936325.1. Lineage (NCBI taxonomy): Eukaryota > Metazoa > Annelida > Polychaeta > Phyllodocida > Nereididae > Platynereis > Platynereis dumerilii. The sequence continues at coordinate 447,972 of JAPTHN010000163.1, read as the reverse complement.
CTCAACAGTTCTGACAAAATGGACCCTAACCAGCTTGGAAGTCCTCAGATTCATCCAGAAATCAATTAATACTGTTTTGTAGACCTGTAGAAGGAATAATGACCAATGTTTTCATGTGGTCTAGCTATAGACACTGATCGAATCAGCATCCATTTTGGAAAATGGCTGCTGTGGGTTAACTACAGTTTGTCTCATCTAACATGCGAACTGGTGTTTGGCCTCATTGCTCAGCATCTACAGGTGACACAGTAGAAATGCACATACTCACAGATAGATCAGCAGTTTTGCAATGTAAATATCACATTTTCAAGATGTTTTGGCGCCGTTTTTTTGCCGATTTTTGGGCAAATTCGACGATGCCAGTACATTTTGACTTGTTTACATTCGTTACTCGACCAGCTAGCTGTCACAATTGACATGACGTCACAATATTGAACTACAGCGCCACTCCTAAATTAGTTCCAGGTAACTTGGTGCCAGTGCCACACTTCCAAGCCCTTGCATTGCTTTTATACAGACTGCTGAACTTGTGCTAAATTTCAGTTCGCATGCTAGATGAGACACACTGCAGGTCAAATCTGAAGTGGCTCCCTATCCAAATATATTCTTCAATATATCTTTCAATTGTGTGCCAAATTTCATGCTAAATTCACTATTCCTGCCCTATTCATGACAAATCTGCCCCGCTATTGGCAGCATTAGATGCGCAATGAAGAGGACTATAATTGGATGGAGATTCAGGTCTTCACTCCAAAAGAAAATCTTTACTGGTGATTGTCGGCAAGCAGGTTTAATTTCGAAAAATGACTCAGTTACATAAATTCATTTTTATATAAATTTACAAGCCTTGTCTATATCATTATGTTGTTCCTCACTTTATTTAGAAATAAATGACAAAGAACTAAAAAATTCTATCTCGTCATTTCTCCTTAGTGCTATGGTTCATAAAGAAAATTAAAATCTTCAAAATTGACATTTTCATTCCGAACCACCAGAAAAGTTCTTTAAACTAAATATATTTCTCTGGAATTTTGATCAGCTTTTCCGTAAAACTGTCTTCTTTAATTCAATAATTCATTGAATAACATGGGACGAATAGACACTGAATGGCATGGTAAACTTCATAGTAAAGAAGTGAAAAAATTGGATTTTTAGGTTTCGCATGCACCAACTTTCTAGTACATAACCTCAAACATAAAAAAGAGGATGGTTGCCCAACAAAATATTTACATATTCTTGCTAGAAACAATATTCTGCATTATTTTGATCCATTTAGAAGCAATTCTATTTCAGAAAATTCACGAGTATCGAGCCACCAAAATCATGTATTCTAAAAAAAAGGTTAATCACCATCTGCTGATATCTTCAGTTGACTGTCCTTCACCTCCAGCTCTTTGCTGTCTTTGTCTCTCTTGTTTGGGACTCTTGTGTCTTTCCTTGTGGTATTTGTCGTAAGATCACCTTTTATTTCTGCCGATATCTGCTGGTCAGTGGATATGTCGTCATTAACTATTTTACTTAGCTTCTGTTGTGAAGATAAAAAGTAAATGTTATGAAAGCATGATCACTATTAATTTCATTATTTTGTATGAGGGACAAAAACAGGAACAGAAAAAAATTTATGAACTACTCTGTTTGGTTTTTGAGCTTTTTGAGGGCTACACTGCTATTTCATCAAATTCTGTTCCACAAGGCAGTTTTGCATATTTCATCCACATTTTTGGTTTTATGCCTCTCAGAAAATGTGTCAAAGCAAAATACATTTTTGGGGGTCACTATATATTTGAATAGTACAAAATTTTATTTTTAGCTTAAAATGCAAAAAAAAAACACTAAAAGGGTTTAGACTTGATATTACTTTTTGTTCCATATGCTTTTAGCGGGAAATGAGTCTTTTATTGGTCGATGAGCAGAAAACCATGTTTATATACATATTATTATTTCTTTGTATTTTGTGATTTTGAGTTTAGTTAACCATGTTAACCAAGTTTTATGCAACAAGTTTTCAAGAATAAATACAACAACCATTCAAGGACGTGCGTTACAATTTTGCTTTGTCAAGTTCAAAGAAGATATTGCAGTGCAGTCCAAAAAAAAAACCGCTCAACCATTAACCGACCAGAGTATAATTGACAATGTTATGGTGCTGGAATCATGCCTTTTTTGAACCATTCATGGATAGAGGTCCAATTTAGTTGCATTCATGAGAAGATCAAGCAGAATAACATTTTTAAAATATGTAAAGTGGAACATTTTGTCAATCAAATTCTTCTGCATCCTCTCACTTGGAGCCTTTTTTTCAGTATTGAAATTTGTCTCCTCTTACATGCTCAATTTGTTCCATGTGACTGACGTTGTCATGGCAAAGTGCTTTAACCTCTGTCTCCAGCTCATCGTATTCTCTTCTCTTCCTTGTCAGTTCAGCATCTCTTTCCTCAGCAAGTTCTTGTCCCACAAGACCATTGTACTCTTCCAGCTCATCAATTTCTCCCCTGAGCCTAAAGAGCACTGACTCCTTGTGATTAGCACGCCCTAGTTCCTCCAGGAATTGGTCAGTCTCTATTTTTAGCTTCTTATCAAGCTCTTCATATTCTCTGTATTTCTTCTTCAACTCTGCCAACTGTGTCTCACCACCATGTTCCAGGAGGAGTTGGTCAATCTCTTCTTCCAGCTTCTTGCATTCACTTTCTTTCCTCTCTAATTCTGTTTTGTCACCATACCTGTCCCCATATATACTGACTTCAGCTTGGAGCTCATCAATCTTGATCTTCAGCCTTTTCACTTCTTTCCTCTTCCTCCTCCACACAAGTTCACCAAAAACTTTCTCTGCTTCTTCATTCATCCGGTGGATGAATTTCTGCAACCTTGTCCTTAATCCTGCGTCACTTCCTTCCCAACCTGCTGAAAATATACAAGAAGCAACTACTGGAGAAATTGCACAATCATGTACTTATTGTTTTTATTCTGGTCTGAATTCAATTTTATCATTTTCTTTGACATTGTCAATTGTAGTCACATTAATCAGGAATTGATTGCAAGTAAAAACTTCTTAATTAGGTAATCAGACATGCTTAACAGGCTCAGGCCTCATAAATTCTCATTAGGCTTTAACGAAGAGCTGCTCCCTGCCAAAGTACTATGCTTTGCCAGAATTCCTTGCAGAACATCTCAAAAAGGCAATTTGCCAAGTCATCCACTGTACTTTCCAAAAGTTCATTTGCAGTTATTTAAAAATTGAGATACTTTAAAAACCATTACAGGAGACCGGGCCAAGTTTTGCCATGTTTTGCTTCCAAGTGATTTGCCAAAAAAATCTAACTTTTATCATGTAATTTGAAAATCAGATATCAAAATATAATATTTTGCCCAGATTGGCCAGATATCAAAACATAATGCCTTGACCAAAAAATCGAGGCAGGTTTCAGGGCAGGGCAACAAAAAATTTGGGTAGATCATAATTGGCATTTTAAAGAAGTGGGTCAAGGGGCACAACTTTCTTTTTCATTACGATGAAAAGGACACAACCTTTGACCCTAGCCTTAAAATGTCTTGAGATGGATTCCTCCAACTTGTTTTTGCTTATTTTTGACAGATATAGCAACTTTTTTCTGAAAGTCACTGGCACATGGTTCTGACCAGTTGGCTTAATATCTCTCTATGATGTGCACACAATGGTCAAAAATGTACCTATGGTGCTCTCAAGGTTCAAGTCAGGTGAAGTTGCAAATAAACATTTTCCTCAATTTTCCAGATTTAAAAGATTTGTGGTAAGGGGCGTCCCCTATATATTTGACCTGTGCCCCCAGGTGCTCCCCATATGAACTTTCAACCTTGGCCAAATTTTACAATTAGTAATGTGATGGCCCCTCCAGAGAATCGCGTATAAGTGCACAAATGTTCTTCCCTTTTCAGGGTAGTTCCTGAAATTACTTTTTTTTCCACTAGCATAAAAAAAGAGAGAGCATTGCTGCAAAAGTGTGAATATCATTATCATTTTTTGTAGACGTTCCATCAATGCAATAAAAATAATTAAGTGACTACTAAGTAATTTTATGATATTTCTCCATTGCCTCTCCTTTTGAGATAGTTCAATAGCGCAATTAGTTTTTGCAGGACTCAATCTTGCTTACACGTAGTGCCAGTGATGGTCTTTTGCCATATCTACAAAAGCATTTGAAATTGTTTTATTTCCTTCGCCCACAAGATTGGACTAGGATAGGACACTAGTTGGGTTCACACAGCCAGAAATAATGCCATATATTACAGGTTATAGGTGCTCCAAGTTATTTTGCACTTTGGCACATCCTAGGAAAATATGGACGAAATCGTTACAATCTCAAGTGATAATGGCCTGCATATATTCCTAATATTAATTTACACCACATTCAGAAGCTTTCATGTCTTCAGTTGGAAGCAATCAACTTTATTCTGCCCTAATGGATTTCCCTGCATTTTGACATACAAAGCCTTGGACTGGAAATAGGTCATACCATTTCAAAAAAAGTTTTGTTGGTTACTTTATGCTATTATCTTCGTACTGCGAGAGTTTCAGCTAGATTGTAGCTATTCACCAAAGTCAACAGCAAATCAAAAAAGTTATGATTATCACATCCTCCTAATTGCAATATTATTCAAATGGGAATCGAAATGAGACATTTGACCAGTTTTTGAATGGCTTTGTATTTAAGTACAAAGCCCAGAATTTGCTGGAATTGGCACAGGACAAAATCAATGGCATCAAGTACAAGGGGCGTTCAGAAAGGCTTTTTTTTATTTAGACACTTATTTTCAATCTAGAATTGTGAATTTTTCACAGGATAAAATTCAGCATATTTGGAATGGATTTCCAAAATGTTGGACAAGTTGGACATTTTCAAGTCATTCTGTGGTTGCCATGGAAACTGAAACGATTATTGGGAATATATCCAGGTCATTTTCATTCAAGATATCAGAGTATTTTCCTGTATTTGAATGCAACATGCCAATGTACCGTAATATGGGGTGAATATAGCCAGAACTGACTGCTTTGGCCCAGGGGGGGGCGAAGCAGTCAGAACTACACCCATACACTTTGTTGACAGTTATATGGCATGGAAGACATTTCGGCCTGATGACACTTCTGTAATCAAAGTTTCACATTTCCTCAAGTCTTTCAACTGTATAAAGTACTAGATCGCACAGTAAATACCTTATTTGAAGGGTTTAGTAACTCTGAAACAGCCTAAAAAGTCGCTGCAGCAGCTGAGATTTTGCATCTCCCTCCATCTTGCCCAGGAAGCTTCACTGCACATGCGTGACACCAGCCAATCAGCAGCAAGCTGGGCTTGTTTTGTCAACAAAGCCACGTGGTCAGACCCCATGGTGTTGTTTATGATCCGACAATTACAATTAGCAATTGGAGGGAAATCAAATGATTCCTTTTGTGTTTCAATTGCCTTGACCTTTAACATGCCCCTCAATGGCCCCATGTCCTGCTGGATCCCTTTGGATCATCACTGGAGCTTCAATGGCGCCAATTCCTGCCATTGCCAGTACTCTTGCACTTGACAGTGGGCGGAGCTTGGCCAGGCACGCGCAGTGGCACCACTATGGCTGCCCCCAGTGAATGGCAGCATGCTGCTGCAACTCTACTCCAAAACATGGCCTGAAACTAGGTAATTTACCAGCGATTTTGTCAAGAATACTGGCGATTTTTAGGGTATAGTTGTAGAGAAAGTGCAGATTAGGGTGGTCCTTATACAATGGAAAAAAATAAAACTTGAAAATTTCTTGCTCTGACCCCCCAGATATCTTCCTTTTGGTAAAAAGATGAGATTTGCAAAGTTTCACAAAAATCAATGCATATTTAGAGGTAGCTCAAAGGCCTTGAAGTTTGTCTCATTTTGGCTTTCAGTCAACAAATCAGCGCCAAATGCCAAAAATACTGCAATTAAAAAGTGACACCTGCAGCACCAGTCACATGCATTTTTTCTGGAATTAGTCTTTAGATATGTAACTGTTCTATTTTACGGAAAAAAAACACATTTTAAGGCTAACAATGATCATGTACATTATATCAAGGACATAAATTAAATGCAATGAGAATCTAACATTCAGAACGACTTTTGTGACAAAGACAGATATAGTGGCACTTATTACTATGACCTGCACATTCACTGCGTTGATGTTAATGAGAGCTTTTATCAGAGGCCCTTCCTCATTTGAAGTTTCTTTCATATATTTAACCATTATATTTGGGACTTGGTGTCCCATGATTCATTTTTAACGAAGAGCGTCAGGACATTTCAGGCAGCTGCCAGAGGTGATTTCCCATATTCTGGCTTTGTCACTTACAAATTGCTTATTTGGTTACAGCTTAGTTCTGAACATCTTGGAGAAGACAAAGATTAATTTGTGGTGCACACACAGCAAGAGGATACAAGAAGCAGGTCTTGGCATAGATCTTTGAAGAGACAAAGATCGCGCACTCTTTTTCTCACATGCGGAGAGATGGAATTGTCTCCGTAATATCCACACTTTGAAACAATAAATGACTAAACTCATTCAATGAGTCTGATGCATCACACCGAGAGCATTGAACTTTTACCAATCCTGTTGATAGTAATGAAGAACTCCTACATACACCCAGGTTCAGGGCTGAAGATAGTTATACGATGGTGGGTTTTTGGCCAACTAATCATTCACAAACATGATTAAATCTTGCCTGAAACCTTCAATGAGCAGCTTTGGAAGTGGTCGACTTTTTCCTTGATGATATTCATTTGGGTCAAGGTGGTTCCATAGGGATTGAATCTCTTGAAGAGTGGAATCTGAGTGCCTGATGAAGGTCCCATGCATTTTGCAAGGCAGAACCAGCTTACAGAAGTTCATGACCAAGTATCTGCTATAAGACAAGGCAGACTCTTGTCAGACAAACCAGACAACTGTACATTGTATTTGAGCTTGTTGTTTCAGAACACATACCACAAACTTGTTTTCTATTCCCTAGTGCTACAGTGTATCAGACACAGCATTAGCTTGAGCAACGCCTGTTCCTGTGCAAAGCTTTGGAACTGTGAGCATGTGATAAAGGCTTTACCCCGAGTCTAAAACTGGAAGACCAGCAACTTTCTAGGAACCAATAAGGTCAGCCAGCAGCTTTCCATCCAAGTGTACTACTAGGGGAACTGGAAAATTGGTGAGGTTGTACTCTAGCAGTTGCACTAACAAACATCTAGAAGCACTATCAGACACACCATGACGTCAGTTCCGCTCTGATTAATTCTGTATGACCTCTTTTTGGTTTTGAAGCATATGCATCCGGGAACAGGTTCATCACAGTCAGAATCTTCAGATTCAGATTAAGAGGATCTACAGCTACTTCTTCAGTGATTTTTCAATGAACACTGGCTTAATTCTGACTTTCGGATGTTGCATTTACAATGTACTTCACCTTGTACTTTCTTCCCCTTCTTTTCTGTCAAAGAACTTATCAATACCAACCATTGAACCTCATTGCAATTTTTCTCTTTGACCAAGCAGGAATTCTCTGTTGTCAGAAGTCAGAAATTTCAATAAAGAGTCACTGCATCCCTCTGTGAACTTTGGAAACACGGCATGAAATTGTCCTCTTTCGAAATTTGCTTTTGTGATCTTGGTTTGGCATTTTTCTTCAGGTTTGCCACTCTTCATATTTAAGTTTTTCAGCCTTGTTGATAACATCTAGACTGTATCTTGTAGATATTCTTGCTCTGTTCCAAACTGCTTCAATTTTCTTTACAGCAGGAGTTGCTTCTTACCTGACAAGTTCCTTGCATTTAAGGTGATGGTAGAGAAAGCAACCTAAAACTTGTATTTCAAGTAACTTCGCACCACAAATATCATATTGTGTTGACAGCAAAAACATTTTCTTGTTTTTGAGGTCCTTTTGGGCACAGAAACAGTGAATACCAGCCATCTGTGTGAGGTTTGTGACAGAGAAAAGTCGCTGACAATTTCGATTCACCAAGCGCGAGCTCACCGATGGTACGACTATGTCAAATCACTGCACGACCATCAACTTCTTATAAATTTATTTCATTGCAGTCAGTATTAGTTTTGATTGTAGATACTCTGACACAGGAAGACAATAATATGTGACTAAATTGCCTTGACTAGGCCATGTATGGTGGATAGAGATGTAAGGAGAAACTGACGCATTCTGGCTATTAACGTCTAAATAGCTTCAAATAAGGCCCTTGAGCTACCTCTAAATATTAATATATTTTGATGAAACTTTACAGACCTCATTTTTTAGCCAATTGGAGGATTTTAGGGGGGTCAGACCTTGATATTTCAAAAGTTTATAAATAAGGACCACCCTAGTGCAGATGTAATTTGTTTTATATTTGGCCCTGTCTTTTGTCCATACTGACTTCCTTTCTAGCGACCCCCAAACAAATCAACAACAAGTGCTTGGAACTGGCCTACCCAAGGCAGGCCAGTTTCTTGGAGCTAGGGTGAATAGGGACAGAATTGAGCCTGTTTCTGCATGGCTACAAATCATCTCAGAATTCTAAACATAGTGTCAAAATATGTCCTGGCCTCAGTTCTAAATATCCCCAGGAGCTCTTGAAGATATCTCACATTTTCAATTATTTAGGCCCAGAAAACCGTTGTCCCTATTCACCCCTCACTTTGGGGTGAATAGGGACAGACTCTTATTTCCATAACCACTGCATCCTATTTTGTCTAGATGGTTGACACTTGTGAATAAACATCAGAAAACGTGTTTAATATGAAAAAACTTTATATTTAATAAATCTGAAATCCTATTTCCTGTAAAATAGGCATTATTTTAAAAAAATGGATAAATTACAGAGAAATATAAAAAAACTCTAGTTTTTGAAAATTTTACTGATGATAACTGATTCTGGACTAAATCTACTACAGATGAAACCATTTTTAGAAATTTTAACCTAAAAAATCATGAAAATGAGTTTAAATGAAAAATAGGTGGTTTTTTTCTTGCTATTTCTGGAACTCTGCAGAGGGTTTGGATCTGAACTCATGACCATGGAGGCAGAATCTCATATCTTGTCCACTGTTCTTGTCATTTCAAACTATTTGAAACCAGTCTGTGTCAAAATTGCTTTTCTTCTTATGTACATCTCTTTGAGAATTCACACAATTTCTGGAAAGTGCAGGTTTACCACAAATTTTAATGCATTTAACCTATATTTATGAATTTCTGTCAGTTTCAGCAAATGTTCAACCATCTAACTGCCATCTCCAAGATGTTTTTGATAATACCCCATCTCTGGTTTGGTTTCTGGTGCGATTATTATATTATTACTGTTGTCCCTCGACACCCCCAAAATTAGCCTAAAATTGCCTTCGGCTTGGTTTTATTTGAATAACATATGTGCTAATTTAACTATATCAGTCAAATTCGGCAGAGATGCCCAAAACTATATAATAAAATTGCCCTGTGAGTTTGGTGTCTGTAGCTCGTATACTTTTTGTGCCAGAACGAAAGTTTTGACCACTTTGCGAAAATCTAAATTCTGCAGGTGTAGGTTTAAGGTGCTGCAGCTCCTACCTGCCCGCAGGCAGAAGTTACAAAAACCCATCAAAGGATTCAGTAGTATACCTACTAAAACTTTGCTAAAAATCATGTTTCTGAGTTAAGTGGAAGTTGTCCGTTTTTGAAGAAATAAAAGGTTTCTGGTTCTGTCCCTATTCACCCCCTTGTCCCTATTCACCCCATATTACGGTACCTAATAACTTGTGTTGCAGATCCAGTTTGGATCCCAATCTTGTACAGCTATTCCTAACTGATTGTATTTCATTATATGCTGCTCCCAGGTGTCCCCAGGTGATGGTCAGTTGATTGATCAGCCAAATGAGACCTCTGGTGTTTAATTAATAGACATGTTCAGTGAACCATGTAAGCATGAAAAAGCATTTTTCATTTTGAACTGAACAGGACACAACTGTCACATTTATACATGTATGATGAAACTTACAGCTCTAGCAATTGATCTGAAGAAATCACTTTTTTTTCTTAGGGCCAGAATGAACCTATGATGTCATAGGTGGATGCTCCATTGCCAACCACTAGAGGATATGCAAAATTGGTGCAATCAATGATGCCATAGGTCAAACTGGCCAATAGCATCGTTGTGGACTGTTTCATCATAGCCTTGCAGTTGCATCATTGCCAGAGCGGCCAATAATATCACAACAACTCAGGTGCAAGGTTGGACTACTTCTGGGGGGGGGGGGCAATCGACTCAAAAGCTGTCAATTGGTCCTGGTGTCTCCATATTAACTCCTGTGTGAACTTTGGTAACCAATAAAACAATTTAGGATTAAAGTAATTGTTGGTATAACTATGTAAACTTAATCCTGACCTTTGGAAATCCATAATGAAATAAGAATCATGTCACAAAGGTCTGTATTTTTCCACTCACCAGAGCTTTCGCCAAGGAGCGCACAACATAAACCAAAGCTCTGGTGAGTGGAAAAATACAGACCTTTGTGACATTAGGGATGACAGACCATTTCTAATAAATGAACAAAAATAATAATTGTTGATGCAGAGGCGTGCACTATGATTTTGTGATGAAGAATCAGCCAAAAACAAATTTCTAACATTAAAATTAACCTCGCTGTGCTTAATTTAGCAACATGAAGTCTAGGCGCTCGGACGCAAATGAAAACGCCCAACTATAAAAAAATGACACCATGACCATAAATGCCTACAAAATCATGTGAGAATAATTTTTTGTCTATATTTGAATGCTGGAATGATATACTAACAAGTTCCAGAGGCAAAAAGATTACAGTATCAAAGTATCACCGTCTATAATAGCACAAAGTAGGTAATGTCTATGCAAATATGCAGGCCTTTTTTATTCAAGAAAGTCATGACGACAGCTTACATTTGAACTGTCTTTGAATGAGGGGAACTTTCATGAAACTTTTTTTTTTATAGCATTCATGAATTTGAATAATATTACGTACCAAAAAATGATTTTTGGGAGGTAATTACCCTAAAGGGGGAAAATTGCCATAACTTTCATTGACAGGGACGTTTTTTTTTTTCAAAATGTTTGCAAATTGTTAGTATGTTGACTTGAATAAATAGTGCAGGTACAATTTTAGATAAATTGGGTAATTTAGTGGCTTTTAGCCTCATAATCAAGATTGAAAGGGGTGAAGGGGTGAATATTCATATTGAGTAATCCTTGTGTTTTTAATGGCTGTAACTATCGGTAGACCTTTTCGTTTTTAGGTAATCGCCCCTCGAAATTGGGTGAATGGCTGCAGGGCTAACTTGTGATTGACTCGGTACCTTCATACTGTGGATCTTTATTGATAAGAATTTATTTTTTTAGTAATAACCCCCTCCTAAAACAGAGGGGGGGGGGGGTAAAGGACTATAATCATAGTAGGCCTTTAAATTGGATGATTTACTCCACATTTTGCAAAAGAATATAGGCCTGTCTTTTGGGAATATAAATTTTAAAAGCCACAAATTTGTATTTTCACAGCAAAGAATGGGTACATAATTAACTACATATGCTTAAAAAAAACACCAATTTTTCAGACTGGAAAAATATTTAGCTCCATTGCTTTTCTGAAAACTGAATAGTGATGATGTTTTAACAAGATTGATATATTTATGAATTAAAAAGGTGGGGTCCCCTCACTCATTTTTGGCATATTTTGCTCCATGGAGTTATTTTGAATGAAAGAATAGTCATTTTTGGAAAGAAATATCCCAACACTGTAAAATCAAATTTTGCCTTTGAATAGGTGTGTTGATTATGCCATAATGGATTGTTTTCGTTAAAAAGAACTCTTTTAATCTACAAAAACCCCATGTTAAGAAATTTATTGATAAAATTTGGGCAATTTTATAGAGCTTCAAAAAATGACCACCAGGTGTCAATCTCCTTTGCCCTCAACTGGAAGCTGAGGTGAAGTCATAAATTGGGTTGTGGTTGCATTCTACGGCCTCTAAAAATTCTGCAAAGGCTACTGAATGTTTCATGAGAATATCGGCTTTCTTCAAATACCAAAATGTTTCAAGTCCATTCTCTCTTCCAAAGTTTTAAATTCAATTTTTTTAATGCAACAAATGTAAACACGCTAACAAAGTAGTGAAAAACAGCAAGCTAATATATCTTAGAAATAGGTTCCATCTAATTTTGAAATGTTCTAAACTGTTTTCAATGCAAAAAAGCCCGTAATGTGAGACAACTATGAACTTAAATTTTTGGTGCCATTTTTTCTTCACAAGAAGAAAAACTGCGATCAGCTCCACCTAGCAGGTTTTGGCATCCCTAGTGACATGATTTTTATTTCACTAATTGTTGGTAGTTTTTCACTGAAAGGAGCCAACGAAACTGCAACAGTAAACAAAATGCTTAACTTGACAGATCCATCATATCAAATCCAATTTAGATCAGAAGCATTTTGGTGAACAACTGTGATTAATATCCAGTTATCCTATTAACCATGCTTGGTTGAAGTTCAGGCACTTTTGGTATCACTAAATAACACCTGAGTTTTTGCAGTGGTATTATTGGCTGATCTGGCCATGACATAATTGCAAGGCTATGATGAAGTTGTCTTCATGAAATGCTATTGGCCAGTTTGACCTATGACAGCATAGCTTGCACCAAAGTTGCATAGGTTCCAATGGAGTCTCCAGCTTTGACATCATAGGTCCACACTATGAAAAAAACGTATTTCTTCAGAGCAATTGCGAGAGCTGTAAATGAATACCGGTATGTACAATTAACTTTCTTATGCTTTTATATCTAGTCAAATACCAAAAATATTAGATTATTTGTTTCTGTAGTGGTATTTTAACCTATTATTAAGATGATTTAATTTTATTGTCAGCTGATTGCAGAATCAGCCATTCACCTTTCAAATGTTAGTTTGTGTATTGGGTGGAATGCAGGTGAAAGTTTATTAACCTTGAATCAATTATATTTATACATGTGTGGTGGAATTGTACTCTCTTATGAATATGAATGTGTTTATGATGAATAATGTGCATTTTATAGATATTATTCATTCCTACATATATATAATTTCCTACTTTATAGGACCTGTCACATGGAAGATATCAGAATATTGCACAGGAGTCCTTTGTGTGCTACATGTTTGTTAGTACTAAAATGTGTGTGTATTATATGATAATGTGTGTTATACATAACTTAATTTAACATTCAATGATTTTTACATTATAATCATAATTGTTTTACATACTTATATTGCATGTGTATTTTAAGGCTTAAGAGTGTTTCTGTAATTTTAAGATGCATCGTTGTAATGTTTTCATAATTTAATTAAGTCTTGTTTACTTACATTGTGTTCTGATCAATAACTTATTTACGAATTATATTATATTATGTGCTAAGTTGTAACCATTTATAGTTGTAAGCATAGTATTAAGATGTGTTTTTTTTTTAGTAATTTGTAGATTCACCGATAAGATCCACTAACGAGTGAATAAAGGTCGTACATCTGATTCCTATGCGTGCAGTAATCTATAACTTGGTTGACCCAAAACTACTAATGTATGCAATAACTTCTGACTGCATGGGACAAAATGTGTATAGCATTATATTCTACTCTAACCCACTCTCATTGGCAAAGGATATAAAAAATCCCTAATACTTTTGCAGATAGGGCCAAAGACCATCGCTGCCTAAAAACTTGGCACTCGGTATAAATTTCACGGATACATAATCATTGCCCATGCTTGTAGATATAGAGGGAAATCTCATTGTTATGATTCAAGCATTGCATCAGTAATGCAATGAAATATCCAGGCTTTTGGAGTCTGGTAGTAAATGAACAGCCACATAACTTTTCACACATCACTTAACTTTCACTCAACTTTTTACACTTAGTTGATAGGCCTACTTGAGTGCTGATGTCATGGGAACCCATTCAATGATGTCATGATGAAGGAGTTTTGGTTTATGTTGTGTGCTCCTTAGTTACCGTTACACCCTTGCATTCCGTGGATGTGATCTCTCACCTGTTTATTATCATTTTTTTAATTGCATAAATCCCCTACATCTTTTTGTTACCTTTAGTGAACAAAGTTCGAAGAAGGTATTGTAATCACTTGGGTAAAATCTTGTCGGATAGATTGTTTCAGGGCCAGCAGTCAGTCTCTATTGAATTTACATGGATGAAATGCATTACACGTATAGCCCCTATGGTCTAGTTGTGCCTTTTAATGGTCTGATGGATAGATATTCCATATCTATTAAGATAATTTAAAAAAGTATAAAAAGTATTTTTATTCATTTCCGGCCAAGACTCAGTCACCATTGCATGTACAAGGATTAAATTTGGTACAGATGTGGCCTATATGGCTAGTTGTGCCTTTTGATGGTCTGATTGATACATATTCTATACTTGTTGAATAAATGAGAAAAATATAATTTTTTTTTTTTTCGGGCTAAGACTTGGTCACTTTTGCATGTAGGGCTGTAGGCCTACATGGTAAATTTGGTACAGATATATACGGTCTAATTTTGATTTTTGAAAGGTCTAAAGGAAAATTGTATATACTTCTTGAAATATTAAAAAAAGAAATTTATGTATATATTTTGTTTCTGATTAAAGAGTCAATCAGTATTGCATGTATGATAAAGTTTGTTACACAAATGGCTTATATCAGGTTATATCGTCTAATTGTGCCTTTTCAGGGTCTGACTGATAGATATTCTATACTTTTTGTAATATTGAGAAAAAATGATTTTTTCAAGTCACAGCAAAAACTTTGCCCACTTTTGCATATACAGCAATGAAATTTTCCGCACTCATATCCATGTACAGTGGTCCCTGCGTTATGAGACCGCCCCTTCTGCAGGAGTGAGGCGGTCTATGTGGGGGTGCGGTCTCTTGTCGGGGTAGGCTCGTCTCATGGTACGGGAGAGAGTGACTGTCTCATTCCTGTAAGGGGGGAGCTGTCATAATGCAGGGACCAATATAAGTCATTGCTACAAAGTAATCTCCTATTAGATTGAACTTTAACAAATTCTGTTTCTTGAATGACTAAATAAACAAAACAATTTTCTCATTCATCAAGTGATTCCTGCATTCATATTTTAGCAAATGCAATAAATGTATCTGCATGTATTCCTAACTTTATTCGTGTCTCTAAACTCACAATCTAAATTAGGGACCGTTCAGAATTTATGACTGGGGGGGGTGGGAGTTTTGGCCGAGGGGGTACTAACTTTTCACACGTGTTTCAAGGGGGGGGTATTAATTTTTGACAATACTTCCAAGGGGGGGTAAGAAATTTTAACAAAGATGAAATGTTAAAAAACACGCATAAACTCATTTTATTTGGACTTTTTTACGTGCAAAAGTCCGCGAAATGACGCGAATCTGTACGCGTGGCCATGTATAACAGTATATATGTGTGTATTGCTTTGTATGTCGGGGGGGGGGTACTAAAAATACGCGTGAAACCTAAGGGTGGGGTACTAAAAATCCGCATGAAACTCAAGGGGGGGGTATCAATTTTTGACGGGAAGTTCCAGCAAAACTCCCACCCCCCCAGTCATAAATTCTGAATGGTCCCTTAAGCTATACCAAAAGAGTGAAAACGTTGACAAAATATCATATCTAATGGCCTGCTGTGCTGTCATGCAGTGACTCTTGAGTGATTGGTCACTCAGTCGCCCAAGCTATTAAGTTGGTCGCCAATATTTTTAGCAAAATAGCATCTTGCGATTTTTCTCATTATTTTCTTTAAAACGAGACCAAAACGACTCATGTGAAGCAAATATTTGTTATGTTTCTTTCTGTCTTGGTTGCCACTTCGGCGACCAAAAGGCATGATTTGGTCGCCCAGACGCTAATAGGGCGCATATTAAATAAGAGTAGCTGAAACAAACCTATCTTAATTTCGAAACATGATTGGTAGCTTAATTATGCAGTGTTTAATTTCATAAAGATTAAATAAAAAGCATTAGAACCGTACACCTGCTGTGTAATCCACACTTTAATGTGAAGTGCAATCACAATGATCAGTTGGTGGGGTGTCAGTGAAGTCGGATTGCCAATTGACATTATGAGCCATTGAAGCAACAATTGACTCAAATGAAGCAGCAATTGACTCAATTGAAGCAAGAATACACTCAATTGAAGCAGAGATAAAACAGACTGAATTGTCAGCAATCAATTGTTGCCCCTGTAAGCGGTAAGCACAAAACTGCGCAAAACATCGTAGCTTAATTCTAGCATTACGTACGCTCGTTTTTGATCAGTTACTGGTCGCATATGAGGATAAAATTAACCATTTTTTTGTCAATTTAACGGTCGTTGGTCACGTTCGACAGGTTGGTCGCTTATTGGGGGAGATATTTATGAAGAAAAACGTTAACACTGAAGGTCTATGGTTGTATATGGGGGTATGGTCGCTCATTAGGAGGTCGTTCCTGGCAGGGACCACTGTAATGTTAATCTGTACGCAGATGATACTCTTTTATACTGTGCAGGAAATGATATCACCGATGCAAATGTGAAATTACAAACATTGCTGAACACCATTGCATGTACATGAATGAAATTTGGTACACATGTATATACGTTATATGGTCTAGTTGTGCCTTTTGATGGTCTGATTGATACATATTCTATACCTTTTTAGGTTTTCGGGGTAAGACTTGGTCACTTTTGCATTTAGGGCTGTAGGCCTACATGGTAAAGTTTGGGGCTCAAGTCCAATATACGGTTAAGTAGTTCCAGTGAGACTCTTTACTCTTTAAAATCATTGCGTCACAACCGTTGTCATGGCGTCACATGGGGGCTGCCGCCCCCACACCCCCGCTCATTGGCCGAAACATTTGTTATGATGACGTCACAACCAAATAACACCCATATTGTTACACCATGGAACTATTTGGTCCTTATATTGGACTTGAACCAAGTTTGGTACAGATATATACGGTCTAATTGTGATTTTTGAAAGGTCTGATGGAAATATTAAAAAAAGAAATAAACTGAACCAAATAAAAAACGCAAAACTACTCCCAGGGCTTTATTTTTCTAGATATGTTTCATATGGGCTGTTGAGTGTATGCATTTGTGATATCAGGTGTCAAAGGACTCAGTTGGATAAAATGACATGTCTGTGACCAAGTTTATCACATTGGGGTATGGTGAGTGCAGGGGTATTAGGCACCATGTAGGGCAAATCTAATGATTTCATGTTAAAGCTTGAAGAAAATGATGCATAAGCTACACACACAATTCACTTCATTTACTGCCACCTGACTTGTTAAAAAAAAAAAATTTTGAGAAGTCAGGTGAAAGTTTTCCACACACAGTGCTATTCCAATGGAACACTGCAATTACAGAAACAAGTCATGAAACAGCCCAGACAATAGCTGTGGATGAAAATGGCTTAGGATCATTCAGAACCCTATCAGCATGCCTCGGCGGTCAAACGTCGGCCCGAAGCTGGTCCGTCGCTGCTGACATCGGACTGACTCTGAGCCGACTTTGGACCGCCGAGGCATGCTGACAGGGAAAGGCTTCACACAACCTGTATATCAACCGCAGTGTTAAAAATCAGCACTTTCTGTGTCCTCCCTTCGCTATTCTCCCAACCACACATCTGCCGCAAGAAAAGCAAAAGGACGGCACACATGGTACTGATGTTTGTCCTGTGGCTGCTATATGGGTTGTTAGAGGTCTTTTTGATGGACCCTATGCCTTTTTCACTATGTTTCAAGTGTTTAGGCCGTTCCTTGACCTGTTTCCATAGTTGAAGTGTTTCACTGCAATATCATCGTGCGTGACAAACTCTGACCTGACTTCTCAAACAAGAACATTTTAACAAGTGACACCAACTGAAGCAAATTGTGTGGCCTTTTGCATCATTTTCTTCAAGCTTTCACACTAAATCATTAGATTTGCTCTGTCGAGTGCCTAATACCCCTGTCCAATGACCATACCCCAATGTGATAAACTTTGCAGTAGATGCTGATGCAATGGTTAGAATTTTTCCATTTTATTGGTTTTAAAAAAAAATCCAAAAAAAATATTTCTGAAAAAAAAAATTGTCATGGAACAAAACAATTGTGGACTTCAGTTTTGGTCAATATCAGGTTTTACGGACCTGACCTAGTGATATTCACCGAGGCTGAAGGTCAGGTCCGTAAAACCTGATATTGACCTCAACCGAAGTCCATAATTGTATATTGTTCCATGACCCCTATGTAACAAGCCCCCTGATTGGCCAACAGCCCACCTGCAGAATGTGATGTTCACCTGTGTGCAGTGGTGTGTGACAGGAAGGTCAATAACAAAAGTGTTATTCACTGATCAGTGAATATAACATTTCAGTTCGGCAAAAGTCAAAATTCGGCAGCGCTGCCGTTCAAGGCATCCCCGCTGCTGTTTGAGGCATCCCCGCTGCTGTTAAAGGAAACGGTTGCCTTATTTTGACCTTTTAAGTGACAAAACAGTAAAATAACACCAAAACAACCACTCTCACATGTATCTTTGCAGTTGTTACTGTCAAGGAAGGTAAGAAGAACGTGACTTCCCAGCAAACACAAACGGTTTTTTAACGGTTTTATAGTGGTCGGTGCTCAAACCGTTATTTTATAACGTTTTTTTAACCCAATTTCAATGTTAATGAAAAACGTGTTGTTCCAACCGTTGAAGTTTAACATATTTAAAACGTTTAATGAAAATGTTGAAAATATGTTAATTGAAAATTTGTATCTGTAATGCATAAAATACATTATTTTTACATTATGAATGTTGGTAAAGTTTTAATGTCGATTTAACATCTGACTTTAGCATTAAAAAAATGTTTCAAGAAAACGTTAGAAATATGTATTTTGAAAACGTATTTCTTTCACATGGAAAAAACGTTCAATGAAAATGTTGAAAATACGTTACCTGAAAATAAGTTTCTTTAACACATAAAATACGTTATTCTGACATTATGAATGTTGGTAAATTTTTAATGTCGATTTAACATCTGGCTTTAGCGTTGAAAAAATGTTTCAAGAAAATGTTAGAAATACGTTTTTTGAAAACGTATTTCTTTAACGTGGAAAAAATGTTTAACGAAAATGTTGAAAATATGTTAATTGAAAATTTGTTTCTGTAATGCATAAAATACATTATTCTGACATTATGAATGTTGGTAAAGTTTTAATGTCGATTTAACATCTGACTTTAGCATTGAAAAAATGTTTCAAGAAAACGTTAGAAATATGTTTTTTGAAAACGTATTTCTTTCACATGGAAAAAACGTTTAATGAAAATGTTGAAAATACGTTACCTGAAAATAAGTTTCTTTAATACATAAAATACGTTATTCTGACAATATGAATGTTGGTAAAGTTTTAATGTCAATTTAACATCTGGCTTTAGCGTTGAAAAAATGTTTCAAGAAAATGTTAGAAATATGTTTTTTGAAAACGTATTTCTTTAACGTGGAAAAAACATTTAATGAAAATGTTGAAAATATGTTACCTGAAAATAAGTTTCTTTAATGCATAAAATACGTTATTCTGACGGTATGAATGTTGGTGAAGTTTTAATGTTGATTTAACATCTGGCTTTAGCGTTGAAAAAATGTTTCAAGAAAATGTTAGATTTATGTTTTTTGAAAACGTATTTCTTTAACGTGGAAAAAACGTTTTATGAAAATGTTGAAAATATGTTAACTGAAAATAAGTTTCTGTAATGCATAAAATACGTTATTCTGACGTTATGAATGTTGGTAAAGTTTTAATGTCGATTTAACATCTGGCTTTAGCGTTGAAAAATTTTTTTTTTCAAAAGTGTTTCTGATCATTAACTGAAAAACGTATTTAAAACGTTATCAATAATGCGTTTCAAAATGTTAAAATAAAACGTTTTTCAACTGAATTTCTGAGCTGACTGACAGCATTAATCTGCTAACTTCATTTTTTAACATTTCTAAAATGTTTCAAGGAAATGTTAGAAATATGTTTTTGGTAAACGTATTTCTTTAACATGGAAAAAACATTACTCACATGTCGTGAAAATATGTAAAACGATTAATGAAACTTGTACATTTGACATTATGGTCACAGAAACATTTGTCAATTTATAATCTTAAAACTGCAAATTGAATTTTACATGGAATTTGCATTAAAGCAAACATGGTACAAAGAATGTAAAAGAAGACTTGAAGTTTTGGATTATACTTATGACAGAATGGCTGTGTATCCCTAGTTGAAAATACATTAAAGCAAATTCAATGTTTATTGTATCTCAATATAAAAAAAATCCAATTTCAATATATTTAATCATACAATTTTCAAGCAATTTAATCTTAGAATGTTAATCCAAATTATTATGCAATATTATACTGTTATCACACAGCACTGGGTGACAAATATTGCAAAAGAGCCAGTTGTGTTTCTTTGACTTGCATGTTAAAATACATCTCGTCTTTAATAAACAACTATTTCACATGGACACTTTTGGAATCAAAAGATGACATACTTGGTGATGGGTTTTGTTAAAATTATTTGCCTCAAAATTTATGGAAAATTTTAGACCTCTAAACACGAAAAGTCACCAAAAAATCTGGGAAAATTTGGTTTTTCGGCCACTTAATGCTTTATTCAGTAGAAAAAAATAACACAACCAGGACAGGAAGCTAATATCCACTTAGCCCGTTAATATGCGCATCTTTTGCTCCAAACATCATTTTTCTATCTACCTCTGTTGCTGAGCAGTGAGCTTTTTGCTAAAATTGAAGAGCACAACATTTAGTCACTTGTGGCTGTGCAGCAGCACAGAAAACATGGTGTTTCCTCTCAGGTCCGTCCAATCTTTCACATGTTAAAATTACCAGGCAGTATCATGCATAGTAAAATTAGACAGACAGATAGATAGACAGAAGGACAGCTAGACAAATAGATAGATAGATGGATAGATAGATAGATAGATAGATAGATAGATAGATAGATAGATAGATGGCTAGATGGATAGATAGATAGATAAATATATATATTGATAGATATATTGATTGATTGATTGATTGATTGATTGATTGATTGATTGATTGATTGATTGATTGATTGATTGAGTGCCCTACCCCCTACCCCTGCTAGTTTGGGTTCTATGAACAGAGGCTTCATATAACTGGTTTCTACTATAGAGTCATTGAACTGTTTTGAAATTTTGCAGACATTGGAAAAACACATAATAGAAATATATTTGTGTACAATATACATAATAATTATACAGACGTAGTAACTTGATTAAATTCTACAAAATGGCCAAAAATTAAACAAAAAAAAGACTTGACTATAAAATCCTCATCATTACATAATGCCCTGGTGCCCCAATATGTGTTTCTAGTCTTGAATATGGGAAACTGATCTGTGAATCTATTATCATTGACTGAAGTATACCGATTTTATACTTTTATTTAGCTTTCTCTTTGGATGTATAGTCCATTCTGAGACTTAAAATACAATATTTGAGTTGAACATGCCTTCTCTTTTAGGTTATCTAAACTCAAAGGATAATGTTGATCGGATCCATATGCTTAAAACAACTTCCTAATAATCAAACCATCAACAAACTAACAATAGACAGATAAACAGATAGATAGATAGATAGATAGATAGATAGATAGATAACTACATGTAATTGGATAGATAACTAGACAGACACCTTTTAAAACTAAAAACAGAGATAGTTGCATTTTATTAATTTTCCATTTATTTAACTATTTCGTTAAGCGGAAAACAATGGTCATTTTAGACCTAACAGTAGTAACAGGGATCCATAGACATTTAAATTTTAATTAAAAGTCAGTTGCATGATTGATATTAAAAGAATAGGTTTCCCTGCCATTCCACCCAACAAACTTATTAAAAACGAAATTGCACTTTCCCTATGATCTGATAACTATTATTTGCATTGAATTAAATATTGTATATGCACATGAAGGTATATCATAAGCAATATTTAGTACAAATACAATGCTAATTTAAGTTTCACCTCCCTCCAATTGAATATACAAGTATTAATATATCAATATAGTTTGCAGATTGAATCTGAGATTCAAATTACACCTAATTAGCTCTGAATAGACCCAGAAAATAGCTAATTATCTCAGAATTATGCAAGCATTAATTGCTGTTAAATGCATGGTCCAGTGAACAGGTTTCAAAAGTGGATACAAATCTGCCATTCTGCCTTGGCATCTTCAACTGTGAACATCACTTGCAATTCTAGGGGAGTTTTACTTTACTTATTTTCAACAATTTACAAATTATTTTATTATTTCATTGACATGTAATAATATGTGAACTGATGAATTCATTGATTTCTTTCCAGATTGACAAGACAAAATCCTGCAGATGGTGATTGATGAGTGAAAAGAATAGGGTACCTTCCTATCAATCTAGCTATCTAGCTGTCTATCTGGCTATCTATCTGGCTATCCTGCTATCTCTCTTTATATCCTTTAGTCCATCTATCTACCTTTTTACTTTCTTTCTATCCATCTGTCTATGTAACTAGCTGGCAGGCATAATTTAGCTAGCCATAGGGCCTATAGTTAGCTAGATAACTAGGTGGTAAGTTAGATAACTAGCTGCCTCTTTTTCTATTTTTTTTTTTTTTTCGGGTTGTCTATCTACCTTTCTACTTTCCTATCCATGGACATTGGGCATGATACCTTTCTTTCTGTTACCTACCTAGTTAACTTTCCAACTATGTATCCTTGCATCTCTTCAGCAAACTATCCAGCTATCCTGCTATCTGTCTTTCTATCTTTTGTCTATCTCTCTACCATTCATAGAATGTTAATCCAAATTATTAGGTTATAATATATTATACTGTTATCGCACAGCACGGAGCGCAATATCAGTTTTTTTAGCACCAAGGTGTTTTAGAATCCATGGATGATATATAGGCCTACTTGATAATGGGTTTTGTTAAAATTGTTTTCCTAAAAATTTACAGCAAACCTGAGAACTCTAAACACAAAAAGATCTATCCCATAGATAGATAGATAGATGGACAGATAGATAGATAGATAGATAGATATATAGATACATAGATAGATAGATAGATAGATAGATGGATAGATAGATAGATAGATAGATAGATAGATAGATAGATAGATAGATAGATAGATAGATAGATAGATAGATAACTAGATGGATTACTAAATGGAAAACTAGATGGATAACTAGATGGATATCTAGACAGATAAATAGATCAATAACCAGATAGATAACTAGATAGATAGCTATATAGATAACTAGGCATAACTGGATAGATAACTCAACAACTATAGATAACTAGATAGATAACTAGAGAGGTCCAATTTACAAATTTTGTGGATCCATATGTAGCACAATATAATATAGGCAGGCCATAATTATGACTATATGTGGCATATTCTAAATTATAATCCAACATCTATGCATGCTGAGTTTCATTTTATTTTGCAAATTCTTTTAACTAAAATGCAATGCTAATTTAAGATTCAAATACACAGATATAAATATACAAGCATTTATTTTGCAATATATTTTGCTCATTGTATAGCAGAGTCCAATTACATCTAGAATAGTTAATTACCTCTTAATTAACCCCTTTAATTTATGCAAGAAACTCACTTTAACAACCTCCATGGCTGAATGCACATGCAAGAGAAGATTAGAATTTAGAAGTACTTATCCAGATTTTGTTCCAGCAACATCATTGTGAAGACACATAGGTGAGTTTTCCAATATTTTCAATCAGTTAAGAAACATGCATTACATTCTTTTGTTGGTAATAATTTTAAATATATTAAGAACACACATTGTATAAATTTACTTTTTCTTCCAGAATTTTTCTGCTGCAGATACACAATCACTTGGGAATTCTTGGCTACAGTCTAAAGCTATTAATACTATAATTGTGCTTATGCCAACCATCAAAGTCTATCTATGTATGTATGTATCTATCTATCTATCTATCTATCTATCTATCTATCTATCTATCTATCTATCTATCTATCTATCTATCTATCTATCTATCTATCTACCTACCTATCTATCTATCTATAGCAGAGGCCTCTGAATTATTGACATTTCATATTTGCATTATTTATTATGTAACTAGTGAAAAGCTTGATAGCAAAAACTTTCTTTGCAGTGGAAGAACATGAAGAGGCCAGAACTCAGTGACACAAGACCCTCAAGATGCAAAAAAAAGAACAACAAAAACAACAAATCCAATGTATACCCCTGCATCCCAACACCCTGACCATAATAAAGACATTCCTCCTTCAATGTTGAAAGAACATTTCAATATAACCGTTGAAAAATGGTTTTGCCCACAACGTAATAAAAACGTTTCCCAAAAATGTTGAAAAAACGTTTCCTTAAAACGTAAAAATAACGGTTTCCCCATCACGTAATGAAACAATTCTCCAAATACGTTAAATAACAGTTTTTTCATAACGTAATATAACCATTCTCCATGAAATGTTATAGAAGCATGCATTAGGAAGCGTTCTAAAAACATTTTTCAAATGCATCGAATAGATGTTCCCTACATCAGTGTATTAAAAATGTCAAATAAACAGAAAATATATGATAAATTATAACCATGGGAAAAAACATAAATATAACGTTAAAAAAAGGGTTTTGGAAAACCGTTTAATCAAAACATGATTTTGCTGATTACTTGACGCAATCGAAAAACAGTTTTTGGAAACATCGGCATGACATAATTCTGACCGTTTGTGTAAAACGTTAAAATCATGTTTTTTGGACCATCCAATTTAACATAATTTAAACGTAATGAAAAAACGGTTTTTCAACGGATTTTCGACCGTTTATAAACGTAATTTAAACGTAATTGTGTTTGTTGGGTTAGTACATATATGCCCTATAGATTGAAGGGGACACACCGGCCTAAGCACTTTATAGGCCTGAGCTGGACCATAGACCCAGGTGTTGGAGAGGTGTAGGCCTGCAAATATTTCTTCCTGCTATCTGAAGTTCTGAATCCTAGTGCCTGATTGAATTTGTATCCATGCTTAACACAGGTTATCCTAAAGTGGTTCACCCATTTTGCTGATATTGGGTAAGTTTGGTATAACTAAATTTAATAAGTTGAACTCATGTGACATCATGACAAAATTTTTGCCACTAGCCCGGTGAGAAGGTAAAGCCCTGAGTTAACCACTTTAGGATGGCACATAGCGTTGATACATACTGGCACAGGAGGGGGGGGGGGTACTCACAACGAAAATGTGTTTTTAAAAGACGCACTGTTGGATAGTTAAGGTTTTCTGGCTTCTGGATTAAAATTGTGGTATTTTAACAGTTCCAATTAATTTAATTCTGGTATCATACCCCGCAAGAACTGGATTTAAAAGACTATTCCAATGCTTTCAAAAGCATAAAAAGCTATAAAATCTCTGTTCCTGCAGGATATCTATCCATCTGCAGGATTTCAGGATCTATACTTCTACAAGATCCAAGAATTCTGCACTTAGTAATCCCCCTCATTACATTTCTGCAATTGTGCAACGTTTATGCAAAATGCAGACCTAGCTTGCCAGTCACTTGACTCTGGAAGAAGGTTGGTGTAGCCATTTGGTTCAAGTAGGCCTACAACTCTTGCAGTTCTCTATAGGAATTCTGCAATTCTGTGTAAGTCTGTGGATTTCTGTAATTTCCTGCAAGAATTATGTACTTCTGCACAGAGCATTTTTTAAGGATTTTTGAGTGGGAGACCAACGTACAAACCGTAAACCATTTAATAGTACCAGCGCAATGCACCAATTTTACACAGCATATCTGTTGACCATCCACTAGATATAGTTATATGGACTTCCAAAGAGGAATTTGAATAATTGAGGTGCATGACTGCTGATTTCTTTTTGAGTTGGGCCAATTTGAACCAAAAGTAGTGTGATGAATTTCAAATTTATGAAAACTGCAGTATTTAAAATAATTATGACATAGATCAGTGAAGAAAAATATAAAAGAAGACTCTTTGATTTAACGCACCCAAGAACTTCAAATCAAGAAAACCAAATTTGCAATTGATGAGTCTCTGGGAAAAGTTGGTCTCCCAGTGAGTCCAATTTGGCAATGACTGGGAGACCAAATCTGTCCGCTAGGAGACCATTTGGTCTCCCAGTTACTATGTTAAAAAATGCACTGCTTCTGCATGCAGGTATACATTCCATTGAAAGTATAAAGTACCTGCATCTCACACGAATTATGCAATTCAGCGACGCACTGCGTACTTGTTGCAGAGATACATTACATAATTCATACGGAAAGTATTTTAGAATTAAGACATTCCTGTAGAGACTATAATACAGTCATCCCAACTAGGAGCATATATCTAGAAATTATCTGAGGAGGGCATAACATGCAGCGGATAAGTGGTGATCAGGGGGCATGACCCAATGCCCTGCTAACTACGCCACTGATCCCAACCCCTGGCCCCCCTCCCAGCTCCTAAAACTCCATACTTCCAAACCACTTTCTACACCAAACTTTTATTGGCTAAACTCCCCAGTGGCAGATCCAGCCACAATAGTCTAGGGGGCCCCGACGTGTTTCAGCATTTGCAAGCCTTCTATTTTTTCACACAATGCTACTACTTATCTTGGTAGTCTAGGGGGGGGGGAGGGGGACCACATTGCCCCCCTCGCCCCCCTCCCAGATCTGCCACTGAGTGATAAATATAAGCAGAGCGTGGCCAAAGACCTGTAATAATCCTGAAGATACTTCGCAGAATTGCAGTAATCTCCAGGAAATTACCAAGTGCCCCTGAACAACTACAGAATTCCTGTAGGAAATAATGGAATACCTGCACCTGCAGGATGGAAAATATTTGGACTGGGGTTTATGCCCCTTCGTAAAATCCTAGATTTGTAAAAGTTTGCGTGGTAACAATGAAATGTATGAGCCTATTTAATGAGGTAACGCTTGAGGATGTGGCACAGATTTGGTGGAACTGGGGCTATGCAATATCAGGGTACCAACTGAAATTTGGCAAGGAAATTTCCTGTATTTTCCCTGTTTGTTTCCTGCTGCACTGGACGTTTTCCCTGACATAAAACGGGCTTATGTAGTGTTGTGTTAAAACATAATCCTGGTCAATTTCAGCATGATTTTTTTTCTGTATCTCCATTGACACTATTCAAGTCCTTGTGTGATAACTAGAGTCAAACACCCAAAATTAGTAATCAGGCACAAAACGTGCTAAGTTTAACTTAAAAACTGCAAACATTTCAAAAACGCTGGGATAAATTTCCATTTTTCTTGGACAGATTGAGAGAAATATATATCAACTCAAGGTGGCAGCACATACGTCACCCCCGATCATTAGCGCCATCTGCCGAGATACATTTGAACTACGGAGATGCCGAATTCGGCATCTCTGTGATGCCGTATTTGGCAACGGTTGCCGAAAATGGCATCGGGGGATGCCTTAAATGGCAGCGCTGCCGAATTTTGATGTTTGCCGAACTGATTTGTTATTGACCTCCCTGGAAAAAAAAAAAATTCCGGAAAAAAAAAAAATTTCGGGAAAAGAAAAAATTTCCGAAAAAAAAAATAATTCCGGAAAAAAAAAATTTTTCGAAAAAAAAAAATTTTCCGAAAAAAAAAAAAAATTTCCGAAAAAAAAAAAAAAAAAAATTTCGGGAAAAGAAAAAATTTCCGAAAAAAAAAATAATTCCGGAAAAAAAAAATTTTCCGAAAAAAAAAAGTTTTCCGAAAAAAAAAAAAAATTTTTCGAAAAAAAAATTTTTCCGAAAAAAAAAAAAAATTTCCGGAAAAAAAAATTTTCCGAACAAAAAAAAAAAAAAAAAATTCAGAAAAATACGGAAGCAATTTTAGGCCATGCAAAAAAAAAAACAAGTTAAATTGTACAAACGATTTACTATATTGCTCCAGTGACTTAATGTAGAAATTAAGGCAAAATTGGCAAAATTCCAAATTATTTAATTCCCTGTGATGTTTTAAGCCACATAATGATTATTTCTTAAAAATATCCATGAAAATTAATATTTTTTGTCTCATGCTGGGAATACTTTTGCCTTCATGCCGTTTCAGGGCATTATAGGCCTATAAATAGCCATATTTGGCACCCATTCCCTGCGCCACCCTATGGCAACAGCTATAACAAAACAAATTTTTTATTTTGTTTTCTAAGGCCTAAAAACCAATTTTGTGGAGGGGCAATTTTGAGATAGCCCCTTATTGGGCCAAAAATAGCCAAAAACTGGTTTTCCCACCAAAATTTCAGCCTCGTTTTTGGCGGGAAAACCACGTTTTGCCTTTTTTTTGCCAAAAAAAGGGCTATCTCAAAATTGCCCCTCCAGATAATTGTTTTGGAGGCCTCAGAAAATAATATTAAAAATTAGTTTTGTTATAGCTGTTGCCATGGCGTCGCTCCAGGTGTTGGTGCCAAATATGGCTATTTATAGGCTATTTATAGGCCTATAATTGACTGAAATTGCATGAAAGTACAAATATTTCCAGTCTGAGACAACAAAATGTTATTTTTCATGAATATTTTAAGGAAATGATTATTTTGTGCCTTTAAAATTCACAGAAAATTTTGTAATTCAGATTTATGGTAATTTTGCCTAAATGTTTACATTAACTCACTGGAGTGTACAAACAATCTAGTAAATTGTACAAACAATTTACTAAACTGTACAAACCATTTACTATATTGTACAAACAATTTACTATATTGTACAAACAATCTAGTAAATTGTACAAACAATATAGTAGATTGTACAAACAATGTACTATATTGTACAAACGATTTAAATTGCTATATTGTACAAACAATTTACTACATTGTACAAACAATTTACTACATTGTACAAACAATTTACTACATTGTACAAACAATTTAATAAATTGTACAAACGGTTCACTACATTGTACAAACGGTTTACTATATTGAACAAACAATTTACTAGGGGAGACCGGGGTTAGTTGAATCGCGGGGTTAGTTGAATCGCGGGCCTAAGATCAGCTTTATTCAAAATTTTTGTCCAAACTGGTACTTTTGGTAGATACCCTGTTTATTGGCACATGTTATCATACCTTCATTCATTCAAAATTTCAAAATGATAATTCTGTGGGCAAGAAAGTTTGTTTTTGGGGTGCTCTAGTAACTTGTTTGTTCAGTCTTTGAGGGGGTTATTGTTTAGCTATGATTTTAATCCAGGTGAACTAACCTTATTTCTAAATAAGCAAATCCATGCCTAATCCACACCCAGAAGCTTTTTGTTGTGTGACTTTGATAAGACTGAAAAATAAGACAATATTGTGTTCCAGGTGTGACGGGGTTAGTTGAATCATGCATGGTGGAGTTGGCCGTAACATAGATTTCAAGTGTTCAAATTGCCTTCCAAGTCATTGTTACTTGGAGTTACTGCAGTTTAGAACTACTACAGTGCATGTTTGCATTCCTGAAAGGGAAATACGGAAAAACCAGCTTTTTTGCCAAAAATAGACAAAAAATTTTGTAAATTACAGTATACAATTTCTTTTCAAATGAGTGTTGTACTGAAGCTGGTGGTCATCATAGGGATATCAGTTATGCAAAGGAAACCCCTTTTATAAGTATTTGTCTCCAAATTGTTATGGCGCTTCAACTAACCCCGGGGTCGGGGTTAGTTGAATCAAAATTTTTTCTGGAAGTTTGTGTCTGTGACACAAATTTCAATAATCATTTACAATATCTCTTGGGCTGATCATTGAGTTAAACACACTCACTATCACATGCTAAAATTTGGTGTGAACATCTTGTACCATTTGCACTGCAGAGCAAAAATAAAAATGAGTGTGCCAACTAACCCCGGTCTCCCCTACTTTGTACAAACAATATAGTCAATTGTACAAACAGTTTACTACATTGTACAAACGATGTACTACATTGTACAAACAATGTACTACATTGTACAAACAATGTACTACATTGTACAAACAATGTACTATATTGTACAAACAATTTAAATTGCTATATTGTACAAACAATATACTACATTGTACAAACAATATACTACATTGTACAAACAATTTGCTACATTGTACAAACGGTTTACTACACTGTACAAACAATTTACTACATTGTACAAACAATATAGTAAATTGTACAGACGATTTACTACATTGTACAAACAATGTACTACATTGTACAAACAATATACTACATTGTACAAACGATTTGCTACATTGTACAAACGGTTTACTACATTGTGCAAACAATTTACTACATTGTACAAACAATATAGTAAATTGTACAAACGATTTACTACATTGTACAAACAATATAGTAAATTGTACAAACAGTTTACTACATTGTACAAACAATGTACTACATTGTACAAACAATGTACTACATTGTACAAATGGTTGACTACATTGTTCAAACAACTTACTAGATTGTACAAATGGTTTACTTCATTGTACAAACAATATACTACATTGTTTGTACAATTTACTACATTGTTTGTACAATTTACTATATTGTTTGTACAATTTAGTAAATTGTACAAACAATATAGTAAATTGTACAAATAGTTTACTATATTGTACAAACGATATAGTATATTGTACAAACGGTTTACTACATTGTACAAACGTTTTACTACATTGTACGAACGTGAGAAACCAAAATGTTCAATGTGTTCAATTCAACAGATTACACATCATGTGGCGGCCATTTGTGATACAGCATTATTTCTTTCGCCATTGTATTCCAGAACACCTAAATGATACACTTATGTTTCTAAATTATTTTTCTAGCTCAATTTCATCCATCATTAAAGCCATTTCCGTGTTCACCTTTTTTTGATAAATCGGCGCTTTTATGAAAATCAAACCATAATGCAAGTTTACCCTTAAATTCAAAGGTAGATCTGAATGATGACATAACATTGTATTCTATAAACTTTCTGTCCATCGAATATTATTTAATTTTTCTTAATTTCAAATGGTGACCATTTTCAGTGAAAGTTTTATGGCATTGATTTATTTGCTGTGTTGTTGTGCCTTTTTACCACAATAACTTATTTTCTACTTAATTATCAGTGATCAAACTACATGTATAACATATAAGATAATTTTGTCTGACGAATAATGTTGTCAGCTGAACGAAATACCTATTTCTTTACTTTTAATGAATTTTTATTTATTTATTATCATTGAGTCAAAAAGTGGGTTTGCCTTACCTAGCATTGATATATATATCCCTTTTCAACGAATTCTTGGCTTTCAGATAGCTCTTGGCATTCTGTTTGTTGTGGGGTTAAATAAATCGTGATTTAGTTGTAATCGACTTTAGGAGAGGATTTAATGTACCAGCATAATCGTAAAACATTAAACAATATTACAAATCAACAGTTCTGAATGTTGTTGTGTTTAATTAGCACCAGAGGACAGGAGTGTAAGGAGTTTTCCCAGAAGGGAATGGAAGTGACAGCAAGTGAGTGCCACAGCATAGATGTGAGTGGCTGGAAGTGAGGGCAACTTCCTGAGGGCATGGGATTTAGGAAAATTTATTGGGTTGTACTGTACATTGTTCTTAACAATTTCAAATACTTTCTATATTTGCTGAGATTCACATTAGAACGAGCTACGCCACATTGCTTAGTATTACAATTATACTGCACATTGTTAATTAAATAAATCTTTTGATTATCATGTTTGTCTTTTTTTGCATGGCGTCTTCTAGTGCTAGTCCAACCTGCATGGCCAAGGGGTCCAGAAAAAATTGTGTTACACAGGTGGCGCTTCTGGCTGTGAGCACAGTGAAATTTCAGCAGTGGATATTTTTTTTTTAAACGAAGCTCTGGGCATATTTAACTGCTGTCTTTGTGTGTGATTGTCGGTAAAGTGTTTCTGACCTGTTATTTGCCGTTTTTGTGCTGTTTCCAGGTGATTTTAATGCTGTAACTTGCAATTTAATTACCTGCTATCTCAGCATCGTTTTCTGCTCCAATCCACATTGTTTTTACCTCAATTTTCGCTCATTTTACGTTCGTTTTTGCTCAAGAAAAGCCATTCAACTGTCATATTTTCTATTTCCAGCACTCATTTATTATTCCAGACACTTTCTACAGCACTTGACAGCATTAGATAACGGGAATTTTAAGGGAATCTAGTTTGAAGAGCTCGAGACACTGCCAATACACAGTTGAATACATATCCTAGAACTCAACTCACCAGCACCAGTATAGCAAAGCAGCCAGCATACTCTCCCATCAATAATTTATAATAGTTACCTGAAGATTGTCTTTGTACTATCCTTTCTAGTGAAATTAAAAATATAAGATTAAATAAGTATAAAAATTTATCAAATTTCTCAGAAAATTATAAAAAATATATATATATATTTATTTATATATATTGTAAAATATATTGCAAAATAATCACCTTTCCAAATACTTGTACTTCAATCCTCTAATTATTATTATTTTTCACTTGCAGGAAACCACTGCCAGCTGACTCCAAGAAACATAGTCCCAGACAGCGAGCCCTCGTTTCTATACCCTTGTATTTGCCCTTGTATTCTCAGCTGCTCTGTAACGCAGGTGTGCCTACACCTGAACCTCTTTACTATACCTGAACTCTGTTGCTCAGTAACGCAACACTCTAATTTCAGCTGCTCTGTAACGCAGTTGTGCCTACACCTGATCCTCTTTACTATACCTGAACTCTGTTGCTCAGTAACGCAACACTCTAATTTCAGCTGCTCTGTAACGCAGTTGTGCCTACACCTGAACCTCTTTACTATACCTGAACTCTGTTGCTCAGTAACGCAACACTCTAATTTCAGCTGCTCTGTAACGCAGTTGTGCCTACACCTGAACCTCTTTACTATACCTGAACTCTGTTGCTCAGTAACGCAACACTCTAATTTCAGCTGCTCTGTAACGCAGTTGTGCCTACACCTAAACCTCTTTACTATACCTGAACTTCTGTTGCTCTGTAACGCAACACTCTAAAAAACCAGCTGCTCGGTAACGCAGTTGTACAAACACCTGAACTTCTTACCCCACCGGAACTTCTGTTGCTCTGTAACGCAACACTCTAAGCTCAGCAGCTCGGTAAGGCAGCGGTGCCTAAACCTGAACTTCATTACTCTATCTGAACTTCATTACTCATCTGAACGTCTGTTGCTCTGACACACATCACTCTTTAGGTCAGCTGCTGCTGAAACGCAGTGCTGCCTGCCTATACCTGAAGTTCATTACTTTACCTGAACTCCTGTTGCTCTGTAACGCAATACTCTAAGATCAGCTGCCCCGTAACACAGTTGTGCCTACACCTGAATTTCTGGATGTGGTCCTATCAAATAACATGTCCAAACATATATGAAGCTCTATTCTGATGTCTTGCGTACTGGTTTAAATGGTCTCAAAAGTAGGCCAGCATACAACCCTGACTCCAAACCAAATGTTAAATACAGGACCAATGATACGCAATCCCTAAAGCTGAAAAACAGATTTGATGCTTTGATGGATTCAGACAAACACGCAAATACCACCTGCACAACCAGCAAAAACTGCAAAATGGAAAACCACAATCTAAAAGCCTGCATATGGAATGCCCTAAGTTTGAGACAAAAAACAGAAGTGGTAAAGAACTATAGAGATGAACTTGATCTTGACTTATTTCTCTTTACGGAAACTTGGCTTAAGGCAGATGATATAGTGGAAATTGGCAACCTGGAAACAAATGGAGAATATTTCTACATTGGCACACCCTGCGAAGGAGGACCTGGGGGTGGTGTAGGTTGCATTTTAAAATCAGGCTTAAAAGCAACCAAAATCAACAGCATGAAAACCAGAACCTTCGAACACATGGAAATTCAAATACATTTGAATGGAAAAATTATCACAATTCTTCTTGTGTACCGACCTGAACCCTCAAACAAGAACAAATACAAATTATCAGAATTTTTCACGGATTTCACGCAATTCTTAGCTCATTATCATACGTATCACCATGAAATTGTCATAACCGGTGATTTCAATTTCCACATGAATAAACCTGATGATGCTAGAGTTATGCAGTTCAATAGCATCCTTGAAATGTATGATCTTGAACAACATGTGTCTTCTTCAACACACAAAGACGGAAACACACTAGACCTGGTTATCACTCACAAAAGTTCTACTTTCAAAGATTGTACAGTCAGCGACTTGCTTTCTGACCATAATTGTGTCCTTTTCAACATGGCAATTAGCAAAGAAAAAAATGCTCAAAAGAAAATCTCGTTTAGAAAGACACATGATATCAATCTAGTAAAATACAAGAAAGACAACGAAAAACACTTGTCACAGAAAATGCAAAAGGACAAGTCATCGGAATACCTGTCAAAACTTGTCTCACTTTACAATTCCTCAAAGGAGGTTCTTGACAAGCATGCACCTGTCATTACCAAACAGGTGACACTGCGTAAGCCAACTCCATTTACTAATGCCAATATCAAAACCCTGAAAACAGCAAAAAGAAAAGCAGAACGATCATGGAGGCGGACTGGACTGGAAAAAGATTGGTAAGACTTCCAGTTGAAACAAAATGCTTTAAATGACCAGCTCAATCAGCTCAAATCTGATGATCTAATTGCGAAGATAAAAAGCACCAAGGGAAATTCCAAAGCCATGTTCAAGATACTGAATTCCAACCTCAACAGGAAATAAGAACTGCCTCTGCCCAATCATGAAGACAGCAAGGACCTAGCAAATGAGTTCAACTCATTCTTTGACGAGAAAATCAAGAAAATAAGATCAAAGCTGGACTCTTGCAACAATAGAATTGCAAATGCTGAAAACTTCACAGGCCATAAACTAATTCAGTTCAAAACACTTACAATAACAGCTGTTAAAAAATTTATAAAAAATATGCCTGTCGAACATTGTCATCTTGACCCCATCCCAACATGGTTACTGCTGGATTGTATTGATGAATTTCTACCAATAATAACAGAAATAGTCAACACATCACTAACTCTTCGGGAGATGCCCCTGGATCTGAAACATGCACTTGTCAGGCCACTCTTGAAGAAAGGAAGTCTTGATCTCATAAAGCAGAATTACCGACCAGTGTCAAACTTGTCTTTCCTGGGCAAAAGCATTGAAAGTGCAGTTATCAAACAATATATGGATCATCTAATTCGAACTTGATGACGACAAACAATCAGCTTATAAGCAATTTCATAGCACAGAAACACTCCTCACAAAAATCCAAAATGACATCATGGTGAATATGAGCAAGGGCGAAATAACCATGCTGGTACTTTTAGATTTATCAGCAGCTTTTGACACAATTGATCACAATATTCTATTAACTAGACTGGAAAAAGATATGGTGTATGCAACTCCGCCCTCAACTGGTTCAAGTCATAAATTTCCGAACGATCCCAGTCTGTCTTGATACATGACCAAACATCAGAGAAGCTACCACTCAAATTTGGTGTCCCCCAAGGTTCGAAACTTGGTCCAGTCTTATTTAATTCTTATATTG
This sequence comes from Platynereis dumerilii, assembly GCA_026936325.1. Lineage (NCBI taxonomy): Eukaryota > Metazoa > Annelida > Polychaeta > Phyllodocida > Nereididae > Platynereis > Platynereis dumerilii. The sequence continues at coordinate 412,426 of JAPTHN010000163.1, read as the reverse complement.
CTAAAGTGAGTGAAGTCGCTTCTCGAAACCAGATCGAGGACCAAAGCATGCCGATGATGAGCAGCTCATTTTATCATTCAAACTGACATTCATAGAACAAGAAAATGCAATCATGAAAATGGAAAAGTGCATAACTAGTTCTTCACGAAAACAAACTGTGTAACAATGGTGACAAAGCAGAACTTCTCATGATTGGCACACCACACCAACTGAACAAACTCCGAGTGTCATCAATTAATGTTGAAAACGTTTCAATCAAAAAAGCAGAGAATGTCAGGAACTTGGGTGTTATCTTTGACAAAAATATGACAATGGAGAAGCAAGTTAACAAGATTTGCCGAAATGCTTACTTTAATCTTCGAAACATCTCCAAACTTCGAAAATCCATGAACAAAGACACCATTAAAACTGCTGTAAATACTCTGGTTACACCTCACCTGGACTATGGAAATGGCCTTTTGTATGGCATTTCTCAATATTTGGTGAACAAACTCCAAGTTGCCCAAAATTCAGCAGTTCGTCTCATTGAGAGATTGAAACACCAAGACAGTGTAGGATCACACCGTAAGCAACTTCACTGGCTGCCAATTCCTGCTAGAATTCAATTTAAGTTAATGACGACAACTTGGAAGGCATTAAACGGCCAAGCTCCCATGTACATTCAACAAATGGTCCAGCTTAAAACAAACAGTGACCGTAATCTTAGAAGTAACAACAAACTTTTGTTAACAGAACCAGCTTCAAACCGTCAATAAGTTTGAAGACAGGGCTTATTCGTTCGCCTCAGAAAAAAAATATCATTTCTATTGAAAATTCACAAAAAATGGTAGAACAAAATAGACATAAAATTTCAATATAAATATATGCAAAAAATGTCAACTTCATCTTGATGTGTATAACTAAAAAACTTGCACAATATCATGTAGAATATCACATCCTTGGACCCTAGCCTTAAAATGTCTTGAGGTGGATTCCGCCAACTTGTTTTTGCTTATTTTTGACAGATATAGCCACTTTTTTCTGAAAGTCACTGGCGCCTGGTTCTGACCAGTTGGCTTAATCTCTCTCTCTGATGTGCACACAATGGTCAAAAATGTCCCTTGCAAGGTTCAAGTCAGGTGAAGTTGCCAACTACAGCAAATAAAGATTTTCCACAATTTTCCAGATTTCAAAGATTTGTGGTAAGGGGCGTTCAGCATATATTTGACCTGTGCCCCCAGGTGCTCCCCATATAAACTTTTCAACCTTGACCAAATTTATCAATTAGTAATGTGGGTGCCCCTCCAGAGAATCGTGTATAAGTGCATAAATGTTCTTCCCTTTTCAGGGTAGTTCCTGAAATTACTATTTTTTTCCACTAGCATGAAAACAGAGAGATCATTGCTGCAAAGTGTTATTATCATTATCATTCTTTGTGAATGTTCCATCAGTGCAATCAAAATAGTTAAAGGGAAATGATACAGTACAAATTTCTAAATGTGGCTCAACTTAGCTGTCTATAGCTATCCATTTGTATTATTTTGTATACACTGAAAGCTCGTTAGCCGGGTCATTCTACAGCAATGTTCCTATTCCTGTCCCTAGGTTTCAAATGTCATTAAAGCAATAATAAATGCTTCTTTGTCAGTATTTTTTAAGTTAGTGGTCGCAAGCAGGACCAAAGCAAAAATGTTAAGTGTTAATTTTGTCATTCATATATATTTTTGACAATATTTTACTGCACTAAAGTCGCACTTTACCTGTTTTTTGCATGTCCCTGCACCCATTTTTGCGAATTCAACCCTCACTATATCTGCAAAATTATCTAAATATGGTGTAATTCTAATATGAATGTAACCAGAACAATGTCCTTCAAATGATGGGCTTACTTTAATTTTTTACTCCGCATTGAATTTTGAGAAAATTAGCTGCAAAGTCTGTCCCTGAGTTTTTTTGTCATTACCGGAACATAGTACCATTTTTGGCACAATTCATTTTCTTATACAAGTAATGTCATCAGTCACATGACATAATACAACTGCTCGATCAGCTTGATAGCTAGGTTGTCTGCTGAAGAAAATCTCACGTGCGAAAGAGATTTTATGTCCATTTAAAACCCCTAATTTGAGCGAGTAGCTTTATTATGCGTCATTACCACAACGGACATTAAACAATCAAGAAAAGAATGCAGCAAAAATTTTCATTAACTGACTTGAAGTGATCCTGTTCTAGTTCACATTCCTTTTGCCTCCAATGCTTTTAAAAAAATACCAAAGCTGAATTTGTCATTACCGCAACACGTCATTACCGCAACAATTTGCTACTGTTGCGGTTATGACTCATAGGAAAAGCATGTTAATTTTAGCCAGAATTAAAATTGAAGAAAGAATCTTGGCAACCATTGCTAGATGTTTTTTCAGAACCTATCTTGACCTCCACACTAATTAGATCATGCATTTAACAATTTTGAAAAATAGCAAAATTGCCATCAAAACAGGAACATTTCTGTAGAATGACCCAACCCTTGTTTAAACAATAGTAGCTATGGATAGCTATGGATAGCTATGGATAAGTGCAGCTAGGTTTAGCTTAAAATAGCTACATAGATAGCTAAGGCTAGATTTTAAAGGACGAGCCACTTTTAGAAATTTATACTGTACAGTTCACAACAGTGCCCCCTTGTGTTAATGAAATTTGAGAAAATTTGCAATGTTTTGACACCAAAAATTCTAAAACAATTCAGTTAAAACCACAGAAACCTAAAGAAAAACTGAATTCTAAACTTTTTTTTGGTTATTGTTTGACAAGACGCCCCCCTCCCTCATTGGTGGTCACGCCCACTACTATCTACGGGCCATAGTTTGTAAAGGACCCTGGTGACCCCCCTTTTTTAAAAATGAAATTGCTATTTCATATCTCAGCTGGAATATTATCAAGTTTTACTAAATTTTTCATTTTATAAGCCCACAGATTTGAAAAAACACGATTTTCCCTATGTTTTCAATGTTATTTCTGAAGACAAATTGGGGTGCATTAAAGTGGCAGTAGTTCTTTAAAAGTGCTGGTGACCCCCTATTTTTATTTTTTCCCTGTATTCCTTATAGTCTCAGCATGCTTATCACAAAATTTCATTCACTTTTCATGGTTGGTTCTGAACTGTATCACTTCCCTTTAAGTGACTACTAAATAATTTTGCAATGTTTCTCCATTGCTTCCCTTTTGAGTATTATTCAAATGGGAGTTCGAAATGAGACATTTGACCAGTTTTTTAATTGCTTTGTATTTAAGTACAAAGTCCTTAATTGGCTGTAATTGGCACAGGACAAAGTCAATGGCATCAAGTAGGTCTCAGAGGAATGTTTTTACTAAAATGATTCAAATTATGTTTTTTTTAATTTTTTTTTTTCTCCTTTTTTTTTTCCTTTTGTTGAGTCAACCAACCATTTTATTTGCTATTTATTGTCTTGTATGCTTAAAATGTCTACTTTCTCCTGTAATAATGGTCCAATAAATGAATATATATTCTGGAAAAATAGCAATAAATGCAACAGGGATCATTTCCAACTCAAGAGAGGCTTTGCAGCTGGAATTTTAGCTAAATCCAATGGTATTCCAATGGAACAGAAATTACAGAATACAGTGTATTGCTTCCAACTGAAGACATGAAAGCTTTGGAATATGGTATAACTTTATGGAAATGAATATTAGGAATATATCCAGGCCATTATCATTCAAGATTTCAGAGACTTTGCCTATATTTGAATGCAACATGACAACGTACCATATAACTTGGCACACCCAAAACTACTAATGTATGCAATAACTTCTGACTGCATGGGACAAAATGTGTATAGCATTATATTCCACTCTAACCCACTCTCATTGGCAAAGGATATAAAAAAATCCCTAATACTTTTGAAGATAGGGCCAAAGACCAGCGCTGCCTAAAAACTTGGCACTCAGCGAAAATTTCACGCAAACATAGTCATTGCCCTTTTTTGTAGATATAGAGGGAAATCTCATTGTTATGGTACAAGCATGGCATCAATAATGCATGAAATATCCAGGGCTTTGGAGTCTGGTAGTAAATGAACCAACTCCGACTCCCACTCTTTTTGAAAAGCGACTCACACTCCCACTCGGACTCCTGACTCAGCTTATCGGCATTATTGCCGCTAATGTTGCACCCAAACATTACATGGATAACAGGGGAGAAAAATGGATTTATAAAGTTTTCATAGCATTCTGTACATGAAACTTCTTTCAATTGAAGTTTGTGTAAGTATACATTTTGCATTTCCGTAACTGTGTATTTTTAAATTTTAATAATTATTTTTAGGAATCAGGAATCACCAATTCAATTTTCAAATCCGACCTCGACTCCACCTGAAAATCAAAGTTTGAATCCAACTCTTCCTCCGACTCCATCCAAAAACCTCTGACACCACGATTCTGATTCCCGGCTCCGAATCCAACTCCAAAGCCTTGGAAATATCTTTGATTGTACAGCCATTGGAGTTTGATGTGGACTTAAATGGTCTCAAGAATTTAACTACTTTCTTATTTGGTAAAAATAAAAAAGGAGAAGCAATTTGTGCAAATCCCTCGCAAAGGCCAACAGATTCTGAAAATATATATGGAGGAATTCCATGCAACATAATGAAAAATTGGGCAATTGAAGAACTCACTCCAGTGAATTGCTCAAAGGCGTATTGGCTTAAGTGGGCTTCTACACCTTCTACAGATGATGTGCCTGATGCCTCAGGTTTGATTTCTTCATTATAGGATGCTCATCTGAGTTGTGTTTGTATCCATTCTGATGGTGACAATTGGAGAGACTCTTGTCATGGACTCAACAATGTTAACTTTCACTCAACTTTTTACACTTAGTTGATACTTGATTGCTGACGTCATGGGAACTTAACCCATTCAATGATGTCATGATAAAGGAGTTTTGGTTTATGTTGTATGCTCCTTGGTTACACTCTTGCATCCCATGGATGTGATCTCTCACTTGTTTATTATCATTTTTTTAATTGCATGAATCCCCTACATCTTTTTGTTACCTTTGGTGAACAAAGTTCAAAGAAGGTATTGTAATCACTTGGGTAAAATGTTGTCGGATAGATTGTTTCTGGGCCAGCACTCTGCCTCTACTGAATGTGCAATATTGTACATGGATGAGATATGGTACACATATAACCACTATGCCCTATGGTATAATTGGGCCTTTTAATGGTCTGATGGATAGATATTCCTTTTTTTTTTAAATAATTAATATAAAAATTATTTTTATTCATTTCCGGGCCAAGACTCAGTGCATGTGCATGGATGCAATTTGGTACAGATGTTTCCTATATGGTTTAGTTGTACCCTTTTGATGGTCTCGTTGATACATATTCTATGCTTGTTGAAAAATGAGAAAAATACAAATGTTTTGGTTTTCGGGCTAAGACTTGGTCACTTTTGCATGTACATGGATAAAGTTTGATACAAATAACGGCCTGTTATGGTCTAGTTGTGACTTTTGAAAGGTCTGAGGGAAAATTGTATATACCTTTTGAAATATAAAAGAATATATAAATATATTTTTTCTGACCCAATACTCAACTAGTATTGCATTTATATGGATAAAGATCGGTACACATATGGCTTATATGGTCTAGTTGTGCTTTTTCATGTCTCACTGATAGTTATTCTACACTATTGGAATATCGAGAAAAAAAATCACAAACAATTTTTTTCATATCACAGCCTAACCTTGCCCATTTTTGCATATACAGCAATGAAATTTTCCACACACATCCTTGTACAATATAGCAGTGCTTTTTGAGGTGTATTTGACTCTACTCGAATGATTGCGGCAAACACACAATTTTTATCTTCTAAAGGTATTATTCGCTAAAGGTTTGCTGCAGCATAGCCTATGTTTTTTGTATCCTGTATATGCTGTGCCCACTGCATAGACTCACTCGCTGCATTCAGTCACCAACTGGGAAGAGGAAGATTAGGAGAAGAGGAGATGCGAGGAGGTGGAAATGTACAGTTGGCAGCAAAATTATTCAACCCCTTTGTATTTTCCTATTGAATTCAATAGTTGACAAGTCTTACAAAAATGAGGGCAGAGACCTGAGCATGTATCAAATCATGACAAAAAGACAACATCACATATTCGACAACATAATGCCAAACTGCTGAGAATGAGACCCAGATTTGAAAGGCAGTTTGCATTTCCGATAGGGGTCAAACATTTGCGAAATTATTCAACCCCCTTCCTTCCATTGGAATAGCATTGGAGTGGGGGGGGGTTGAATAATTTTTCAAAAGTTGTGACCCATATGAGAAATGGAGCCTGCCATTCGTATTTAGTTATACCTCATTTAGTGTATGTATGTCATCTTGTATGTGATGCTATCATACTTATTATGATTTGATACATTCTGATGTCACTACACTCATTTTGGCACAACCTGTTTACTATTGGAGTCTATGAGAAAACATCAAAGGGATTGAATAATTTTGCTGCCAGGTGTATCGAGGAGGATGAAAAGTAAGCAGGAGGAGATGCTTGGAACAGGAGAGGTGAGGAGGCAGAAATGTTTGAAGGAGATACAAGGATTGATTGATTGATTTTATTTGACACACACAGACATTGTGTATGTCGCTGGTGGGAAAGTTGGTTACAAGAAAATAGTAAATGTATTTGATATTTGAATTATACAATAAAAAAAAATGATTTGGAAGTAACTATACTTATTTATTATATTACTTTTTGATGTTTGGACCCCTTTTTTTGATGTAGTCTTCAATAATTTCAGATAGTTCAAATTTTAATTTTTGCTGGATTTATCTTTTGTTTATCCTCGATAGTTTGATTTTCTTTCTAGGTGTCTTCTTCCTTTTCATTTGTCATTTCAGGAATTTCAGTAAGTGATCCTAGACCTGTCAATGATTTATTGTGAGCTTGTTGTTCTGTTTCTTGAGTCGATATATTAATATCTTCAGACTTGTTTTCTTTTTTTTGTTCGATTTTATTCCTTCACAATTGGCATTGGTAGAAAATTGCTTGAAAGTGTGTAATTTCTGCTAAAGACTTAATGACTTACGAGGGGTTTTCCATAAGTTCTGTCCAACAGGCCATAACTTCAGCAATATTTCATGCAGGCACATGATATTTGGGTCAGTTAAAACTGAGGTATTTGCAATTGATTGATCACCAAAAAATCAGATCATAGAAATAAATATCATTGCTTATTTTGTTGCCATGGAAACCAGAAGTCTTGAAATGCGGCCCAGAGCATAAAAAAAGGCAGAAACACAAATATCTTGTCAAAACATTGAATTATTTTGAGAAATTTTCAAATGAAAACATGTGAAAAACACACATCATCATTTCACAACTTCTCTAAGTGATTAATTTGGTACATAATTTGTTTCTCCATGCACTCAATCCATTTGAAAAGCCAGTCTTTAAGTCTTCCGATTTTGGACAGTTTAGGAGTTATGGGGTTTTCTGGCTCTTGGATTTCCGGATGTGTCTTCTATTCCTTCAAAAGAGCCTCTATGAAGTTAAGATGGTTTTATTTCTCATTCTATCTTCTTTGTATATATATTTAAGAAGGTTCTGTCTCTCTCTGTCAGATTTCGAAAGCAAATTATATGAATTTCATTCATGTCTGTTATCTCATTCACAAATCATAAAGTTTCTCGTCTCACGGAAAACGGACAATACTGAATCAAGAAGAGTTAAGGGACTAAAATATGTTTAATAACATTGTTTCCATTGTTATTTAGTGCTTCACAATAAGGCCATTGCTTTTTATGTGAAAACAATTATTGATATGCCTTGATTCAGTGAGTGAAGCCAGTTACAGTGGACAGGTGTAAAGCTAACATCAAGAAATTACTGCAAAATCTGGGCCGCATTCCATGACTTCATGTTTCCATGGCAACAAAACAACCATTTATCATCATTTCTAAAATCTGATACTTTGCAATTAATTTGCATATTACCTCAATATTAACTGACCCAAATTTCATGTGTTTGTGTAATATATATCAAAAGTTATGACAAGTTGGACAGAACTTATGGAAAACCCCTCGTATGGTGAATTCGCTTCATTTTCTATTATGAATGTTTTATCGTTTTCTGTCCATGTCGCCTGTACATAGGCATACGGCGTACGTTTTTTGGGGAGGCGAGCGAAATTTGCCCGAATATCAAGATCTTGATTTATTACCATTTCAAATGAAATTTCCTGGAAACCATTAATTTTCAGTTGTGCTTTTTTAATCTGTACCCAAATTTGTCAGCCTTTTTGCCCGAATCTTGCTTGTTGTATAATCATGTGACGTGACGTCACTGTTACTAGGCATAGTTGCGTTGCTATGCCATATCTGAGATTGAGGCACAATAAAATATACAGTTCTACACTTCAGCTTAAACACACAAGACGTCTCCTTCTTTTGTTAATTCTACATGGTGGCAGTGGTTTACTGACCCAAGCAAACAATGGCCAATGAACCACGCTAACAGCAGTCCTTGATTCAGGTTAACAGTGGACTCACTCTATCAGCACTCACGCAGCAGTGCCTGATCCAGGTAAACAGCGGATTACTGACTCAAGCAGCAGTAGTTCCAGACTCAAGCGGTCAGCAGTTCCCGACTCACGCTAACAGTGGTACCTGTCTGGCGCTGACGTCCAGGTTTCTACACCTGACATCTCTAAGGTTTCTACACCTTATGTTCTGCAGTTCTCATGCAAGTTCCTTTTCCAGAGCAACTTACTCAAGAATGTGGTCCCAAGCAGACGGATGCTTGGCCAGGATGGATTTGCCGATTTGAAAAATATGCTCTATCTTCTGGCTTAACTCTCAGGCCACAAAATGTGCAAGTCAACACTCTTATCTACGCCATGGGAGAAACTGGAGAATACATATTGGAGACTCTGTCTATTGAGGAGACCACTGCGTCCTTCACAGACATAAAAGAAGCATTTGATGCTTATTTTGGAATACACAAAAATGGCAGAAGCTCTTTAATTCCTATTGAAGACTCTCGCGCAGATACATCGACTACTGAAAACGCTCGTACAGATATCAAGACTCAACTCTATGAAGCTGAAGTACTGGATCTTGGATCTGTCGATGCAGCAATTTCTGCCCACAGTAACACATCACCTTGGCTAAATGGTGATTTCAACAACACCGATGATTGGAGCCAAAACTTGGAAGATACTGGTCCTCATGGTGAAGCTGAGAGAGCAGTCAGAACACATAAAGATCAACAGAAAATTAATGAAAACGATTTGGCTTCAGGCATTCAAAAAATGAAATTTGCAGAAGCACAGAAGTTTGAACACGTTGCTGAGAAAAAATTACAGAAACTGTTAAAAAGAAGAGGTCATTCAAAACAAAAAGTCAGAATTAGACAACAACCAGCTAGAGTCAAAAGAGAAAAAAGAAGAGAAAGGAGAACAAGGATGGTCAAGGTTTGATTAGACAACAACCAGCAAGAGTCCATAAAAAGAGAAAAAAAGAAAAGAAAAGAGAAAGGAGAACAAGGATGGTCAAGGTTTGATTAGACAACACCCAGCAAGAGTCCATAAAAAGAGAAAAAAAGAAAAGAAAAGAGTAAGGAGAACAAGGATGGTCGAGGTTTGATGACAAGAAGACCAATTACTAGCACTAGAGCCCCGGCAGGAAGATCAAGTCGTCTCACTGCCTATCATTCTAATCTAATTAAAATTTACGATATGCATTTTGAATACATTTCATTCGAATCTCATTTCAAGCTTGAACAGTTGAAGGGAGATGTTGTATAATCATGTGATGTGACGTCACTGTTACTAGGCATAGTTGCGTTGCTATGCCGTATCTGATATTGAAGCACAATAAAATATACAGTTATAGACTTCAGCTTAAACATACAAGACGTCTCCCTCTTTTGTTAATTCCCCCTCCAATACACCTATGTGCCTGTATTATCTTTTGTTTTCTGAGCTGTCTTCTCATTTAAAAAATTGAGCTTTCTACCGTGGACAAAATCTTCAGATTTATATTTTCGTGTTTTTCAGTATCTTCAATGAATTCTTCACTCTTTCATTGTAAATTAGTTTGGCTTCCTTACTTGAGTTAAACGTCACCAGATATTTTTCTACATTATTTTCATGCTGTTCATTTTTTGTAGGCCTTATTGCTTTTATACCATCAATTGAAGGAGTTCGGCAAAATGTATTCTTCATTATGTCTTCTATTTTGTTTCATGAATTATGTCCAGTTTTAGGGATAGTAATAATCAAATTCTTATCTCTGTGGAGGGGATAAAAGGAGGAAGAAAAGTAAGGAGGAGGAGATCAGTGGCGGAGGTATGGGGGGCCTGGGGAGGCCAGGGCCCCCCAAATGGATAAATGCCCCCCCCCATGGTGGAGGATGTCAGGAAGATGAAAAGTAAGGAGGAAGGGATGCATGGAAGAGGAGATACGAGGGGACGGAAATGTATGGAGGAAGAGATGCAAAGAGGAGACACAAGGAGGAAAATGCATGGAAGAGGAGATGCGAGGAGGTGGAAATGTATGGAGGAGGAGATGCAAAGAGGAGACACAAGGAGGAAAATGCATGGAAGAGGAGATGCGAGGAGGTGGAAATGTATGGAGGAGGAGATGCAAAGAGGAGACACAAGGAGGAAAATGCATGGAAGAGGAGATGCGAGGAGGTGGAAATGTATGGAGGAGTAGATGCAAAGAGGAGACACAAGGAGGAAAATGCATGGAAGAGGAGATGCGAGGAGGTGGAAATGTATGGAGGAGGAGATGCAAAGAGGAGACACAAGGAGGAAAATGCATGAAAGAGGAGATGCGAGGAGGTGGAAATGTATGGAGGAGGAATGAGATGCAAAGAGGAGACACAAGGAGGAAAATGACATAACATACCTTAAATGGTCACTGGTAACACACACATGTACAAGTGAAATTTGTATGCTGTATTAGACTGAAAATATGAAATGTGGCAAAATTATGCAGAGTCATTTATGAGTCTGATTGAGGTAGGTACGAAAGTTCTGCGGAATCTACTGGTCCTAGCATAGGCCAGCCTCAGTCTTCTGCCACTTGGTAGCATCACATACTCCTCATGCAGTGGATGGCAACTGTCCTTGATAATCGCCTTTCCCATGCCACATACATTTTGGTATAAATATCTTCATTTATATGCATCCTGGAAGCAATCTGTTGCAGACTTTATGGGGTCGATCTAACTGCTTTCTCAGTCCCACAGTCAGCATGCCATAAAATGTGACTCCTGCATACATAAGGACACTAGGAACAGTGCTATTGTAAAATAGAGTTATGATGTCAGGGCCAACTTTCAGCTTACGCATGGTTCTGAAGGAAAATACATGGAAGAGGAGATGCGAGGAGGCAGAAACACATGGTGGAGGAGATGCAAGGAGGATGAAATGTAAGGAGGAGATGCATGGAAGAGGAGATGTGAGGAGGCAGAAATGCATGGTGGAGAAGATACAGGGAGGAAGAAAAGTAAGGAGGAGGAGATGCATGAAAGAGGAGATGCGAGGAGGTGGAAATGTATGGTGGAGGAGATGCAAGGAGGATGAAAAGTAAGGAGGAGGAAATGGATGGAAGAGGAGATGTGAGGAGGTGGAAATGTATGGAGGAGGAGATGCAAAGAGGAGACACAAGGAGGAAAATGCATGGAAGAGGAGATTTGAGGAAGTGGAAATGCATGGTGGAGGAGATGCAAGGAGGATGAAAAGTAAGGAGGAGGATATGCATGGAAGAGGAGATGTGAGGAGGTGGAAATGTATGGAGGAGGAGATGCAAAGAGGAGACACAAGGAGGAAAATGCATGGAAGAGGAGATTTGAGGAAGTGGAAATGCATAGTGGAGGAGATGCAAGGAGGATGAAAAGTAAGGGAGGAGGAGATGCATGGAAGAGGAGATGCGAGGAGTTGGAAATGCATGGTGGAGGAGATGCAAAGAGGAGACACAAGGAGGAAAATGCATGGAAGAGGAGATTTGAGGAAGTGGAAATGCATGGTGGAGGAGATGCAAGGAGGATGAAAAGTAAGGAGGAGGAGATGCATGGAAGAGGAGATGTGAGGAGGTGGAAATGTATGGAGGAGGAGATGCAAAGAGGAGACACAAGGAGGAAAATGTATGGAAGAGGTGATGCGAGGAGGTGGAAATGCATGGTGGAGGAGATGCAAGGAGGAGACACAAGGAGGAAAATGCATGGAAGAGGAGATACGAGGAGGTGGAAATGCATGATGGAGGAGATGCAAGGAGGATGAAAAGTAAGGGAGGAGGAGATGCATGGAAGAGGAGATGTGAGGAGGTGAAAATGCATGGTGGAGGAGATGCAAGGAGGATGAAAAGTAAGGAGGAGGAGATGCATGGAAGAGGAGATGTGAGGAGACGGAAATGTATGGAGGAGGAGATGCAAAGATGAGACACAAGGAGGAAAATGCATGGAAGAGGAGATGTGAGGAGGTGGAAATGCATGGTGGAGGAGATGCAAGGAGGATGAAAAGTAAGGAGGAGGAGATGCATGGAAAAGGAGATGTGAGGAGGCAAAAATGTATGGAGGAGGAGATGCAAAGATGAGACACAAGGAGGAAAATGCATGGAAGAGGAGATGTGAGGAGGTGGAAATGCATGGTGGAGGAGATGCAAGGAGGATGAAAAGTAAGGAGGAGGAGATGCATGGAAAAGGAGATGTGAGGAGGCAGAAATGTAGTATGGAGGAGATGTTGGGAGGAGATTCAAGGAGGACATATTTCTTCTACAGATTGTCTGCTAAAAGTATATTTTTGATAATTCTGAGAAAGCGCCAATAGCTTAGAGGTAGCAGGCTAACCTGGGTCCCGGGTTCAATTCCCAGCCTGGTTAACCAATGTTAGACTTATGTTTCTGGTCGAAGCATAAAACCTTTCACCGCCCACACTGAATACATTAACATATTATTCTCATGCATATGCGGGAAAATGACATTTTCACCTTTTCGTTGGTCTTTCATTTGAATTACCAACTAATCATCAATTTTCAACTGTGCCTCATAAAAACGTTTATATTAAATTTTATGTTCCACCTACATTTGACTTACAGGTAAAAACCATATCAGAACGTATCAATATTTTATTTCTATTTAAATGTTACAATTCTATTCTCTAGAGCCCAGTACCACGTCAGCCACTTTTAGTCAACTGAGATGGCTGACTTTTTCAGCTAACTGAATTTTGTCGGCTCCAACTTGAGCTGACTATTTTTGGCTGACTTGATATGTTATTTTCAATTAAATATTCATAGATGTATGTATCAAATTCAAGTAAGGGGTTAATGCACTATCCTTGAACAGGAGGATGTCAAAAGTTTGAATTGCAATCAATTATAACCAGTATTTGTCATCATGAGACATAAAAGCAAGGGCTATTTTGTTGTCTTCTCAATTGCAATTTTCAAAGTCAATTGAATATGTTGAAATTAAGCAACAATGGCCATAGATGCAAGTGAGTTCATTGGCTTCATAGTGGATTTTCAGCTCAGCTAACTTGAGGGAAAGTGAGCTGCTGGACTGACAAAGATCAGCTGACTTCAACTGACAGCAAAATCAGCTCGCGGCAGCGCCAAATGTCGGGCAGACCTCTATTTTGAAGTCACTCAGGGAACAATCCTCATGCAAAACTTCACTAATTAACTTAGTCGACAATTTGGACTAATTAACTTAGTAAAATCACCCAGTGAATCAATATACTGTGCTGGAATAATCAAAGTTTGCAGAGCATTGAGAAATTTTAATAAATTATCCTGATGACCAGCTCTCTAGTCAAAAAAGATTTTCCGAGCAGAATTGTGATCAGATTCAGAGTTAGATGCACGCGCATGCATACCAATGATACCCTATAAGACAATACAATCAAGCTATGCAATTGCAATTTGGAGATTGCAGAAGCAGGGTCATTTTCCAAATAACATACAGATACAGTGCAAATGCAATAGTTGACCTTGTGCATCTAACTTATTTTGATAATGTTGTGGCACGCAAATTATAGCATTTGCATATTTTGAAGAAATGCATAATTACACGGTGACCCAAAAAAATGTTGACACTTGTGTAAATGAACTTTAGCAATGTACACTGCAGCTGAAAAGCACACAATCTCTACGAAATTACACACAGGGATGTACCTACATGTTGACAAAACACTGCTAAAGTCATACTGTTCTAGTTGCAAAATTGACCTCACAGTGACCCTTAATATAACCTATATCCTTGAAATTGATGTTTTTGTCTGTTTCTTGTATACAATTTTTTTTTAAAGTCAGCTGATAGGTGAATTGTCTTAAAGGTTATGCCGTCTATACTTGCCGTTGTGATTTAGTTATATCGCGGGTAGTCAAGCCTTGGAAGAAACAGATTACTTTTGATCGAAATTTACCAAAATTTTGACTGACCACTCTTGAGATCCTGTACATGGGTTTAAACTGGCTTTAACGTCTATTTATGTTCAGAACATAGTCTGTACACCTCTAGCTGTGATTTGATATATTAATCGTCCAGGTTGATTATATATTTTAGCAGCTCCTTAATGTATAATGAAATATATTGCTCTCCATCTGCCACCAGGGTAGTAATTTCCCAAATTCCACTAAAACAATGGAAATGGTTCTGAAACAAAATGTTTGTATTTTTGTAGCATGTCAACTACATTTTCTGTCTATATCATGACAATACTTGGATAAAAGCATCCTCAGTGATTATCTACACAAGGAGAGATTATTGGCACACAATGACCAATCAAATCCTCACATCTCCATTTCATGTGCCACAATTTCAGAGTTAGACATGAAACAATTCATTCTTAAGGAGCAAGGCATATGTTAGGCCTCCATACTTTATTATAACTTCAATATACGACACTTTCTTACTTTCATTTTCAAATATTTCCTGCTAATGGGAAATAATCTCTCCTGGACCTGGCATATTTACCTTTCGTGACCATTTAACATTATTCTAAGAGGTTCTGATGTTTCCAGGACCACATTTTCTTGGGTCAAGCTTCTTTACATACCAGTCAAAAAATATAAAGCAGTTTTTTATACCTCAGACCACTCATATTGACATTTTTAACAGCCTTAGGGGAGAGGCAGGTTAGTTGAGACGCAAGGTTAGTTGATACGCCCCATCTCCTGGGGTCACAAATGATCATTTGAGAAAATTGTGCCATGTGTAAGAAGCAGAATGAAAAAACATTACTTCAGGTTTAAATCAACAGGAAATCGGAATAAAAGTTGAGGAATGAAGCCAAAAAGTGGAAAAATCACTGTTCTGAGTGAATTTGTGCTCAGCAGGTAAATGCTTTTGTTCTTGCAAGGGATCAAGGATATCTCAGAGTAACTTAGTACCTTGGTATAGTTTATAAAAATAGTTATCCTATAAGCTATTTAAGATGATCCAGTTTCATACGTGGTCCCGAGTCCAGCATGTTTTAGAAAAAATGGTGGGGATGGGTTAGTTGAGACAGAATGGGCAGGGTAAGTTGATACGTATCAACTAACCCAAGCTGCATAATGTCAAGTTGACCTACCAATGTTTCAAATTGAAAATTTTGAAAATTGAACTGAATCAACCTGTATTGTGCAAAGAATGACTGCTTAGATATAGATTAAGTGGCTTTTGGGTACTTTTGATTTTTGTACTTCCCTGTGTACACAGAACCAACATGTTAACTTTGGTATTTCTTGTATTAAGAATTAATTTTGTTGGTCTACTACTTTGAGGATTTTAGCTTTTTTGAGGGTTGTAGCCTCTTTAGTTAAATTACTGCAAAGTGAAACTGAGTAAGTTTATTACTGGAAATGGCAGTTAAGGCAATTTGATGGTAGTAGGGGGCCAAAAAACCCATCTTTATGGTTGCTTATAGTAGAGGAAACAGAAGCCAAAAAGTCCAATATTTAAGGAGATACCCCGCACGGAAGTACAACAGGCCGAATCATATACCAAAATGTTCGCCAGAATGTCAGCTATCTGAATCCGGCTAAGAAAATTACTGGTTCCGGGTACTAACTAAGGGAGAGCTGTTGCCATGGCAACAGATTTATTAAAATTGTAAATGGCAAATAATTCATTTTTAATGCTTTTCTTAAACACCAAAGTTCACAGATCAGGTTTTTGTGCCTGGACAAAATTTAGTTGAGACAGACTTCCCACTGGCAGACCAATTTTGCTTCTGCATTTTATTGGTTGCCATGGAAACAAGAAATCATAACAAGTTTGAAGTTTCGAGTCATTATCATACACTTTGATATCTTATACTCCAAAATGATTTCATTAAACCCGCTAGTGTTTTATATGGAAATGTTGCTGAGAGTGTCGTCTTTCAAAACCTGTGCGAGATTTTTATGTTTCATGTCTAGTTATTGCACTAAAATGGTTTCCAAGGCAATAAGTCAGGACAAACAAGTTTATAAGAATTTTGGAATTTACCAATATCTCAACTAATAGACATGCCATAGCACTCATTTTTGGACATAATCATTGTGGCAGGATGGCCTTCAGAAAAGTGAACCCTCAGATATGTGGCATGGTCTTGGTTGCCATGGAAACAAGAAGTCATAACAAATTTGAAGTTTCCAGTCATTATCGCTCACTTTGATCTCTTATACTCAAGAATTATTTCATTAAACCCGCTAGTGTTGTACATGGAAATGTTGCTGAGACTGTCCTCTTCCAAAACCTGTGCGAGATTTTTATGTTTCATGTCTAGTTATTGCACTAAAATGGTTTCCAAGGCAATTAGTCAGGACAAACGAGTTAACAAGAATTTTGGAATTTATCAATATCTCAAGTAATATACATGCCATAGTGCTCATTTTTGGACATAATCATTGTAACAGGATGACCTTCAGAAAAGTGAACCCTCAGATATGTGGCATGGTCCTGGTTGCCATGGAAACAAGAAATCATAACAAATTTGAAGTTCTGGCCATAATTAACACACTTTGAACTCTTATACTCTAAAATTACCTCATAAAACCTGCAGTTGTGCCACATGAAAATGCTTGTGAGAGTGTTCTCTTTCCAAATATGGGTATGATTTGTATGTTTCATGGAAATTTATTTCATTAAAACTATTTCCAAGGCAACATATCAGGTCAAATAATTTGGATGAGGTTGAGACATTATCAATATCTCAACTAATAGACATGTCATCTTGCTCATTTCCGTATATAATCATTGTGGAAGGACGAACTTCAGGACAGTGAACTATCCATGACATTTTATTACAAGTATTAGTTACCATGGAAACAAGAAATAACAACTATGATGTTTCGAGGGGATTCATAATTAACACATTTTGGTCTCTTTTACTCAAAAATAATTACATAAAACCAGTAAGTGTTGAACATTAAAATGTATTGTGAGAATGTCCTCTTTCTGAACCTGGACAAGATGTTTATGTATGATGTAAAATTTATCTACTGAATGGTTTTCAAGACAATGGAATAGGTAAAGACAATTGAAGGATTTTTTTAATTCATCAATATCTTAACTGATACTCTTGACAACTTGCTCATTTTATGACATAATCATTGTGTATGTATCTCCTTCAGAAAAGTGAATCCTCCATGGGACATTGCAGTCTTGTTTGTAATGGAAACACATACATATTATTGATATTATAGATAACTTATATACCATGTATCATTTCAATTGACTTCACAAATTGTCACCAGAGTCACGTCGCTAAAGTCAAATAATTTTTAGTGGCACTACGCATCCGCTTTTGCTCTTTAGATGCTGGGAAAGCTTGTTAGCACGTTTCAGGTCATCCTATCACTAATCTAATTTAAGCTTAACATAGTCTCAACAAATAAGTACTTGTGCTCCAGTCCTGCATTGAATTAAAGGTTTGTAGGGGTATCCTTAATATTTTAGATACCATTGAGGCAGATAGGAAGACCCTCCTGGACAGTGCAGCTGTCAAGGATGGGAAACAAACCATAGTAGAACAGTTGCAACAAGGTACCTTGTCGCAGCTGTTTTTGGGCTGTTTTGAGGCGGTTTTGAGTCTAAAGAGAGGTATGACTTTGTAGAAAATGCTTTAAAACATACATTCTGTGAACATTTTAAGACATTCCTGCAATTTGAAGAGTCAAAATTGGCTGATTTTCACCGATTAACTGGCTGAAATGACGCAGATTCTCAGTTTAAAGGTGATGGAATTTGCATATATAATGTGATAACTCTTGATCTGCAAGTTTTTCATGTGTCATAATTTTTCACCCAGACAATCTGCTGAAGTGTAACTTTGCAAACATAAACTGATGCAGTGACATCTTGCATTTCACACATTTGATGCCAGTCTCTTGTAATCCCCAACTCTCCTCGAAAGGCTCCAAAAATTTACCAAACTGATCATAAAATGCCATGTCATAATAAACATGGATGCCTTCATGATCAAGTAATAAAAATTATACAATTGCATTGGAAAACCATTGGAAGTACCATTTTCAAAAACAGAAGTCCATCTTGCTGTCAAAACATGTCATATCACAGCAAATTATCCTTAGAATGTGTCTTTAGGACACTTCTTTAGTCCTGTGTGACGAACCATCAAACCCTGCATCTCTCAGAAACATAATGGCAAGTGGAAAATTCCCAGTTCAGTTTCCCATAGGAATAGTATTGTCAAATCAGATGAGCTCCATCAATTTCAAGATATTTTCAATTGCATGGCCAGTCATTGTTGCAATGTGATGTTCTTTGGTTAGGGGTGAGCTCTCAACCTAAGGAAAGCAAGGTATAAGTTTGATAATGGTTTCATATTTGTCTGGCTTATATGATCTTTTCATTGCAATAAATGGCAAGTTCAATGCTATGCCAATGCAGGATAGTTATATGCATTTTTTGATCATGAATTCATCCATGGTTGAAATGATGGTTCTACATTTCACTGTGTTATGAGGTAAACATTCATGGTATTTATGATCAGTTGGATAGATTTTTGGAGCTTTTCGAGGGAATTTGAAGAAATTGCAAAATAAGTGTGAACAAGCAAAACTTGACTGTTTGTCACAATGCCTCATTGAACTGTCATGTTTTGACAAAATTGGTGTATTGGCTCTATGGCACATATATGACCATGTGTAAAACATGTCCAAATGGCGTTATTAATTTGGAGATACATTGAAAAAACACGGGTACATAATAGGTCTGACACACTGGAATTGAAAAACGCTTAATTATGTACTAATGCATTGTTGATTGGAAATTCATTGATCTCACAAAATTTAATTTGTTAAACTCTCAAAATTACCTATAATATCTAAAGATTTATGCATTTCCATGGCAACAAGAACCACAATATCCCATGGAGGGTCACTTTTCTGACGGTCAATGCTACAGTGCCGCCTGTAAGTATGTGAAACGCATGACATTGTGCCATTGCATCAATGCTAAACATCCTCAGCCTAACTGCTTGTGGAGGCATGAATTTTCATCGGATGAAAGGGAAACGAAGTGCCCTATCAGCGTGCCTCGGCGGTCCAACGTCGGTCCGAAGCTGGTCCGATGCTACTGACATCTGACTGACGCTGGGCCGACGTTGGACCGCCGAGGCATGCTGACAGGGTGGGTCATAAAGGCCGATGTGTGAGGCAAGTGGGATAAAAATAGCAGCCCATTTTCTTCGCTGTAGTCGGAGTTAGGTATGGGTCAAAGTCTTTGATAAGTAAGTGAACCACCCTTCCCTATCTTTTGACATTGGGCCTGCGTTTCACTTACTTATCAAAGACTTTGACCCATACCTAACTCCAACTACAGCAAAGAAAATTGGCTGCTATTTTTATCCCGCATGCCTCACATATTGGCCTTTATGACCCAAAATGTTTTCCTCTCATCGGATGAGAATTCGTCCTTCCAGAAGCATTTTGATTAAGGATGTTTAACATTGATGCAATGGCACAATATCATGCATTTCACTTACTTACAGGCGGCACTGTACATAATGGTTTGTCATAAAATTGAACATGATGGTTAGGATCTAGGTTGTGATATTGATGAATTACAAAATTCAAATATATTGTTTGCCTTGACTTGTTGTCTCAGAAACGATTTTCTAAGATAAATTATATAAAACATGCAAATCTTGTCCATGTTTTGAAAGAGGACACTCTGACAGACATTTAGATTCACAATACTTTTTGGTTTAATGAATAACTTTAGTGCCAAAGAGACCAAAGTGTGTTATTTATAAATCAACGGATAACTTCAAATTTGTTTTGACTTCTTGTTTCCATGGCAACCAAGGCACATGACACGGAGGGTTCACTGTTCTGAAGATCATCCTTCTACAATGATTATATCCAAAAATGAGCAAGATGGCATATCAGATTCTATGATCTCTGAGATATTCAGAAATTCCAAAATTCATCAAAATTGTTTGACCCGATATGTTGCCTAGGAAATAGTTATAATGAAATAAATTTCCAAGAAACATACAAATCTAACCCATATATGGAAAGAGGGCACTCTCCCAAACATTTTCATGTATCACAACTGCAGGTTTTATGAAATCATTTTAGAATATAAGAGCTCTAAATGTGTCAATTATAACCAGTACTTCAAATTTGTTATGAAATCCTGTTTCCATGGCAACCAGTACCATGCCACACATCCGAGGGTTCATTTTTCTGAAGGTCATCCTGCCACAATGATTATGTCCAAAAATGAGCACTATGACATGTCTATTACTTGAGATATTGATAAATTCCGAAATTCTTATAAACTTGTTTGTCCTGACTTATTGCCTTGGAAACCGTTTTAGTGCAATAACTAGACATAAAACATAAAAATCTCACACAGGTTTTGAAAGAGGACACTCTCAGCAACATTTCCATATACAACACTAGCGGGTTTAATAAAATTATTTTGGAGTATAAGAGATCAAAGTGTGTGACTATGACTGAAAACTTCAAATTTGTTATGATATCCTGTCTCCATGGCAACCAGGACCATGCCACACATCCGAGGGTTCACTTTTCTGAAGGTCATCCTGCCACAATGATTGTGTCCAAAAATGAGCACTATGGTATGTGTATTAGTTGAGATATTGGTAAATTCCAAAATTCTTATAAACTTGTTTGTCCTGACTTATTGCCTTGGTAACCATTGTAGTGCAATAAATAGACATAAAACATAAAAATCTCGCTCAGGTTTTGAAAGAGGACACTCTCAGCAACATTTCCAGATAAAACACTAGCAGGTTTAATGAAATCATTTTGGAGTATAAGATATCAAAGTGTATGATAATGACTGGAAACTTCAAACTTGTTATGATTTCTTGTTTCCATGGCAACCAATACAATGTAAAAGCAAAATTGGTCTGCCGGTGGGAAGTCTGTCTTAACTTTAGTTTGCCCAGGCACAAAAACCTCATCTGTGAACTTTGGTGTTTAAGAAAAGCATTAAAAATGAATAATTTGAGAATTACAATTTTAATAAATCTGTTGCCATGGCAACAGCTCTCCCTTAGTTAGTACCCAGAACCAGTAATTTTCTTAGCCGGATTCAGATAGCTGACATTCTGGCGAACATTTTGGTATATGATTCGGCCTGTTGTACTTCCGTGCGGGGTCATCATCAAAAATGAGCTCATATTTCCTCTACTATTAAGGCTTCAACAGGTTCTGCTGGGTGGCCTGGTCACAATCACAGTCCTGACTTGTGAGTGGAACTATTATGGTAAGTGGTACCCAGGGCTTCATTCGAAACAACTCTACACTGAACAGGAGAATCTTCGGCTGAATTCTTCATGAGGTCTTTTCGGTCCAAGAGGTTGACCACCATTTCCGACTCGCAACGTGAACATAAATGCTTCTACGGGAACAGGAAGTGATTTGGTGAAGCCTTATGACCTTAGCACCTCCTACATAGGCTGTAGCATGTGACAATTTCTTTACATTTTCCCTTGGGTTGGGTGTATCAACTAACCTGACCAGGTGTATCAACTAACCTGCCCAGTAAGGTTAGTTGATACGTTTGACATGACCAACTTTGGCACCCTCTGGGGTAAAAACCGTCCAATCGATCAAGCCAAGTTTCTTCATATATACAAACAATCTTATTCTCCAGTATCTAAACTATTCATCATTTCAATATCATCCTCCATTTGGCTTGCAGGCCAACTTTCGTGAAAAACGTCTCAACTAACCTGCCTCTCCCCTACATTAACAGGAGTGATCACAAACTGTTATACATCGTTTGTTACTATTTCTGCTTTTAGCAGTTAGACATAAGAGAGAAGTAGATAAGAATCTACAACTTATAGAACCTACAACACCCAACAATAACTGTGAATTTTGAGAAAATGTTTTTCATAACTAACTGTGAAATTGGATGGAATCTGTGAGAAATATATCAAAACACACATGTCTTGGGCATTTCTTTGATTTGTCATATGTCAGTATGAGGTGCACTGAAGCCATCTGCATGCCCTGATACCTTTTGTCTCTCAATGATTAGTATGGCCGCCCATGGCTAGATGCCCCTAGTAACTCCTGGCTGAAATTTATCTTCAAAGCTTTATTTGTTTTACCTCACTCTACCCAATCATACATAATTATAAATAATCGATCTAGGTAGCTATTGTCTATAGGCATGTTCTGGTGTTTCTGAAGTATAACAAATAGTCCAAACCAATTCATGAAATTACATTCGTGAATTTTGATTTAAGTATATATTGGACAACATATGTTTGCAAGCATGCATGTATTCATGTACTTAAAAGCAGTGAAAAATGGTTCCAAATAAGATAATTCATTGTGCACAATTGTCTGGGTGATTATGTATTGCTGTATTGAATTTTCATTGAAGTTGACTTGTTGAGGTTGAAAAACGTTGAATACTGTGGGAATTGTATTTTGGTTATTGTCCACAAACTAATTGGTTAAATTTTAATATGTACTTTAAAACAATTGGTGGGCATTTTGTGTGGGAATGATCTAGCAAAGTCCCAGTGTTCAGGAATGGTTTAATGATGAATTATTACAAGAATGTATTCATTTTCATGATGTGTGGTACACAAATGACGTGTGGTGCATACCAAATAAGATCTACTCAGGCATGAAAGATTACTGCCAATAAAATTGAGAGAGAAAGCCAACCATGAAACATGTCAAAAACAAAGAGAAACAGTGAAGTACTGGAAACCAACTGTGCATCATATCTCTCTGGCTGATGTCTAAATTTAGTTGAGCGATTCAACTGGCCCATATTTGACAAATCCAGCCCGCATATTTTTGAAAGCAAGCTCATTCAGTATTTACCAAACCAACGGTCACAACAGTTAGTCAGATAGTATTCAATATGTATTGATAGATATAGGCCTACAAATAGACAATATAGATAGATAGACATTAGACAGCAGTGGCTTAACTAGGGGGGTCTCGAGCAGGGGTGCACCTGGGGGGGACACGTGATTCTCTGGGGGGGGCACTCACAATACTAGTTGCATATTTTAGTCAAGGTTGAAAAGTTCATATGGGGGCACCTGGGAGACCCAAGTCCATTATGGGGGGCACGTGCCCCCCGTGCCCCCCCCATAGGGACACCACTGATAGACAGATAGATATTTAGATAGACAGATAGATATGTCCCATATATACATGATTTTAGATCTATCTATCTATCTATCTGCATGATGTGTCTATCAATCCATTAAACTATCTATCCGACACTGATTAGGCCTATATATCTGACTATCCATCTATCCATCCATCTGATATCTATCTGACTAAGTACTTTCAATGTATCTAAATAATGTGTAAATGAAATTCTCTTGTTTTTTTTGTTCTTAATTATTGACTAGTCTTCAAAACGTATTTTTATAGTTCTTCAAGGCAGAGCTAATTGATCAGGCTTTTACAGAATTCGTTCTGAGATAATCAAACATGGTCTTGGCCATTATCCACCACAAATCATTAAAAAAAAACAACCATTAGCTTAAAATTACAGGAATCATTCACTATTTAAAAAATAATGATTACGAGAATTATCTTTCACTTGCAATTTGCAAAGCAACCAGGCACCAGAAATAACTGTAAACTAGTAGACGTAACCGCGAGCGGTAACAAAACTTCACCTACTGTGGTACCAGTAACTCGAACAGACACAAGTAAATGAGCAAGTAAAAGGTACATGGAAAAGTACACAGGAATCATACATAATTATGTAACATGCATACAGACAAGAATACAAGAATGTTTCCTGTACATTAAGTGCATGCAAGCATGCACAGAAAAACGAGTACATAAACAAGTACATAAACCAGTACATGAACCAGTGCATGAACCACACATGAACCAGTACATCAACCAGTACATCAACCAGTATATGAACCAGTACATGAATCAGTACATGAACCAGTACATGAACCAGTACAGTCCAACTCACAGGCAAGAAAATCCATGTAGAAATTGTTCAGCTGAGCACCTGTTTTCCCTTATATTGCCAAAAAACTGATGTGGCCTAAACTTTCGTCCGCTACTGTACATAGTGAGAAATCCTACACTCTGTTGTCTGCACTGATGCTGCATAACTTCATATTTAGCAAGAATAAAATTCCGTTGTTCCATCGCATGATTCCCATAAGAGCAATTATGGGAATCAGACCTGGCACAGTGTAATAGGACATTCCTCAAAAAACATTTTTGGGGCCTATAGGCAAAACGTATTCTCAAACCCTTTGGGAAGTTTCAGAGTTTTCTCCAGTTCATAAAGGCTTTGCTCCTTTTTTTACCGCAGGAGACCTATCTAAAAGTGGAGAAGAGAAATTTATGATATTAACTTGATTCTTGACATTGATTTAATTCAGTGTCTCTAACAGCTTTTTGTACACTTTCCTTCAAAACAGTGCATGTGTCATGGAATTCACAACTGACTATATACCTGCCTATATTGAAATAAGATTGGCTTGGTGTCAGTTTACATTTGAATTCACACAGGAAAAACATGTTCAGAATGATTTCCATACCTGGTGAAGTGGACACCTCTTCATCAAAGAAGACTTCAGGTCTCAGCTTCTCCAGGCATCTCCCACAGGTATCCAGAATATCAATCACTTCATGTTCTTCACGAAGATATAGGCCTCCAACATCTACGCTTGACACTTCTGCCAAAAAGCTGCCAAATGTCATTCTGCATTCCCTTGCCACAAACTGAATAGCATCAAATATCTTCTCTGCCAAAGATCTCCCTTCTTCGGCAAACCTCTCCACATCCTCCTCAGTCATCCATCTTGGGTCATTTGTGGTGAAGTGCAGTTGTTGGCGGAGGGCACCATATCTCTCCCCTATGACATTCCCAAGGTTACACGCAATGTACGCTGGCTGCAAATAACAAGAAGCATGAAGTTCATCAGCCCACTATATTATCACAATTCAAATCAAGTAGAACATTCATGATAAATCAAATGTCACTTATGTTTCCAGAAGTTTAAAAATGATGTTTATGGAGGTTATTGAGTTGATAACTTTTGAAGAAAGCATGATGTATGACTCTTATGGGAAATGATTCAATTTAGTCAAATGCAACATATTTATTGATATGAACATACGTTTCAATTTTGCATAAACACAAATTCAGAAAGCAAGAAGCATCAAGTTCATCAGCTAACAATGGTGATCAAATAGAACACAATGGACTTTATGTCACTCACATGCTTTAACTGAAGAGGGTTTCATAACACCAAACTTTGCACGATTCAAGGCTGACAAATTTAATCATATTTCTAACTCCAAGACCTTTTATGCACATGAAGAAAATTCCAAGTGTAAAAATGGCCATGTTGGACGGGTGATAGAAACTTGAAATTTTTGAAGCAGTTTATGAGATCATCTTGTGTTTCTGCAAAAATGGTAGATGCATTATCTTTCATTTTTCTAGAATTAATTTTTAGAACTTGAAAGCCCAACATTTTCAAAATGCCGTCACAAGCAAAATATGTGGAATATGTCAAAAGTATTTTGCGTGTGCTCCTTAAACATGTACATCAGGTTAAAGTTTCATCATAATTGGAAGACAGGATGTGGGAAAATGTCTTGATTTTGGTCCATTGGCATGGAATGGCCCAAAGATAATTTGTATAACTAAATTTTAGAATTAAAATTCATGTTTCTTGTCAGCAAACCATGTTTTAGATAGTTTCCGGGCCAGGACTCAGGCCTTATTGCATGTACATGGATGAAATTTGGTACACATATAGGCTTTATGGTCCAGTTGTGCCTTCTGATGGTCTACTTGATGGATATTCCATACTTTTTTAAATAATGAGAAAAAATTTTTAAAAAATATCTTTTTCGTTTCCGGACCAGGACTCAGTCCCGATTGCATGTGCATGGATGAAATATGGTCCACATATAGTCTATATGGTCCAGTTGTGCCTTTTGATGGTCTGATTGATGGATATCTTATACCTTTTGAAATATTGAGAAAAATTTAAAAAAAATATTTTTTGCATTTATGGGCCAAACTTGGCCACCACTGCATGTACATGGATGAAATTTGTTACACATGTCAACTATATGATATAGTTGTTCCTTTTGTGGGTGATTCCTGCATATTCTTTACCTTTTGAAATATTGAAAAAAAATATCAAAATTATTGATTTGTGTTTCCAGGACAAAACTTATATGTCCATAGATGAAAAATGATTCATGTTACCTCTATAATGCTCTAGTGCCTTATGATGGTCTGATTAATTGGTATATTTAATGTTTTGGGGATTATTGAGAAAAAAAAATACAAATACTTTTTTTTTTTCGTCTGCAACCCACAGCTCACATAGTATTCCTTTTATATGCATAAAAACTGCTCCATAATATGTGTAAATGAATCTAGTTAGTATAGGTCTTTTCATGGTTTAGCATTACCCTTTCAGGCCAAAACTCGGCACTATTGCATATTAGATTATTCATCTTTTACTATTTAATGACCCAGTGTATGCACATTTTTGACTTCAACTGTACATATTTTTGGTGTCGTGTGTGGTAGTGTAAAGGGTGCCAGCACATTCTTAACAAATAGGTTTTATATGGAACCTTTAAGGGTTCTATAAGCTGGTATAGAAAAGGTCCATTACTCTACTTTTAAAAAGGTTCCAACAGCAAACAAAAACAACATTTAGATATTCCAGGTGCGCTGAACTCCGACAATGGAACCCCTTTCTCTGAAATTGGGGACATAGGAGCCAATCACATTGCCTTCCAACTCGGTATTGAACCTTTTTACAGTGGGTCCCAAATTATTACGCAAGTTGGTTTTTTTATGATATCTCAAAAACTACTAAACACATTTAATAATCCTTCCCACATAACAATGTATGTTCCGTTCCATGAAGGCAATTTCCTGTAAGTTTTGTCCGATTCTGGTGGTGCAGTGAGGAGTTATGCCATAAAGCAGCCAATACCCTGTTTTTCGATGTTCCAAGTTATTACGCAAATGCAAGAAAAAGGGATCCGAAAGTACCAAAACAATCTTTTAATCCTCTAAACACTTACCTCTTAATGTTTGATGAAAAACAGAACCTTTATTTCAAAAATGGTTGCTTTAATAACAAAGAAATCAATATTATTCCCCTGCATTGAAATAACATTGAAATTACTAATGGCTAGTTCTCACGGAGACGTAACAGAGGGTTCTTGTTGCGTCGCTTCTTGCTTTTCCAGGAAAGTGGGAGGTTCTTAAGCTAGATTCAACAATTCGGCGACGATATTTTCGTCTACGGCGCTTCTTAAACTTCCTCGCCAAAAGTTCCTAGAAGTCACATGACCCTATGGTGAGGCAAGAACTTGCTTCACGAAAGATTCAACCGGTTGAATCTTTGCGAAGGAAGAAACCACGATGCAAGAGACCAGAAAGCCCCCCAAAATGATTGGGCGAAGTTAGAGACAGCTTGGGCGAAGTTAGAGACAGGTTGGGCGAAGTTAGAGACAGCTTGGGCGAGGCTACTTATCATTGAGTCAATGGAACTTCGGCGAAAAAAGACAACAACTCGCCGACACAAACAGGCTGTTGAAACGCCGAAACAGCTACTTGCTTGGCCGTAACAGGTATTTGCTTGGGCGTAATTGAACATTAGGACGAAGTAAGAGGATGCTAGGGCGAAGAAAGAGCATGCTAGGGCGAAGAAAGAGACTCCTTGGGCGAATCTAGTTTAACATTGAAGCAATGGAACTGCGTCGAGGCTCCTGACAACTCGCCGACACAAGTGTCTTCTTGCCTCGTCCGTAATTACGAGCGATTCGGCGTAAAAAACGAGAGCCTCGTCGTAATAGGAACCATCAACGACGATTTAGAACCTCTAATTGATTATATAATTGACCAAAAATGGCTTGAAACGCCGAAAGTGGGCGAATCTGCAGTTCCTGGAACCTCTACAACTTCGCCGTCACTTAACCACTCTCGTGTGATCTAGGCATAACTTTTTGCAATAAAAAGCTCATCCAAGACAAACGAATTTTTTTATTATTATGAGACTCTCTCTAACTGATACTTAGGACTAGAACTCTTCTCAAAATTAAAGAGAAGCCATTTCGACCAATTAACATGAACAATATCTTCAAATGAAAATGATGGGGATTGAACTTGCATTGACGGCATTGCTAATTTGATGGTAAAAAGAAGCACAAATTTTTGACTTATTGTTATGTTTTGTAGAGAAAGAGAAATTGGTTCATCTTTACACAAGATATCATCATAGTCTCAAAGATATATTGTAATGTGAATTGGTTGTGATATGACATTTTCTTAAAATGCAACAGAGGCTCTATATTCAAGAAAGATGGTCATTTCAATGTTATGAAGAAGTTTTATATTGATTTCTTTGTCATTAAAGCAACCATTTTTGAAATGAAGGTTCTGTTTTTCATCAAACATTAAGAGGTAAGTGTTTAGAGGATTAAAAGATCATTTTGGTACTTTTGGATCACTTTTTCTTGCATTTGCGTAATAATTTGGGACATCGAAAAACAGGGTATTGGCTGCTCTGTGGCATAACTCCTCACTGCACCATCGGAATCGGACAAAACTTACAGGATATTGCCTTCATGCAACCTAATTGGGACCCACTGTACTCACTTGAACCCTTGACAAAACTTAGAACATGTGCGTTGAGAGTGCAGTGCAATAAAGATGCACTGCATCATCTTTCATACAAAGTAGAGTTTTTGGCAATAATTAGGAACAATGAAATGGCTTCAGTATTGTATATTTGTGACGAATAGGCCTATATATGGTGTCTCAAGTGTGCAAGTTTTTTTCACCTTTTTTACCCTTAAATTTACAGTAATTTTAGCACAGGAATATAGCAAAAATCTCTAGTTATGCATACAATTTTCACTGTAATTGCAAATATTTCTTTTTTAGGGGAGACCGGGGTAAGTTGAGCCATTTTTTTCGTCAGGCTGATTTTCCGAAAAACTGAAGCCTAACCATTTAATCTGAAAATCAGACATCAAAACACAATACGTTGGCCGGAATCGACCAAAGTTTCAGGGCAGTCTGTCCATTGGGAACGTCATGGTAGTTATTTGAATAAAGTAGGTCAAGTGGCACAACTGGCCCCATTGCCGGGGTAAGTTGTGCCGCATGACGGGGTAAGTTGTTGGCTTAATTTATTCCAAAAAGCCTTGTATTTAACCCTTTTCTTAACATAAATCATTTGTATGATGTTTTTAACTTATGGCTGAAAATCTGTCTACAAGTGGACTGCTCTTGCATTGCCACTTCTCTTTCCAGCCTTGGCATATCAGAAGATATGCTGTCATGTGTTGCCACTTAGTGGTTAGTGCGCTATTCTGTGATTTAAATCAGAGGACCACAAACAATTTTGTCTAGAAGACACCGGGGCCGTTTCTGAGTGTACTGATGGCCTTGTCTACATGTACTTCCTCAGAGAATTTCATTGCCGAGTCTGACTCTGGTATACATCAATGTTGAATAGAAATTCTGTGAATGTGCAATGAAATTGGAACTATTTCTTGGGACAGCAATGCTGTAGCATACAAAATCAACTTTCGTGCCAGGTGGCAGCAGCATGCAGTTCTCATTTTCACCAGACTGGCTGAAATGTTACATGAAACTTATCAAACATTTATGAGCCATTTTATGCAAAAAATTTTTTTAAATGCTGAAAAAACTAGAATTATATATGTTTAGAGGGTGGTATAACACTTCTAACACATATTCATTTAAGTGTAAGTTATTTCACGACATGTGCGTGAAATAAAGACAAAAAATATGAATAAAAATTCATTCCTACATGTCATACCATTAGCACAACTCACCCCGATCGAAACGGGACAACTGACACCAAATTGATTTTCTGGATGAAACCGGTTGTCAAAAATAAACAAACAATGCAAGATGAAATCTAACAAAACAAATGTCTAGATATACCTCCTAGCTCCATCCTACCAGAGGGACATCATCTTATAACAAATACCGAATGACAGAGAAACAAGAATGTCAGTCCTCGGCACTTCAAGTTTTCGGCATCAAAATTGAAATTTGGAGTGTAGCTTTTCATACCATTATATTTGGTAGTTTAATTCTTGGTGCCTAAAGATGTTGACCTAGTGGGTATATACGGGTGGCAATGACGGTGGCATTGCCTTCTTTGCCCAGTTGTTCATTTAACCCCAACAGTGGGTGGCACAACTTACCCCCAACCCAGTCTCCCCTAGATATTGAGAGAATGCATGACAAATACAATTGTGAAGGTATGCGGCAAAATAAGTAAAAAAATTAAGAAAATCTGCCCTTTGACAATTTCTGCTTTTTGGTACTGTCACAGCTTCAAATACAGGGCTAACACTGGTAGTTAAAAATGACCAAAACTCAAGGATACCATCTATTTCCTGTTTTGGGGCCTATACTGCTTTACGGTTCACCCAAATGGACTGGCCTAAGGTTTTCTGATGAGACCAAGCCTGTGTACCAACATTTGTATCATTTCCTTTGTTCCAGATGCACTTTAATAATATGGTGTCGAGCGTACATACATTGCCATTTTGGTGTCGGACGTACACTGTCGTACAGTACTCTCCAAGTGCTCTCACTGGTAATGGTAATATGTTTAAATGATTGAAATAGCCACCATGCTATTCATTGACATAAATGTTCTTTGCGTAAGAAGTTTCATGAAGTAAGCATCAATAACCTGTGAGCAGGAAAATTATTTAGTCATTTTGGTGTCGGACGTACACTAAGAATCTTATCAGGTCAATGTCACTGCCTGACAGAATTCAAAAGGATTGACGCAAATATCTTAAATGCAGAATGAAAATGGTAATCCTATAGACAATAACTGACTGAAGAAAATTTAACCAATTAACCTATTTCTATCATTGTAGTGACATCTTACATCTGGGACTGTCAAAAAATATATTGCGATTTTAGCCACCAAACATAACATTACTCAAATGCACAGATTACCAATTAATTTTTTCTGCACCTGCAAAAAAAAAAAACACTTATTTTGGCACATTGTGACACCCATGACCTATGTCAAATTTGAAATGTCAACTGTTTGGTTGATGATTTCAAGGAATTGTACTTGTGCTGTTTCCACTAGTTATAAATAGTGTTTTGGAAGATGTCCAGTGACTTCACAGTTTGGTGTCAAAACATCTTCGTTAATTTTTGGAAGAGCACAATCAATTATTGATCATTGTTGTCAGATTCAATGACATTGGTGTTCATAGAAGAAAATCTATATATATATTCAAGAATAACAGAAACACAACATTTTAGATCTGATGACAATTCATATCAGTTTTTAAGGGATTTCTTTGGTTATAGCAGTTATGACAGTGATATTAAGCAGGAATTTTAAGCAATAAGCGAATATAATTTCCTTGACATCCTATAAATCAGTGAGTTACCCGGCAATCAAAAAGTAGTCTTCCTACGTTGGTCTTTTAGGTCTACTTAGCGGCTTTCCCTGGCCACCACAGAAGAATCGAAGACTCAGAGAAGTGAATGAGTTTTGTGATGTCAATAAATCTTGCTGTTTTTTAGCAACCTTCTGCCAGGAGTAACAGCAATCAAGCCATGCTACTATGTTGTGGCATTTACATATTAACTACTGGACAATAGTATGCCTTCAAACTACAAAACATTAACCCTATGCTGCTTTGGATGCCACAACCAGTAAAGTTCTTCATACATATGAAATAGGATACCCTACCGTTCTTCCAGACAGGAGCCACAATACAGCATTTTTGAGGACATAGGAAGTGATATGTCTTTTCAGGAGATTGGGCTGATTGGTTTGGTCCAAAGCCTGCAACAGAAAGTGATAGTAAAGCAGGCTTGCATGTGATTGAACAAAGCAAATGAGCTAACATCTTTACTGTCTATTTTGCTTGTATGAGAATATTAAATTTATGCCAGGAAATTGATAACATTTGACAAAACTATTAGAACCATTCAATTTCCAAGTATATGCCTGGAAAATTTTCAAAACCTAAAAATACATGCAAAAAGTATGTTATTTAGTAATTTATTTCAGTAAAGTTGTTAGTTCAAAGAGATGCTTTCATTGCTTTGGTAATACTCAGAATGATCGAGAAAGCTTAAAAAAATCAAGCTATTAATTTTGTGTATTTATTGGAAAGTACACCCGCGAAGAGATCTTCCAAATGGTACCATGACTTCAACTAAAAGTCATTTACATTGCTCAATAGTGCCAGTTTACAGCCAGAAAGCATGAACCACTGAATGGATTTTATTGCAAAAGGTCATCTCTGCATGTGCATCACGTATTGGCCTGCCTAGAAGAGAATTTGCATACACTCATCGACAGAAGTCTTGTTGCTACCATGATGTTAGAGACGCAACTGTTCATATCGTGACTTGTGGTCGACTGATTTTATCAATATATGGCTTAAATGAAAGCTAAATGCTTATTTTATATCATTATATTGTGAAAGTAAAATTTTATCGGAGTCAGAATATTCCAAAAATTAATATAGACAGTATGTCCAAAATGTGCTTGCACCAAAGCATAGGCGTATGGGAGGGGGGGCAGGGGGGGCGGTCGCCCCCCCAATAGTTTGGGAAACAGTAAGATTCGGGCAAAACGGCTAAAAAATTTGGGCAGATAATTAGGTAAAAACTATTGAAAATTAGTGATTTCCAGGATATTTTATTTGAAATGGTTTTAAATTTAGATCTTAAAATTTGGGCAAATGTCACTCGCCCCCCCAAAAATCGCGGGTCCCATACGCCTATGCACCAAAGCCTTGTCGCACTGAAAAAGTAAAGCCGAAAAATTGCCTTAAATAATTGTGAAATGGAGAAAATGATGCAATAACATCAGAGCATTTAGTCAAGGTGTAGCTGAAAGAAAAATAATTCTTTGCATGACTTCTTGACCCTGTAGGACAATATTCATGGGGTTCCGTGGCGACTCATTGCGATCTCATACAGTACAACCATCTTAAAATGGCTCAACGTAGTGAACCGTAGTGATCCAGAGCGGTCCAGATAAAGAGTGAACTGTAGTGATCTGAGATGATATAACTATCTGTAGTGATCTACTAATCCACTTTTAGTAAAAATCAATCATGTCAATTATTAAGGATTATAAGTCAAAGAACAGATAGAATCCATCTAACAATTGAACATATTGATTAAGGAAACATATCTAGAAGTTATTTGGTACAGAAAAGTAAATTTATTAATATTAATTTTGATTAATAGATACAGATCACATCAGATCACTCCGGATCGATCACTCCATATCAACCAAGACCGCCATGGATCACTACAGATCGATAGATAAGTGTCGATCCAAACTGACAAGCCATTTTATGATGGTTGTACTGTACATATCGTCACTCCAAGGCTATGCTTTGTTTTTTATTATTTTTACCAATTTTTGCTAATTCTGCTCACATCATGTCCATGTAAGGTCCAAGAGCACACTTCATTATAAACCACTGCAGCTCTGCTGTTTCAATGGTTTCTACAATTAATACAAGATCTCTTACACACTTGTGACATCTTCTCTCAAATTTATATTTCACAAGGCTTTTTCTTCAAGCTAAATCCAGACCTGTTATTTTCAAACGTGTTAGATATACCCCTTCTCCAATGTGTAACATTCTTAATTTGGTGGTCCACCTCCTTGGTTCCCCCTCAGGATCCAGAATGTGAATCCAGGCGATTATTTTTGCGAAAAAAATACATTTAAAAATCCATTTAGCCAGCATTTCTCCCTCAAATACAGATGATTTTCATAAAAATGCACGGCAGCTAACCCTCAGCACACACCTCATTATTTTCTCTGTATTGATTATGCTGTAACTCAGCCAAAAATCAACCGATTCTAACAATTTAAAAAGCTGAAATGATCAGGAAAACTACGCCGTTCTGCTGGTACACTTATTTTTTTCCATCTCCTCTTCTTATCCTGTTATATATGCTGTGAAGCACACTGAGTGTAGCATACATTTCCGAGTAAGTCTGATAATTTAATATAATTCTAAACCTTACTTCATTATTTCTCAATTTGTCATTTTCTTAGTGCAATTACCAGGACAATTAACTCGCCCCACAATGCACGGCATTTTTTTTAAATATGCAGGGTATATATATAGGGCAACAGTCAAGACTGTGTAGCTAATCATGTATGCATGCCGGCAGTGGTTTCATGAAACTCATAGATTCTAGTTAATGCAACTTTTCAGCAGTTATGATGGTTTTATAGAGAAAAACTAAAATATTAATTTGTGTGCTGTTCCGCCCTTCTAGCGTAAATGTAGGAGGAGTTTAAATGTAGGAGTTTCCAAAGGGAAAACCTAGTAAGTCACATTTAGGACATTCTGAGAAAATTAACTTTTAAAATCCAGTCCTTGCAGTAAGAGATGGACTTACTGGGATTTGCCAGTGTCATTCTGGAGTAACGGACCACTTCATGAAAGTCTAAACTTAACAAATGTATGTTTTCCCTTTGGAAGCTAACCTTGACACTCAACAGTTCAAAATACCTAAAAAATCACAAAAACCATATTCATTCTGAATAAAATGCATAGGAATGTTCCTCATCACTAGCTGCACCAAATGCAGCCTCAAAGTACTTATACTTTAAGTAATTCAGTGCTGAATTGACTGTTGCCTGGATTTTCCAACTGACTATGAAGTGTCAGTTGTGTCTGTTCAGTCACCTGAAGTGAAATACCCTTATCCCATCGCCACCAAAATGAAACAGGAGGCAAAGAAGGTTATTCCAAAGAATATTAATGAACTTCAGATGACATTTTCAGCATTAATCTACCATCTTTGATGATTTTTGCTGATAGTATGTTGATATTCTACATGACTCCTTCAGGAACCCCATAAATGTTGTTCTAAAGATCATGAAGTCACGCAAATCACTTATTTTTATTCAACTACACCGTGACTACATGCGCTGATATTTTTGCATACTTTCTACATTTTATATTTAATATAGTCAATTTTTTTGCCTTTACTTTTTCAATGCGACAAGACTTTTGTCCGAGCACATTTTGGATATATTGTCTATATTCATTTCTGGAATATTCTGACTCCGACGAAACTTGCCTTTCACAATATAGAGTCAAGGTGGGTAAATCCGTCCACTTTTGGCTAATACCACATTCCCAGAACAATCGGAGTAGATATGAAAATAAAAAGTAGTCTATTGGAAAGGGCTAGTTCCGTACTTTTATCATCAGCAAAAAAATGTCTAATATTCAAATGTCTTTTGCTTAAACCATGGCAACAAAAATCGAAGGTTGGGACACCTAAATCCGTCCACCCTGCAGGTAAATCCGTCCAGCAAGAATGGTAAATCCGTCCACACACTCTAAAAACAAGCGCCTGTTTTAAACACATTTAAGTGTTAAATTGCATAAACATGTTTGAAAATAAACACTTTCTATCAGCATTAACAGATTTAAGTGTTTATCAAACTTAGAATTTTTCCTCATGTATGGTTTCAGAAACTAATGATCAATTTAAACCAGGAAATTTTGGTTATTAAATGACAATATGTCATAAAATGTCAGTTGGTAGCATATTGTGTCTTTTATCTTTGTTTGAATGCTCCCAAGTGCAAGAAAATGTGTATTATTTCTTTTTAATGAAAATTTCTAAGTCCTTTAAACACATAGTGTTTTTGCAAGTTTGCTGGGTAAACACTTATAGTGTTAATCTTTAAGGAGGCAGACAATTTAAAACAACATCACAAGCGACCGACCATGAAATCACAGCTTTCTGTACTTAACACAGATTAGAAGGCATGCATTGTGACTTAAGTCTTCACTGGAGTGGCTTGTAACTGGTAAGAACAACTTAAAATGGTCCATATTTAAACGCTATTTAGCTATTAACCAGCAAAGAAAGGTATTTAACTGCATTTTGATTAAATGGTATTTATGTACACTATACATGCATACTTTCGCTAAGAAAGATCATGTTAATGGCAGTATCTGTGCACTGCATAACATGCATTTTTACATTATTAATTTTCATTTTATCAGAATCATTTTGAAGTCGATCTAACTTCTAGATTTCAAACACATGTAATATATTTTCTGCACTGTGCACTGGGGAATGGACAGAGATAGGGGGAGTGGGGGCCATATGTGCCCTGTATTTTCATTGATGTTTAAAATTTGTATCAAATTTATTTGACAATCATGAGACAACGTTATTTTATTTTCAGCAGAAACCTGGACTCAATCCTCGAGTGTTAAATGTTTTTGGAAGAATCTAGCTACCACTTGAGGCAAACCAAAATAATATAAAGTTCGCATCTACGCTGTATCCAGCAAGTCACTTAGGTAAATATTGCATTATTGTAAGGCAATGCTATTTTGATTAACATCAATCAACTATCTTTATAAACACATATAATTGTTAATATTTCAAACCATCAAACTGCAATCATGTATCTTTAATTGTGGGATGAACTGGATCAGGAGGGGGTGGGCATATAATTGTTCATAAGGGCATGCTATGCATCTGGAGGAACTTCAGACTTTTTTTTTCAGGGATTTTTGATGGAGGTCTTATGTTATATATCCAATTCAACTAGTTTTTCCGAATATCTTTAAGATATTTTGGTTGTTCATTGCAGTTTTGTATTTTGTAACTTTTTCTTCCGCAGCAATTTGGACTCCGATGGATCTGACAAAAAGAGAGCTGCAACGTAAAGCAAAGGAGAAAAAGGAAAGAAAAAGCAACAAAGTCTTTAAGGTAAATATTTTGCATAAATAACATTTGGTTAAAAATGCCTGTCATAATACCTATCGATGGTGAAAGTGCAAAACCTTGCATGTCAAAAAAAGCTGGTTTTCATAAATTGAAAAAAAATATCAAACATCTGTTTTTATGTTTATTAATATGTGAGGTATGGTCAACCTGATATATAGAAAGTGACACCCATTTGTAGCATATTTTTTGTCAGAGGTCGTTGACCCCTTGCATTGGTGTTACCATCAGATATGATTGAAAATTGCGACTTACAAGGTTTTGCACTTTCACTTTTTACAAGTCAATGAACGTGCAAAACCTTGTAACTCAATCATTTATCACATTTTAAAGCAACGTGCAGCATTGAATATACTTTCAATCTATGTGTATTCAGTAAAAATTATAATTTGACCATGACGGATTACAATAACAAATTTTATTGAGTCGCTACAATGGCAAGAAAGAGGAAAATAAAAATCTTCTCAAATTGTTGAGCACACTCCTTTTCAATAGACTACTTCACCAAAACAAATATAGGCAGGTAATTTTTTTTTAATTAGGAAATTAGCTGTGAGCCATATAGAAGTACCACAATCACTGTTTTTCAAAAAAAGTTGAAATATCCCAAAATATGCGCCTCAAAGTTCTGATTTGAGTTACAAGGTTTTGCACTTTCACTTTTTGGAACAAATCGACTTACAAGGTTTGGTGAAGTCATTCTGTTACAGCTTCCAAAAATAACAAACTCGCAAGGTGACCAATCAACAACATGTATTGGATATTGAAATAGTCATTCCACCCAAAATCTAAAAATAGCAAAATTTTGACATACAAGGTTTTGTACTTTCACCATTATGTTTCTAATCTCCTGTCCTTCATACATGATTCCCTAAAGATCTGCATAGCTGCACTTCCAATTTTTTTACCATTTCAGTAAATTTCTAAAATTATGTATGATGATATATTATGCAAATATTCATGATATTATGCCTAAACATTAGTAAACAAGGATTCATACATTTGCAGGTGGACAACATTGACAAGAATGACGCAACATTGAAGAAGGTTACTCGATCTGGAAACATCTCATTCCAAATATTTGCACTGCAGTCGCTTTCTCAAATGGATTTATACCGTTGCTGAGGGACAATCATTGTCACAATCATATTTGAAGCTTTTACAGACGCACTGCACATCTTGTGTTAAGGACCTTGACTATCCAGCCATATTTGGACAGCTTCTTGGATATTAAAACAATCATGCGATTGTATTCTAAAATAGTCATATCCATTTTCAAAGAAACACATTTAAAGTGCTATTCGAATAAATTTGACTTATGTGAGAACTTGTCATTTTTCTGCAACCCCTAAATGGATTGCATTGAGAATCAAAACATTTTTGAATGGAATTACAGCAATGATGTGGAAATATAACGTGGAGTAATGGGATACCATTCAAATGCAGGCAAAATGATGACATGGTAAGATTTTGACTGTACACCAATGTACTAACGAAGGGTCTTCTGTTTTTCATCACAATAGGGTAAGATGGGGGGAAATTCAAATGCAGTAATCACAACATGAAACAACAGCTGATTGGGAATATGATTCAATTGTTGAATTTCTTTGAGAATTCTGCAAGGTTTTATGGTATACTTACAAAATGGTTGAATTAAATATATCCTTCAGTGTCAGTGCTCAATTGAAGAATAAAATGTTTACATGAACTATCTATTGTCTTGTCATGTTTTGTCAGGTTTCAAAGGGGGCTAAATTATCCGCAACTTTAAGGCAAATCCAGCCCCTGTGATGACTTATCTAATGGTGGCTTGAAAGTGTCAAATTAAAGAATTTAAGCTTCAATAGTCGATCCATTCCATCATCCAATGCATAAGATGCAATTCTTTTATAAATATGAAAGTTTTAGAAAAGAATATGGGTCAAAGGTGATTTCCCCACCTCACCCTGAAATTAAAAAAAGATTTAAAAAACCAAGGACAGCCTACTTTTGCACTATCAAGGGAGCACAGGCACAAATAATATACCATCCAGTTTTTTTTTGTGTAAAGACATTAAATAGCATTAGTAATTGCTTGGTCCAGGGTTTGAATCTAGCTCTTACCGGGTCACCTGAGCCTACGTTGCATGGCTATTTAAAGTAAAATTTGCCTCATAGCTGTGACCTCTTCCTGCGCTCGGTAGCCTACCAAGTGCAGAAATACAGGACGTAAAGCCCAACCATCCATCCTTCCATCATTAATATTAGCAGTCATCTTCTTGTTATTACAAATAGCCCCTTTTGAAATTAATGAGGATAGTTAGTTTAATTTCATAATATTATGAAATATTTAAATTCAATTAATTATTTTCACTTGTACTGGTTTTTATAAATTGTTACTTTATTTCACTATTGCAACCATGTGATTTATTCAGAAAGCAGCAGAACAACTGATACTGTGATTTACATGAACAATGTGTTAATAATGTAACACCAGAGTGTTTAATTATAAACGCTTTTTGTTTAACACTTTAATATGATAAACACCTTGTCTGCAGTCATCCTGGAAAAAATCAAGTGTTTAAGATCAAACACTTTTATTGTCATAAACACTTTTTAGTGTTAATAAAGTGTAACAAGCTATTAAAGCGTTTTTGTGTTTATAATCAAAGACACTTAAATGTGTTTAAAATCAAAAACACTTAGACGCGTTTATTAAGTGTAACAAAAAAGTGTTTATTTTAGTGTGGTTTCTTAAACACTTGTTTTTAGAGTGCAGGGCATAAACCAGCACACACTTATCATATTTTTTTATTTTTCAATTGTTGTAATTCATTTAGTTTCAGAAAGGATTTTGTGTGGATTGCAGGATGATAGGATACAAATTACATTTAGAATTGAAGAATTGAATAAGTAAGGTAAAGTTGAATATCAAGAATTTCAATTGGCTGCTTAATTGACAATGAAGTGGTCTAATTGCACAATCTAGTTTCTTTAATTGGTGTTATGCCTTTTAGAGATATTTAAAGTCATAAAAGTACTTTTAAACCTCTTTTGAAGCGGGTAGACGGATTTGCAATTACCTAGTCAAGCAATTTTCAAAATAATGATTGTAATTCCGTCCACTTTTATTTCCATTGTATCTCCTTCCTGGGTGCTGCAATTAAGTTATTAGGGCTGCCAGCTGCAGGCCTTATGTGACGAGTACACTATGTTCTGTGTCACTATGGTGTGCACAGGATCCTGTTAAAACTATGCATTGTATGAATCTGTTACTTTGCAGTATGCTTTCTTCTGGCCCATTCTCGGTTCTTTTCAATTTTGGTCGTTCTCCATGACAAATTCACTGAGTATCTTTCAAAAATATACCTCTGCCACCCTATACAATGTCCATATTCGCACTATTATCCTGCTGCAGTGGGACCAGAAGTATCAGCAGCAGCTCACGGGGGTATAATCATAAAGCGTTATAATTGAGGGAAAGCGTCCTTATTGAGTTGTGGACACGTTCTAACGGAGCACTTATTAGTAAGTGCCACAAAAATGCAAGAAAAGACCAAGAAATGTTGTGGTTATGAATATGTTGTTATAACCATGGAGTATGGATATTCTAGAGTATCATTATGATGTAGTTTTATACTGGTCACCAAATCAATGAGTGCAATGTAATGGGCACATTATAGGGTGTATCTGATCCCCCTCAAAATGCAAAATTTTGTTCCATCCCTTCTGACTTTTTTTTGGTGGTGAGGTTCATAGAAAGGAGTAATTCTGCCAAATTTCATCCATTTTGAAGGTTGCCTAGGGGTGGCTGATTTAATTTGAAGATTGCAAACTCTAAAAAGCTAAGAAAATGCCGAAAATCCTTATATTTTGTGAACAAGTAGAGTGATTATCATCATTGAAATTTGTGGGGACCCTCTTAAAGCATGCTCATTGTCTCCGGAAACTAGGAAAATATTACCAAACCGAATTTCAAGGCTTGCTGCAGCTGCTACTGGCTTACATTTCAAACCATGTCAATTTAGATGACAAAAATCGTATTTTCCATCAAAATATGAAAAATATTGACCTAAGGTCATATGAATGTATTGACATTGAATACAAACATAGGCTGCGCAGCAGCAAACCTTCACCGAATAACACATACAGAAGATTACAATTAGAGTAGGTCGGGGCAAGAAGCCGGGGTTAGGTGAGAGGCCCCCCCAGGCTTATATCCAAACTTACATTTTTGGTGCGTTTATCTATTGATAGGATTGAAGCTAGAGGCGTTTTAGGTGACGTCACAAATTTTCAGGGCAAACAGCACCAAACCATAGTAGAAATTAAAGAAACAAAAAAATGTGCATGGTTTTTGTAACTTTGACTAATTCTTTGAAAGGGGTTGTCAGAAATACCTTTGGAAATTTTTTAAAGTATAATGGATATCTGCATTGCTTCACTTTATGACTATCACATAAATATGATTTGGATCATGTTTTTGGCATTTTAGTTCAAAATATAGAGGTCAAATTAAAATATGTGGGTTTGGGGCGAGAGGCCCCACATGATATGGGGCATGAGGCCCCCTTCAATGGGGGGTCGCTTCAGGAACCATTATTAATGTGTACTTTACCTTAAATCTTGATAGAATAGCTAATTAAAATAGAAAAAAATTTGGCCCGAGATTGAAACAGGGCAAAAAATATTTAAAAATAAAGGTATGAACTGAAAAATTCTGAAATTCAGAAAAAGTGAATAGAATGCCTTAAAACGGATAATAGAACCCTAAGAAATAACTTTTAGGCTGAATGCGCTCGCAAAAAAAATTGCCATAGGATTATAACAGGGGGGCTTCTTGCCCGATAGGTGGGGTAAGAAGGCAATTTTATTTTTTTTTACAATAACTCCTTTATTAAAATTGGTAGACATTTATTTCACTAGTTATTAATAGAGTCAAGTGATCCCTTCATGACAGCATAAGCATTCCAATAACCGCCCATAAAAAGTAGGCCAAATCGCACCTCGAAGTTAAGGGGGGCCGCATGCCCCGACCTACTCTACACCATAAAATTGATGTTTTTACCAAATTGCATATTGGTAAGCAATAGTGGTCAAGTCATAGCCTTCAATAATGTGAATTTGCCCACTGCCCTGCCATCTGCCTATCTGCTTGCCAGAGTTTGTAAAACGAGGATGAGGTCTTAAATATTAGGCTAATTTATGCATATGGTACAGTTTCATGCACATACAAAGTATAGGTTATGAGCTGTCAGTTGGAAACCAAAAAATATAATGCTGTTATAGTTTTCTCAATTTTTGCCAATGATTCAAAAAGTGTTACATACACATCAAAAGGCTCTGCTACATTGTATAGGTGATATGTGTGGAACATTTTGTGGCTGTATATGCAATGTAGGGAACTTTTGGCTCCCATCCGAAAAAAAGTATTTTAAATATTGTTTCTCAATATTACACAAAAAGTATAGACTATCTATCAGTCAGACCACGAAAAGCACACCTAAACCATGTAAGCCATTTGTGTACCAAATTTAATCCATTCACAATTGTACACGCAATTGTGACTGAGTCCTGGGCCAGAAACAAAGAATAATTGTTTTGGCTTTCAATATTTCAAAAAGTATATAGTATTTTCCATCCGACCTTTCAAAAGGCACTACTAGACCATATAAGGCATATGTGTACCAAACTTCATCCATGTACATGCAATAGTGACCGAGTCTTAGCCCGAAATCAAAAAAAATTATTTTTATATTTTTTGGTAATTTTTTCAAAACGTATATAATGTCTATCAATGACACCCTCAAAAGGCACAACTAGACCATATAGGCCACATCTGTACCAAATTTCCACAAGCAATAGTGACTGAGCCTTGGCCCGGAAACAAATAAAAATCATTTCAAAGTTGTTTTTTTTATTATTTCAAAAAGTATGGAATATCTATCCATCAGACCATCAAAAGGCACAACTATACCATACAGAATATATGTGTACCAAATTTCATCCATGTATATTGAATAGGGGCCAAGTGCTGGCCCGGAAACGATCTATCCGCCCGCCGCCCGCCCGGCGGACGGACAACATTTTGCCCTAGTGATAACAATACCTTCTGCGAACAAGTTCGCTGAAGGTAAAAATGGTTATTCTGAACATTTTAGCGTCAAATCCAATTTTGTAGGTTCAATGGTTATTGAGATATGGTCTTTTGGGTGAATATTCATTGAAAAATTACAAAATAAATTCATCTCTTGAGAATGAGATTTGAAAGAAATTTTCATTATGAGAGACAATAATCTGGGCCAGTATTGGAAATACATAGGGATCACTTTAAAAAAGTAGAAAGATGTTCTATTGATTTGTAAGTCAGTCCCAATTCATTCAGTAGCTGGTATGTTTAAGGTCTGCAAAGGCTGAGGGCTTGGACTTGGCAAGTTGGAGCAAATACAAGGGTGAAGACATCGTCTATCAGAGAGAAGAAAATAAGATAGTGTTATTCTACACTCGAGGTTAACTGTCAGTGTCCCTACCACTTTTTGTTTTGCTGTTAGAAGTAGAAATTGAAATCTTTGGCGAAGGCTGCGAGTCAATGGCAGTTAAATCTTGTAATGTAACCATGAATGACGAAAAGGGCAGGTGGTCACTGAGATGTAAAAAAAAAATTTGGAGAACTTGGTTTCCAGGAAATGTATCCATGTTTCAAACTGTTTATTACAGAAAAGCTATCAACTGAGAAAGAGGTGATTGAAATGGTCAAAATCCACATTGGGAATCCATCAAAATAATAACGCCATTGTGAAGATGATGATCCATCTAAAAAATCAGGACTATTCTATGTGAATGTGCACCAGACCATCTTTCATCAACAACAGCTTGCAAATATAGACATGCACTGTGCACTAACGAAGGGGGTACCCTCGCCATCAGGGTAGCCATTACAACTGCTGATTCGTGATTTCAAAGTGAAATTGCATGAAATTTAGGGGGAGTGAGGTCTTCAAATTGTGAAGATAGGTTAAAGGGCTTGTGAAATGAGTCATTGTCAAGTGCCAGACTCTAACTTGCAAGATGAAGTAAGTTATTCATGAAATTAGAAATCACCCGAGGCGAGGGTACCACAAAAATTGAAAAATGGTAGGGCGAGGGTACCAGCATTTTGGCGAGGGTACCAGCATATTTTGGCGAGGGTACCAACAGAATTGGCGAGGGTACCAACGCGGAAGTGGCGAGGGTACTGCAAGATTTGGGCGAGGGTCACTTCCGGTTGGCGAGGGTAACCACCGAAAAGAAGTGGCGAGGGTAACGCAATCCCAGACAATCTGAGTAAACAGTCTTGGAAGAAAAGGCAGTGAATCAAAGTAATTACCAATCAGGAATTCCCAATCAAGAAAACAATTCCTATACCCTGTCAATATTTGTCACATTCACTAAACATAGGATAGAACATTTTAAATTATAATTAGCCTTGAGCATAATCATGCACAGACTCAGTA
The DNA here is from genome assembly GCA_026936325.1 of Platynereis dumerilii. Taxonomy (NCBI): domain Eukaryota; kingdom Metazoa; phylum Annelida; class Polychaeta; order Phyllodocida; family Nereididae; genus Platynereis; species Platynereis dumerilii. The sequence goes on along the minus strand of JAPTHN010000163.1, from coordinate 367,658 downwards.
TCTCATTTTATATTTCTATGTAAAAAAAAACATTTAAAGGAGGGGAACCTGCTATAAAAACAGGGTGGAATGAACCCATGGTCATTCTGTGTCCAACCTTCAAACAGTCAACATCTCTCATTCCTTTTCATAAACAATGGAATACAATGAGATATATTCCATCTATTAAAACAATTTTTATGCAATTCTACCCTTCTTTTAATTGGCTAATATCGTTTTCAGGAAGCCAATCAGCTCTCTTGAGCAATTAGGATTTTATGACCCCTATATCCTTATATGGAACAGCTCACAAATTGACAACCGGTCCGTTTTTGGAGCCTCTGGAATCCCGCCCTTTAGGGACCGTTCAGAATTTATGACTGGGGGGGGGTGGGAGTTTTGTCAGAACTTCCCGTCAAAAATTGATACCCCCCCTTGAGTTTCATGCGAAATTTTAGTACCCCACCCTTAGGTTTCATGTGTTTTTTTAGTACCCCCCCCTCGACATACAGAGCAATACACACATATATGTACTGTTATACAAAGTCACGCATACAGATTCGCGTCATTTCGCGGACTTTTGCGCGTAAAATAATCTAGATAGAGTGAGTTTATGCGTGATTTATAACATTTTTTCTTTGTTAAAATTTCTTACCCCCCCTTCGAAGTGTTGTCAAAAATTAATGCCCCCCCTGAATCAATTGTGAAAAGTTAGTACCCCCTCGGCCAAAACTCCCACCCCCCCCAGTCATAAATTCTGAACGGTCCCTTAAGCCTTTTTGGGGTCTCCGATCTGACAATTTTATCAATTTTTGTTTTATGGCATGTAAACTGCATACTTAAAGGTAAGTAAATGAATTGGAATCTGAAGTCGGAATCAGGGAAGACTTAATAAGAATAAAGCTAGTTTTTCCCATGAAAAAATAAGCCCAGAACACCTTTGTCCTAAGCAGTACCATCCACAGTGAGATTTCCTGAAATTTTAGCCCCCACCCTTTGAGAATGCATACGAAGGTGCACATGATGAACCAGCAAGCAAAAGCTATGTAAGCCAGGTTTTTTGGAATAACCACCCAGAGAATCTACCCTAGACGAATCTCTCAATCGTAGGACATTATCAATGATTTTGCGTCAGAGCGTCACAGCCAATCAATGTGCAGTATTTCTCTTCACTTCAAAACTTTACCGGCAATTTGCGAAGCAACTATTCACTTCTCAGAGACATATGGCGTATATATACCATTGTAAAGGTCTCAGAGAGATCTATCTACTGATATAAGAATGACACCTCTGACACCTACGATAACTTGTGGAACAGCGATATCGGCTTCATTTGCATAACATGCTTGAGACATGTTCATTGGTCAGTATTGTGGGCGTGTCTGACTTCATCACTGAAGGCTTTGCTGAAGTGGGAATAACTAAACATATGTTTAATTTTTTCCTGTAGATGCTTTTTGGTTAATTAATATGAGATAATACATAGATACACAATATCTGTTCATAGCGTAAACAAAATGCACATAATATGATAATAGCACGCATCGTCTGCATAATAGCAAGCAGTTGTACCACTCCAATTCCACTTTATTTTTACAATAATTCAATCAATTGGACAATTGACCTATGAAGTTTCAAAACCACGCTTCAACACTTAAACATCAGAATACAAAAATATACTAATGAATTTTCGGATAACATTTATGTAGCTCAAAGCCTACGTAGAGGTATTTCGTCTGGGCTCCCCATCCAAAATTAAAAGTACTGACCCATGTAGTACAAACCTGTAAAGCTTTTTGCTTTCATCAATCGTGCAACGATTCAGCTAAAAATTTTCCCTAAGCCACTGGACTAACCCAACCTACTACAGAGACTATTAGAAAGTACATGTAACTTTATTTTGTTCATTTGATTTTACAGTGCCATTCATATAGGTAAACATTGGGAATGCAGTACTATTCATATAGGTAAACATTTTCTTGCATAACAATTGGCAGTGTAGATACCTTAAAATGACATAGATATCATTTTTCCAGCCAATTACAAGATCGCTTAGGTTGTTATTATCCAATCAAATATCTTGAAAATATGGTCTCCTCTGGCCATCGAAATTTAAGTTTTGCTTGAATCTAATAAACAGACAAATAAACAGCCAAATTCCCTATTCACCATGCAGAGATGTCAGAGTGATAGATAGATAGATAGATAGATAGATAGATAGATAGATAGATAGATAGATAGATAGATAGATCTGTCTATCCATAACTGTTACTGTCATGTCAGGTGGTACCCTCACCATGACAATTATTGGAAATGGTGGTACCCTCGAGAGCTTTTTTGGTTACCCTCGCCCTGACGATGTATTTCAAATGCAAAATCTAATAATTCTGTGACCTATCACATGTGGAATGCATGTCCAATGGTTAGTTTAACAATAAAACTACATACTTGATAAATGCAGGCTTTAGATTTGATGAAATAACTTCAGGATGACAGAAAACAACTTTGAATCGAGTGTTGTAATGGCTGCCCTGATGGCGAGGGTACCCCCCTCGTTAGTGCACAGTGACATGCCATGATTGCTGAGAAACTGCTGCGGTAAAGCCATCTTCAGCCAGAAGTGGGCAATGCCATTGGGCATATGTGCAAGAGATTGATTATAATGATATCGATTTGCCTGATTCATAATGATATATTTATGAAGACACTATAGAATTCGATGAAAGGTAGATGGAAACAAAAGCTTCTGGTCCCATAAGCTACTAATTCTGCAACCACAACCAGAAAATATGTTGGACTGCATATTGACAAGGATGAATTTCTCCCTTCGGCTGTGTCACCATGTTCCATCATTTCATTCTCATGATTTGCAAATAATGCTCTGTCATCTTTTATCACCAGGATAACTTCATTGAATTTTTGAATTCCAAATATATTACCAAAGGACATATTTAGCCTGCATGCAAAGTGAGAGATGCAATGGAATTTCTTAGTGCTTCTTGTTGCGGCATTAGGATTAGGACTTCACATTACTTTTCATGGTTTCTCGAACTAGTTTTCATAGCATAACAACAGAGATGGTACCTAGAAGGTAAAAGGGTACATGTACCATATCAATACAAAATTCCGCACATTTTGAGTGTATTTGCAGCTCTCTATGTGGAAAGGTTGTTGAGATACAGCCCGAAAATCCCGTAAATGGCCACTTTTTAATGTAAAATCAAAAGTAGGGGGTGAACCGGTGTAAGGACATCTTCAATTGACCTGAAATTTCACAGGAAGTCTTCTGGACTCCATCCACCACTTTTGGAAAGGTTGGTCCCTGATGGGTTAACTTTGTCGAGGTTTGGTACAGTCTAGCATAGAGTCATTAGAAAAAGCCTCATTTCTTGTTTGAAAATTATGACTACCACTGCTTAATATGCATTAAAACATAGGTTGTTTGGTATTCATTTTGAAGCTCTTGATCAGGGCTTTCTAGAGAAATCATTATCTTTGATGTATCTCTAATATTGACTGAGTTACGAAGAACCGCAGATTATTTTGATGATCGAAAAACATAAATATTGCATAATTTTCAATTACAATCAGCCACCCCTAGACCTTAATCGATTTCAATGAAATTTTAGGGTTTTATTCAGGACATCAAACCTCACCCCCCAAAAAAAAGTCATAGGTGATCTAACTATGTTAGGGGGTTAGATGCACCTAGGACACAACTTCAGAAAGTTCAGGAAAAAATTAATACTGTCTCCAATAATGCACTCATTTCAAGGCATTAGACATGAAGAGGGATGTCAAAAGTTTGCCATTGTGCAGCAGAGCATTAATCATGACTTGAATAACTGAATTCAAGTGGATAATAACAAAGGAGTTGAGTAGGGGAGAGTGGGGCCAATTTTACCGGCAGCCAGATGAACCACCCTTGATTTTTCACCAGCTACACTAGTTAGCAAAGATATATATATATATATATATATATATCTTTATTCATACACATGAATTGAATATCATGGTATACATTTAAAAAAATACAGATTAGTACAAGAAATACATTTAAAAGAACTATCAAAAATGTTGTAATACTAATGATAATTGTACAAAAATATATATTTAAAAAATCAAAATAAACTACATGATTATGTTTATGATATACAGAGATATGTGCAAAAGTTAAGCCTTTCAGAGTCACTAAAAATTCCGCAGTCTGACTTCTTCAGTTCATTGATTGCTGCCACCGTTGTGTGATCCTCATTGGTCACATGCCGGAAGGTTATTGTCTGTATCTGCACCAGATCGCTGATAATTTTCAGGCCTTTTTGATCCTTCAACTTTGTCTTTATGTAACAAAGGTTTTCACCTATTATGGAGGAGGCACTAGTTATCCCTTTCCGATACATAAAATTTACTCTTTTATTTGTGCTCCGTTTCATGCTTCTTAGCATGGAGATAAATCTCTGGCACACTTGTTCTTCCGAGTCTTGGCAGTTCATTAGTAGAGGCAAGTATCGGCAATGAGTTGTCCATGGCAGTCTGAGTAGGCGTCTGACACACCTGTTCCACATGGTGTGAAACCTTGAAATATTACGGTCACAAAACTGCCACGCCTGAGCACCATAAAAATGACAACAATCAGATAGAAATACTTTTTTAAGAATTTCACTCGGAGCATTTCCCATATTTGCCATTAGGCAATTAATTCTTCCAACTAAGTCACCTCGCTTTTGCTGTATCTCCACCTCTTCACTCAGATCAGCGCTAATATAATTTCCTAGATGTTTCATAGTTGTAGTCCAGTTCAATTTCAGGCCATTCAGTCTCACCTCAGGCATAACAATCGATTTTCTTTGCTTCGAAAAAAGCATACATTTAGATTTTGTGGGGTTAAACTTAACCCCATATTCATTTGCGTATGTTTCACAAATCTTCAACATTTTTTGCATCCCTGCAAAGGTTGGACATAGCAGGGTTAAGTCATCTGCGTAACCGAAGGTACCGAAATAATGCTTCCCAATCCAGCACCCTGTTCCTTCCCTTTCTAGCCTTCCTATCAATTCGTCTACATACAGACAGTAGAACACAGGGGAAGCAATGCCCCCCTGGCGGATTCCATTTGTAGAAATGAATGTGGGAGAGTGCTTTCCCATCCACTCGGTTTGAGTCTCCAGCTTGCTGTATACATTGAGCATAGCTCTAATATCCATGGCAGGTATCTGACGTTTTTGCATAAGATCAAAAAGTTTGTCATGCCGAACAAGGTCAAAAGCCTTACTTGAGTCTATGAAGCAAGACACTACATTAGAACCATTTTGAAAATAATGTCTGATAGTTTCCTTCAGCATCATGGAACACATGGTAGTCCCATGATTCTCCTTAAAAAAGAATTGCAATTCGGAAGTCAACAATTTTGACTCATTACGTAATAAAAATACATGATCAAATATCTTTGCTATGGATGATAGCATAGCTATTCCTCTGTAGTTACTTTCATCGCCCATATCTCCCTTTGGGTCTTTGGGTATTGATAAGATAGTGGCAAGTCTAATCCGCTCTGGGTAAAAGCCGTGCATTAATATTGCTGTCAATAACACCGAGAGTAGCTTCAATAAAATGTCACTTCCATACACTATGTGATTTGATAATAGTTCATTTTTAGCATCCCGCTTATTCAGCCTTAGGTTGCGAATAGCTTTTTCAACCATAGATTTTGATATAACTGCATCACTAGCTGCAGAGGATGATAGGTCCTCCTCTAACTGACTTCTAATGTAATCCAAATGTTGTCCATCTGATGGGACTGAATTGTAGAGATCTTGGTACTTTTTTGCAAATAACATAGCTATCTTGTGTGGATCAGTTTCTCCATTCACACAGTTTGATACATTTCCACCTGATTTTAGTTTCTTAACTTCCTTGTAAAAGTCCCTTGATTTATTAGTGCTGATACATTCTGCCATTTTTGTGTATCTAGCTGTCTCTGCAAGTCTTTTGCAGCGCCGTACTGCATACATGTACTGCCGCTTACTCTCACGCATGTTATCATAGATAATTCCTTGTGCAGGCTGACCATTCATTTTCCATGTGTCATACCACCATTTACATTCTTGCTTATAAGGCTTGACATTGTCCGACCAGCCAGGTAAGCATTTTCTATTTTTTGTATGTTTAATCCTTGGAAAGACTTCTCCAGCTTTGAGGCAGCTATTAATAATTTCATTGCATAAATCATTTATTTCCTGATAATGATCTGTGTTTTGGCAGTTTAGATTTCTGCAATTCATAATCCCAGGGAAGTGGGCATTTGAAAGATGACAATCCAGTTCACTCCTATACCTTTTCACCTGTAATTCTGTCACCTTATGCCATTCAATTCGATTTGAGCCAATCACACTGGGGCTCGTTTGTCCTTCCATGTGGGTCTGTACATCCACACACAACAGGATTGGCCTATGTCCCGATGGATTAAATGCACTCTGAACAACATTAGCTTTGGTCACTTTTGAATATAGATAGGTAGATAGACAAAAGTGACTGCAGTTCCACACTTCATTCATCATCCTTCCAAGGGCTCGTTCAACTGGCCAGAGGATGGGGCCAGTTGAACCAATTTTTTTTTAATCAAGTTTTTTGGAAGCTCATTATGTGACCTTGGTAAGATGTAGGCCTACACCAAAACCCAAAGTTGGGATATTTATTCAATATTTTAAACTACCTTTTCCATCTTTGTTCTCCCAGCAAGCTGTAAAAGTATGCACACAGGAGAGCAATTTCTAAAATTTGGTTCAACTGGCCCCACTCTCCCCTACCTTCGCAGGAATCAGTGCATTTCACTGTAAAGTGGTACGCGTTCTTATGGCGGATGAGTGAACACGTTCTTTCGGAGTGATAGAGAAGCATTGTGGGAAGAGTGACTACTGCAAAGATAGCACACAGGCCAAGGACTACCTTTCTGGCACTCCATGAAGTGAGTATTTACTTCGGAAAAGGTTATATGTAGCAACAAACCTAGATTTTTTCACAGCCACTCAACAAGAACGCTTGCATTAACTCAAAAAGAACGCGTACCCTCAATCAGAACGCTATATGATTATCCCCGGTCCACCATCGGTGGAGGGACAGTCTGACTCAATGCATTGACAGATTGATTGATACATATATAGACAGATGGATGGAAGGATGTATCTGTACACAGATGTACATAGATACACAGATATAGGCCAACATACAAACATCAACTGGTGAATAGATTATTAATTACAGCAGGCTGGCAGACCTACGTATGCACTCTCTGAGTGTTCGTTCTTGTTTAACAAATCTTACAAGAATAGCAATATTAAATCACAAAATGGCTGTGATGACGTCACTGGATTTCATTGTATTTTGTCTTCTGTTTCTAAATGGCCCTGAATACCATTTCAAATGATTCAACATAAACAAAGATCGAAATGAGTTGAAAAATGAGTTTATCTTGCATTTAAACTAACAAAACTGAAAATGAATGTCAGTGAATGCCTATATTAGGGGGTGGACAAAATTAGCAACCTGGACGGATTTGCCATACTTGACTCTAATAATATCAAATAAGCATTTAGCAGTAGCATCTCAAACATCATAGTAGTGACCAGGGTTGGGTACAAATGTGATAAAAAACATTTAAATGCAAATGCAAATGTTTCGCAAATGACCAAATGAAAATGCAAATATAAATTCCTTCCCAGCAAAAAGCATTTTAAAAATGCAAATTTAAATGTTTCAAAATGATTCAAATGCAAATGCAAATGCAAAATTTTCAAAAGCATTTAAATGCAAATACATTTGCAAATGCGTTTGATATTTTTCAAATGTATTGCTTGTGTAATTGAAAAAAAAATTATTTTAGTCATGATAAGACAGATTTAGGTATCACGATGTATCAAAATACCAAAACAGAATTTGTTGCAACACTGATGTAGATATCATGAAAATATCTTTTATATCATAAGCCATTTTAATTTAACTTGGTATGGCCAGGTTTACACATTGTACTTTCGGGAAGCAATTCTTTTGATCCTTCAATCAAAGGCCAATTGGTAGCAGATTATCAATTGATATTGAGATTGCTTTTATTATCCAAAAAAAAACAAGACATATTTTCTGAAAAAGTGATAACAAGCAGTAGTTGATGTTATTCAAATAGCAATAAATATGGTCCAGAAAGTTATTACGTTCAAACAAATAACAATCAAACAGCATATTTATCCATAGATATCAATCAGTAACGCAATCAATGAATCAATCCAACAATCAGTCAATCATCTAGTCAAAAGTGTAATTCTTGTATAATTCAATAAAATGAAACAAATATTGCCTAAAAAGGTATTTTGAAGGTACTATATCTGCAGATTTAAAAGACTGTCGGTTAAGCGATTTCAGGTATGTTTTGACAATTTATAACAATAAAATTAACTAAATGCTATTATGTAACCAGGTCTCCGAGGTACCCGTGGCCTAACTGGTAAGTGCGCTTGTCAACTGGCTTTGAGGACGTGGGTTCAAATCTCACCCCGGAACTCACTTTAGTTCGAGCCCATGGGACATTAAATGGAGGCGGGTTGTATCCAGTGTTCTATGCTGGGGCAACTGAAAGACCCTGGGCATCCCTGAATTAATAGGGTATGTGCCAGACTCACAGTCTTCTCATCTCATCATCATATGGCGATCGCCTGCCTCGATATAGCCCACTAAGGTGCTGCAGAGGCGTAAAACGCAAACAAACAAAAGTAACCAAGTCTCCCGATTCTAAGCAAAATTTACCTTCCAAAATTTTGTAGACCACAAATTATACATTTCTTGACTTCCAATCAACAAAATTGTGTATGGCTTTTTCGAATAATCTACTTGGCATAGATTGATTTCATTACTTTGTCAATCAGCCCACAAGCCATCTATCTGGAATCCATCAAATATCTGTCAATCTATCTATCCGTCTAAATGTCTTTGCAAATTGAAACTTCAAATATTTGAGATAGTCAACGGAATGTGCTAAGATAGCAACTAAAAAAAATTGCATTGTTTATTGCAATTGACATATATATGTGTAGAATAAACAACTGCGTTTTATTCCGCAATTCTCCACTTTTTCATATTATAGAGCATGGTCACACATGTTAATGTTACTGTTTTATTTTGTGTCGATGTAAAATAAAATTTTATTCCTTATTATTATTACATATTATAACAATAACCACTCACCCATGACATTGCTTTCACAGCTTCATGGCTCAATGATTAGGAAAACCCCAAAAATTAATAATAGCCATGCAATTGGCAGTGAGTGCATTTACACAGAAATAACATTTTCTAGCTATTGCAATAATGAATATCGACAGACAAAAAGAATAGATAGCTACTTAATACAGGGTCCCCACCAGACAGTGAAAACAGGGAAAATGGTGAAAAAAAAATTCCCTGCAGGGAAAAATCAGGGAATTTGAAATTTGACCTCAATTTCAGAGAAAACATAGGGAATTTGGTTTTATATGCGTTAATGTGTGAAACAAGCCCTCGATTTTCAGCAAAAATCCGAAAAAGTAATGCCGCGATAACCCGCGATAAGCCCAAATAACGTCAGGGAAAACATCTGCTGAAGCAGAGAAAAATCAGGGAAAATACAGGGAATTTGCTTGCCAATTTTCAGTGGGTACCCTGTAATAGAATATTTACATTGAAGAGATGTGGCATTTTCCCTAAATTACTATTTGTTTCAGTATTCAATAATCACTCACCCGGTGCATTCACAGCTTCATGGATCAATGATTAGGAAAACCCCTAAATAATAATCCTGCAATTGGCAGTGAATTAGTACAGCAACTACATAACTATCGCATATTGATTTTAAAAAGAGTTAATTACTTCCCTTTTCATATGAAATGATGTATTTTGTAACAGAATGATCATACAACTGTACTCTTCAAAAGGCCTTAAAAAGCTATCATTAATTTACAATTATTATATTTCAAATGTATCTTAAATTCATAATACACCAAACCATAGTCTTTCATTTATTTTATTTTTTTGCCAGTCCTATGAATTGGTTATTGGTACATGTTCATATCAAAATCTAGAATTTCTAAGACATCTCAGAGCAGAATCAAGGAGGGTAAATCGGTCCACTTTTGGCTAAAACTGTCTTTTCAGGAATATGGGAAAAGTTACAAAAATTAGTCCATTGGTAAGGACATATTCCGTACTTTCATCACCAGTCAAAAAAAGTCAAATATTCAAATACGTTTTGTTGTAACCGTGGCAACAAAATTTGAAGGTTAGGGCACCTAGATCCGTCCAGATTGCTGGTAAATCCGTCCAGCAAGGATGGTATTCCGTCCACTGGGCATTGTGCAGCACATAACTGTAAATATCTTGTGATTTTTTTCAAGTTTTGCAATCTAATAAAATTCACAGAGCATTTTCTGTCGATTTTAGAATAGTGGGGTAGTTATTACACTTAAAATGGACAAATGAAATGAAAGAGGTTAAGTTTACTATCAACAATTTCAATTGCCTGTCTTAATTATGATTGAAGAATTCGTTTAACCCAATCAAGTTGTCTAACTGCTGAAACTAATTTCATTAATCATTCATAGGTATTAAGAATCATAAAAGTTCTTTTAAATCCCATTTGAAGTGGGTGGACGGATTTACAATCACCAGTCCAGCCAGATTTAAAAATAATGATGGTAATTCCGTCCACTTTTATTTCCACTGTATCACCTGTCCAGGTGTTGCAATTAAGTTATATAACAAATCCTACAAGAAACAATAAAAGTCCACTTCTCATTCAAAACTTCATTGATCTTCAAAACGTTTTTTGTTCATTGAAATAGGCCACAAAATGCCTACAAGTACTTCACAACATGGCTGTGATGACGTCACAGGATTTCATTGTATTTTGTCCTGTGTTTTCAAATGGACCAGAATTATCATTAAGATGCTGTCCAGGATTGTTGGGCACATTTCTTAAAGGTGGCGTAACCCATGGTTACGTCATATGAGCGCTGTAACCACGGGAGTTCTCAGAAAGAGACATGACTAAATATTACATCAAACATCAGAGATGGGACTCGCTTTTTTATTATAAGCTTTTATTTATAAGCTTTATTATAAGCGCATTTGAGACTGTTAAAGCTCAGTCTCAAACATTGGTGCCGGAACCCGGGATATTTGGATTTGGAGAAGACAAGCTGCAGGATTGTTAGTTATCGCTATATTCCATTAGAAACTGGGAGATTTGAGACCTGAAATCTCAAATATTGTGGCAGGATAATTTTTTACGTACAAGGAGTTGTGCACAATATCCCTTTTTTTATGTGCAAGGAGTTGCACACAACATCTCTGATTGTCGTTGGAAAATACAGAGGCGGTGGACTGCCGGTAGTGACCAAATTGAAGAAAATTTTTATTGTATATAGATTATAGAAGCACATACAGCATCCTTGAAAGTTGGACATAATACATTCAAGAAATTTGGCAAGGGGTTTGGTTGTCAAAGCTGTTGACGATCTAAATGTTGCCATTCATGGCACCCCTAATATGAAATATCTGAAAACATATATCGAGGAATTTGATGCAAAGTTGAAATTTTACGACGAAAAAGATGATATATTTCTCTTGCAATTTGAAGATGAAGAGGAATTATATGCAGAAATATGCATTTCAGACGACTTTCGGGAAAAGGGAAAATTGGTACGTTTAAAGGCAAACAAATTGCTCCATGATTACGGAAAGATAATTTTACGCACACAAGAAGAACTGAATCGTAAAATTATACGTCAACAAGAAAAGGAGAAATGTCGAAGAATAAGACGTACATATAAAGAAGACAGGTATTTAGAGCCTTCAAACACTGTACATGTAAACTTCCAATATATTCAATTCCTGAAGGGTATTGTGGCCAGCAGAGCTAATGCTAGAAACGATATCAAGAGAATCTATGAGAACGACGGGTTCAAAATCTTGAAGTCTCTGTCAAGGTTAAACCAGGAAAAGACGGTATTTGATCCTGGAGGTCGAGTGACTCCGTCTCACCTTTCTTTGGGGGAGGGTATCTGGATCAAATAGTAAAATAATCAACTTGTTTATTGTTTAAAATTACCAAAACTCATTTGGTCGTGAAGTTAAATCACTTGTCCATTTCTAAAATTTGGCAAATTTATAACTTGTTAATTTTCTGAATTGTTTTATTTGTTATTCCGTTAAATTTAAAATGTTAAGGTTTTTGTTGTGCTTGCTTTCTTTAGTATATTTTGTCATTTTTACATATATATGTGGCACCCAGAGAATCTACCCTAGACGAATCACTCCATCGTCGCATATTATCATAAGATTTTGCGTCATAGCATCATAGCCAATCAGCGAGCAGTATTTCTCTTCACTTCAAAACTTTACGGGCAATTTGCGAAGCAACTATTAACTTCTCAGAGACGTATTACCTATCATTTTGAACGTCTCAGAGAGACGTGTCTATTGCAGTTAGAATCTTATCTGTATCACTGACGGAACTGTTAGAACAGACGTAGTCGTCCTCATTTGCATAACATGCTTGAATTCATGTTCATTGGTCACTCTTGGGGGCGTGTCTGACTTAATCACTGAAGGCTCTGCTGAAGTGATAAATGTTAATATATTTATTGTTGGAATTACACCTATCTTACTATTATCTTACTTTTCTCGATTTCCGTATTATTATCGTTTTCATAGCTACATGTTTTTTGAAAACTTTGTTTTGCAGTTAAACCGTGACATCATCGGGTATCTGTCAATGTGATTGGTCTAATCTTCAATCTGTGACATATCAGTTCAGAGTTTGACATCACGGTTAATGACAAAGGAATTTAAAACTGTCAGGCAATGTTACTGTTTGTGAACAACCACAACAAACAACGCATGTCTAAGCTGAGTGTTGCACCTCATTGTTTTCCAAACAAAATGTGTTGCTGTTTTTCACAAGACACCAGTCATCACAATTTCAAACAACTTTTTTGTCAGTAATTGCAAAGTTTTCCTTTGAGGCTAAGTAGTCTGTTTGGTTCAGTTACAGTTCATTGAAGAATCTTTCAGCCAGGGCAAGCTAAACAAGCAAAACATACATCATCCATGTGTCACTGCACTTTATCAGTTTCCTGAAATCTGTGCTTGAAACAAACGGAATTATTCAACTAAATCTTTGACATCACAGTTTTGGAATGAAGCAAATTGCAAAATTGAAAAACGCGTAGCTATGAAAACAATAATAAGTTGAATTTTTGTATTTATACTAACAAATGTTGTGAATAATACCATTTATATAAGCTCTCCCAATGCTGTTCCTAAAATTATTTATTTACTTATTTATTTGTATTTCAAATACTTTATTCTATAATATGGTTTGTTGGAGTTGTGACTAACTCCAAGGTGAGGAGTGTGTCCAGGATTGTTGGGCACATTTCTTAAAGATGGCGTAACCCATGGTTACGTCATATGAGCACTGTAACCATGGGGGTTCTCAGAAAGAGACATAACTAAATATTACAACAAAAGTCAGAGATGGACTCGCTTTTTATTATAAGCTTTTATTTATAAGCTCTTATTACAAGCACATTTGAGACTGTTAAAGCTCAGTCTCAAACAGATGCTGTTAACACAATAATTACGGCAAAATTAGTTGAAAAAGTAGTTTATCTTGTATTTAAAACTCACATAATCGTAAGAAATTAAATTGTATGCCTACATAAGGTGGTGGACGGATGACCCTCCTGGACGGATTTACCATCCCTGACCCTACAGTATTTCTTGCTAATATTTGAAATAACCCATGTATTTGACAAAATATTTCGACCGCTGAGCGCAAAAAGGGACTTAGTGCCACTAAGTCCCTTTTTGAATTATTGCATATTTCGAAAGTTCAAGACCTTAGGATTAATGCCTGTGAATATTAGAACTAAACAGGTTCAATTAAAGGAGATATTGCAGGTCAAAGTACAGGTAGACGCTATTTGTGGAATAAAGTGGAATTTTCAAGTTTTTGTTGTCCGTCTTTGTTGCTGCCATTAGAAAATTTCACCCAACGCAAAAAGGAGCATAGTACTGTTATGCACCTTTTGGCGCTGAAATTTACTTAACAATGATAGTAAAAATACTAGCACTAATCTCCTTTTTGCACCGAAACATCTCGGCGCAAAGGGAGCTTAGTGCATCTATGCTCCTTTTTGCCCCAATGATAATGCTTTGTTTAATGCAAGAAGGAGCATTGGTCTTATTTCATGAAAAGTAATCATATTAGCATCATTGTTTTTATATGCATTTGTAGAAAATGTAGGCCTATATATATATGAATGTACGTTCCAAAAATTATTCAAATCGGACCAGTATTGACCAAGTGAGAACTTAAAACAACTGTTCAAAGTAAAAGGCCTTTTTCTCAAATTGCCATTTTTACACTAAGCTCCTTTTTGCACCGAGTGGTCGATTTGTCAAATGCAAATGCTTTTTACTCAAATGCAAATGCAAACGCAAATGTTTTCATTTCTAAAAATGCAAATGCAAATACAAATGCAAATGTTTAGCATTCAAATGCAAATGTTTAGCATTCAAATTCAAATGTAAATGCAAATACATTTGCATTTGTACCCAACCCTGATAGTGACAAGACTTTTGTCGATGAGTGTATGTAAGGCGTGTGATCTAATTTCATGGTAAACAGACATTTCCTATTCTTTGAGTTGGACACTTAGGGAGGGTAACCTTGAGTCGGACACTTTATTTGAGCTGAATTGGGTAATTGAGAGTATCTATACCAATGTATCTGGTAACACTGCGTAGTCCAAGATCTCTCTTATCCATTCAAAAAGTATCAGCTTGATATGAACATTTTTAGTGTGTTTTTCAAGACTTTAAAGATGGGGTAAAAACCCGTTTTTCTCCCGAATTTTTGTCATAAAATTGTGTATTTTTGTGAATTTTCGCCATATTTGAACGATCCTTTACTGGCCTATAGTATTGATCTGACATCTGTGTTATTCAATTAGTAGGAAGCTTTGCCTATTTTTTGATCAAATGTGAGCACCTGTACATTTGAGTCATGTTCTTACAACACAGCTGTCCGACTCAAAGATACCCTATGTCATTTTTTATTTCAGATATTTAACCACAAATTCAGTTCTTTTGTTGTGCCAATTGTCAATTTGTTGTTAGATTTAGTAAGAACGCCTAATTTGAGGCCCTGATTGACAATCAATAACTCATAGGCCAAACAAGATATCACTTTTTAAAATTACACAGAATCCAAGTGTCCGACTCAAAGAACATTACCCTATTTGAAATATTCAGCAAAACGTTTATTTAATTTTTTTGCAAAATGGATGAAAATGGATGAAAAAAAAATCTGAGCATTTTCTGACAATTCATGACAAAAAAGAATTTGCTTCAGATAATGTCTTATCAGTAACAATAATTTTTGCCGTCAGTCATGCTGGAAAAGTGCAGTTTTCCATTAAAAGTTGGAAAAAGAAAATCCTATATTATGATTGCATGAGAATACAGTTTGATTGTCCAGAAATGTTCAAAACTAACTTACAGTCTTCTCATGCAATTGGGTTTGTAGTTTCTACATCTTTAGAAAGTATTCTTAATAATTTTCATACCTCCAAAAGGGTCTTGCAGATGAGGATTCCCAAGCGGCAGCCAGGTGGCATGTTGGTCAGGATGTTCCATTCATGCCTGCATGTTGTTAATCTCCAGTGTGGTTCACTCTGCAAATCCCTCCACTTTAGATGTTTCAGGTATTGGTGACCAGGAGCTCTGTCTACTATCAATCCCTGACTTTCTTGTTTCTCCAATGCATTGCTCTCAACATGGATAATCACAACATCCACAGATATCTGCAGTCCCTTACAGCTGCCTTCCCCATCCCATATAAATATCCAAGGATTGGCAACTGCAGCACAATGCAGAGGAATTCCCTTCTTGTCTACCTCAGCCAACCTCTTGACAAGGTGCTCATGCGTCCTCAGACATGCAAAGGGTTCATATTCACCATATCCATATCTACCTTTTCCCTTGAGATAAGGCTTTATCTTGGTGCATATCTGCAGGTCAAACTCATCCCATCTGCCAACCTTCAACTTCTCCCCCACACTTCCCCCCATGACTACTTCAGCATTTAGGAATCCATCATTGGCCACCATCCTAGTGAAGAGCTCCTTCAATGCATTTTCTATTGCTCTACCTTCCTGGACTGGCAAGACGAGCATCTTCTTCATATTTTCCCAAACATTTGACTTCATTTTTAAAATGTGAGAACAGCCTATTTTGTAATGAGTGTCATGGTCTACATAAGAATATTCTTGAAATTTTTCAAAGAATTTTGTACATAGACTTGCATTGTGAGATTTCAAAAAAGTGATGGCAGGCTGGTTGTCATGTAGGCGTGCAATGTTTAGTGGAGTGCAACCATTAATGTCCCTTACTTCAATATGCTTGTTAATTATATCTTTTGGGATACGGTTCAGAATCTGTTCATCATGACAGAAGCTGGCAGCCAAGTGTAGCACAGTCCTCCTGAGCCAGTTGTCATTCCTCTTGATCAGTGTCAATCTCAGCTCTTTCTCTTCATAACATAGTTTCCCTTCTTCTTTAATCCATTTAGTAACAGGTGGGTCTCTCATGTCCCTCTGCAGAAGTGCATCTGCTTCCTCAAAGCATTTCTTGATGTCATCATCGCCATCATCCTTCCTCATGAAGAGGAGAATGTTGATCACACTTCCCGATTTCATGCAATTACTAAGAGTGCCATATGCTGCTCTGATGACCTCACCAGCAGCTGTTCTCAGATCGTCCTTGACATTCCATTGGTCTTGTATTGGATTCAGGAATATTCCAATGTGTTGTGTGCTTTGCTTTCTGAATGCACTAGTGAGCTGCTCCACCATTTTAACAGTGGCCAGGAGAGCTTCACATGTTGTGCACTCTTCCACACTCAGCAATGATATATCATAAATTTCATCAATTGTAGGACGAGCACCTCTGTCAAGACACCATTTGAGCCCCTCAAACAGAGCATAATAGTTCACTTTATCAGAAATACTTGCTTCGATTTCTCTTTTATGTTTTAGTAAAATACCGTAAATCTCCTGTGCATTGCTTTCCACAATCACCTCTTGCAATATGCCTCTTGAGATTGCAAGAATTCTCTCATTCCGTGTCTCCATGTGCTCCTTGGCTAATCCTCTAATGTCCTCTGTCTGTAATAACGGTGTATTGTATTCTCCACAACCTTTGCTCTTCAGATCTCTCATCCTCTCCGCATCTCTCTCCATATCCTTCAATTCACCAAGTATCTCCTCACTTGTCCTTCCACTCTTCTCAAGTTGATCTTTCATGTGCCAATGGAATCTGATCAATCTCTCCAGGAGTCCTTCCATTTCTCTTCCACTGCAAATGGAACATTAATGAAGAATTATTATCAAAATGAATATTTCAATTTCATATCGGATAACATTCGCTGCTTGCAGTGAGTTTAATTTTTAACAAAAATCGATTGACACTAAATGACCAAAATGTAATATAGCCATTAGATATACACATTTTTTAAAATAATTTCTTCCCACTGTCATGCATAGCATCACAATAATTGATTACGCCTGGATTGCAGCAAATTTAGTATTGCTACATAGAAATAACATTGTTATGTAAATAATTTCCTAACTTCAAATACAATCCAATTAAAGACTCAAATCACTGTCAATTGGAACAATGTAAATACAGATTTGTAAATTTAATCCTAATTTTAAATGGAGTCAAATAGTAGACTGAAATCATATCTAACTCATTAAACACTATCACAATTTCACAAGAAAGGAAAATCTTCAAATTTTAAGATCATTTTACCAAATCAAACACTGCAGGAATAAACAAGGAATATTTGATAACAACAATTTTTGCATTATCATTTCAAGGATAACAGCCACACATGTGACGTCATGACGTTGTGACATCATCAAAGAAAGAAGAACACAAATCAGAACACTCATGAGGGTGAGGGTGATTGGGGCTTTACGTCCTGTATCTATGCACTTGGAAGGCTATTATTAGGACAGGAGGAGGACACAGCAATAAGGCGAAGGACGAGCTTTCTTGCACTGTCAACATGGGCAACTATAAAACTAATACATATAACTGAGATATATTGTCTGCGATATATAGATTTTATATGATCTCTGATTATCCGTTAGCAAAATAAATATCTTTTTCATTATCATTTCATATATGTCCGAGTGAACTTGAGTATTAGTACTGCTGTGCCATAAATAAAACATACATAACAATTAAGCAAATTGCAATACACTGCATCAGGTAAATTATTTGTGAACCAAAAATCACCACTAATATGATGTAAGTCCTGGTTTCAATATTTTTAAGACTATTCTAAAAATACCTTTCTTGAACAGCTGTCATGACGTAAAATAACACTTCATATCCTGTCTACAAGTTGACCGCTATTTGCTGCCACCTAGGGTTCAAAATTCGCGAGCTCCTGTGAGCGGTCAACAGAATTTCGACCTCTGGAAGAAACCAGGACAGTGTGGAAGAAACCAGGACAGTTCCGTCATTTAGTGATGGTCTAATTTATTTCCAAAAACTCTGCAAGTGTCTAATCTGACTTTTGTTGGCTTCAATTTTAAGCAGACAGCTTGTAAATACCAAAATAATTTGGAACTATTTTTTATCATGGAGGATGTATACATTGTAGCTCACATATATTGCCAGTATAGAGGGGGCCACTTGTGGCATGGACAAGACATTTTGCTGAGTGTAACACAGCTTTTATAAAATTGTGAATTATATTGTTGTCCTAGTTCATAAATCTCCATAAAGTAACAGAATAAATACAATTGAGCATTTTTGATATCACAAAACAAAAACATCGGCTTTGTATGGACAAGTGAATAAGTGAGAATGCATTCTTTTTGGACCCTTTTCTGACCGCAATTTAACATGCACTAAATGGCATAAGTAGATTGAATACCATCAAACTTCTGATGAGTAAAATCATCACTTTCAAAGGCAAAGTGCATGTATGCTAAAGTTTCAAAACTTTTTGTCTCATGATCTCCAAACATTTTTATTCAAAGCAGTGGACTGGATTTTGCCAGCAACCATGCTTTGTGAAAGTAGTTTGGCGTAGTAATAATGGACAGCTGTTGTTCGACCTGATCTTGCGATCTGTCCAAAACAGATCATATTATTGTTGACCCAATTTGATTTTCCATTGACTGTCAGCATTCTGCTGCCACTTGACAGTCCCGAACAGAGACAGCTTCATATCCTTTCTATATCATCACCTTTTTTATGTTAAAAAATATTACTTTTCAACACATTACTACCTAACTTTTTTTTACTTTTGTGCTTACACAACATGCCTCCAACAATGGCTTTGCCTTTATCATTTTACCTGATGCAATGTATTGAAATTTGCTTACAGGTGATTTCATTAGTTGGCGATTCTTAGGTTCTAGACCCACCAAATACATGTCATTTATAGTCAGTCTGATTGTTTTAGAAACCACAGAACGTCACATATTTGATTTATCAAACATAGTAAGTTCTGCTTTAGCATTCATACCTAACAGCCAAGTCTGAATGACAAGAATCGCATGGTAATGAAATCACCTGTAACTGTTAAGCCTTATTTAACGACCCAACACGTTATGCAGTGTTGACATGCAATAATTATTGCACAGACAGTCGAGAAAGATGTGACAGTGCAAGCAATGCACATGGACCTACACAGTGAACTGCTGCGATGACAATATATTATTGGGAAATGCAGCCGAAAATGACATTGTTTGCATCGTTTGATGGAAATATTCTACAAATTACTTCTACAAGTGGAGTCAAGTGTGCCCTTTGCCCCTAATTTTTTTAAGCTCTGTCATTCACAGCGATTTAATGAACATGCATTGTGAACCATGCCTCTTCCAAATGACGTTTTATTATGTTTCAAAGGCTAATGGACTGAAAAGCTTTGAAACTTAACGCGAACACGAATAATACGGAAAATTGATGATGCCAGACTGTGATATTTGATTATGATGTTTGACTAAATGTGTTTTTGATATTATTGTTATTGATACAGATATTTAATGTTGGAAATTAATTTTGATTTGGTGAAACCATTGATTATGCATATTTTGAAAAGTCACAGTGCACACGAAACAGGTCAGCCTCATCAAATATTATTGGCACCTATTGCCGATATTTTATCAAAATTATATTGCTAATATTTTATCAAATTTATCACGGTTAAAAACATTTATTTATTTATTTCCATTACAGTACAATTATGTACAATTTAATTGTGCAATTAAATTGTATTGTCATACTAGGTGAAAACTTGATTAGAATTGAATTGAATTGAATTGAATTTATTGACAGATAAAAACATGAATAACAACAAAACAAGGGGGTGTAATGGGAATGCTACTCCCCCTCATATCAATATCATTACAATCATAATCTAGACAGTAACGTCAAAATAGAAACATTTAACATTAAAAAAAAAAGACAGGTCTGAGAACATGCTATAAAGTTTTACTAACTAATTAGTCATGCATAGTATTTAGACACACACACAATAGTAAAAGTATAAGAAATAATACTAAAAAGCACCAAGTAATAGGGTATATTAAAACTTATACCCGAACAAGTTTTAATTTCTTTTTGAAGCTATGTACAGAAACACTATTTACAATGTCAGGACTAAGGCTGTTCCATCTTCTAACAATTCTGTTGGTGCAAAAATTTTTTCTGGCTTCAGTTCTAATATAAAAATGAAAAAGGTGCTTATTATAACCTCTGCTGCTATGATATGTTTTAATGCTATTTCCGATGTTTAAAGTAATTTCATTTCTTAAAATTTTAAAGTATAATACTAAGTCAGTCTTAATCCTGCGCTGTTCTGGACTTTCTAGGTCCAAGATACTTAACCGGGTATCATATGAGTAGTAAGAGAGACCAGGCAATCTTCTTGTGAAATATCGCTGAATCCTTTCTACTCGGTCAATGTTACATTTAAGATAAGGTGACCATACTTGACATGATGATTCTAAAAGTGGTCTGATATGAGTCGTATACATCTTGACATAAAATTCAACAGAGTGACCTTTAAAGGTATTAAAAATGTTCATGATATTAAAATGACCCCTTTTAACTAGAAAGTTACAATGGTTGGTAAATTTTAGATTTGATTGTATGTTTACCCCAATGTCACAAATTGAATCAACAGTTGTGATATTGACATCATTTAAACAGTAAGTAAAATCGTATTTACCATGTCCAATTTTTAAGTGTTTTGTTTTATCAGGAATTAATTTTAATCGCCAAAGAGAAGCCCAGTTGCATACATTATCATATGCAATTTGAAGTAATTTACAGTCATTTAAGCTTTTACATTCTCTAAAATTTTTTTTGTCATCTGCATACATACTTATTATACTATGTTTGATAACATTATTTATATCGCTAGAGAAACACAAGAACAGAAGAGGGCCTAATACAGTACCTTGAGGTACGCCAGATAACACTTTTTCATATCTGGATAGATAATTACCAACTTTTACAGACTGGACTCTGTTTGTCAAAAAATTTTCGATCCATTTATATGCACTGTCAGTAAGACCATATTGCGATAGTTTATAAAGTAATTTACTGTGGACCACAGAATCAACGCATTAGAAGGTTGCAAAACCATGTTTAATTATTTATAAAATGCATTTTGTTGAAACGACTTTCAGCCATTTGAAAGAATATAGATTAAATTAATTATGCTGTTTGACGACGAACAATTTGGTCTGACCAAAAATTCTTGCTTCAGATAAAATGTCTGATCTGAGTTAATTTGCTTTCGCTTGCACTGGAATGTTAATTTTAGAATTTGAAATGCCTGAAATACATGTTTGAATTTGGTTAGGAGTGGACATTATTTAACTGCATATAATTTATATAGATTGGAAAATATTATACAATTATTTATCATGTGTTTGATTTTGTGAAATAAGAGTTATTTGGAGTTCCTCTTGGAATTTTTATTTTAGACTACATAGTTAATTTAACGTTTAACAATGGATATTGTTCATTGGAATGTTAGCTTACCATGTGTGTAATACACTTAATATTGAAATGTGCCTTTGATTTAAGTCAGATTTTTTTTTCAAATACTTTTGAGTTTAGATTGACCTGTATAACAAGAAGATTTAAAATAAGATTTTCAGATAATTAAGTAAAAATGAAATTTAAATAATTACTTTATTAAATTTATTTTTTTTAGTCGTTTTGGGGTATGTTACATAGAAATAATAAGGAGATTTAAAAACTTTGTTAGAATTTGTTAGAATTAATTACATTTGTTCAATGAGAGATGGTCCAGGTCACTTTATAAAATTGTAACGCAATTGTGTTGTTTAATAAAGATCTTTGTTTTACATGAGGGAAACCAGCCAAGGCTAGTACATTTGGCATAGCATCCACTAGTGACCCGACTTGAGGTCAAAAGTTGTGGCTTGACATACTTACATAATAATAAGGGCCAAAAGCTATAGTCGGCGACAAATTGAATCTCTTAGCGGAGTCGCACACAGACAGCCAGAAGAGAGAGACGCAGAAGTAGAAGCCCAACCAGGTTAGATTATATCAAGCCGATACTATGAAACTCAAGCTATGAAATTATTATAATTTATAGTAGAAATCAAAATTGATAAAGCCTTTAGATATGGTTTCCTGATTGTCACCTTCATATCCAAATTAAATAAATGTGTTTGTTTTATACAAATTTAGTTAGATTTATAGTCAAAATAACTTAATGATCCTTAAAATCCCGATGGTATCTAGGGGTACCTCTCATTCCCCATAAATAATGCCATTGGCAATTAATGTAATGGAGTTTTTCTTATGCCACAGTATATTGGTTACAGTTATATTATGTAATATTCTCCACTTGGATCGCATCAGCCAATCATAACCGCTTATTTTTGTCCACTATTACCGCTATATTAGGCAAAGAAAAAGTTATATATGGCAGTGAAAAGTTATATTGGGCAGTGAGAAGTTATATTGGGCAGTGAGGAGTTTTATTGCCATATTATAGGGCAGTGAGGGAGGACCTGAAAGGAAACACCTTCTGCTGTGCGCTGCTGCAGCAACAGAAAGTAAAAATGTTTTGTTTTTCAGATTAAGTAAAATAATGATTGCGCTTCAATGGGAAGACACAGAAAAAAAAAAAGATTTCAAAGTTGCGTATTGATCAGGACTACAACATTAAGTAAATGTGATATTGCTTACATAGGTTATGGGACCATGGTACGCAGTGGCGTAGCTAGGGTTTTTCTCTGGGGGGGCAAAGGACCCTGAATTTCCCCAAAAAGTAATCGGCAACCCAGGTTACCCGGCGTACGCATGACACGGGTTTTTAAAAATTTTTTAGAAGCTTTACCGAACTCTCAAATAGCACTGAAAACCCTTTTTAACCATGATGATGGTGCACACTGTCTACAAAGAAGAGCTTAAGAGAAGAAAGTCTTGGAAAGTTTCTGATATGTACCGAATAGCAAAATTATGTAATGAAAATATCTTTGGATAGGTTGCTTCTACATTAAACTCACAGGAGCAAAACTGAGGGTGGACGTTTTTTAACAGTATGAATATCATCAGAAAAATCTCATCAGAAATATCAGTCTTGATTTTTTCTTGTCTGATTCCATCATGCAGTAGGTACTTAGTAAATTTTTGATTTTGATTTCTTATTAAACATTTGACATGTTCTGGTTCATCATCAGCATTTTTTCCCGTCATTCCACTTATCTGTATTTTAGTCAATTCAAAAGTTTTACCAACTCCTTAATTCTCTGATGTGTGTTTGGCTTTGGCCAAAATACACTCGAATTTTCACTCTCAATCCCGTACAGCATGGTACTCATACAGCGTCTCCAGCTTGTTCTTTTTTTTATTACATTTTTATCAAGTTATCATTGAGTGTTACTTTAGATAGAGTGACAGCATGAATTTCAACACGATTTCCATGAATATATGAAGTAAAAGTATGCCTTTCCCCTCCTTTTCCCTTTTACTTCCGCCTTTTCCCCTATTTTTCCCCTTTCCCTATTTTTCCCCCATTTCCCTATTTTTACCCCCATTTCCCCATTGTTCCCCAAACAGTTGTCTGGTGGGGCAACTTGCCCCCCCCTGCCCCCCCACTAGCTACGCCACGGATGGTACGACACTGAGTGACAAAAAAAATGAGAATTCTGCGGTTTAACCAAAAAGAAACACTTAGTGGCATATAAAAACCGGGCCATTTTTCACCCCCTAACAGACCCTATAGACGTCTATTAGGGCCTTAATTTTGCTCATTTAGACGTAGGGTTCTTCACTAATTTCTACATTAACACACCGTCTGTAGCTTATTATTACAAAGGTCTGGTGTAATTATTACAGACGTCTGGTATGATACAATTTTAAGGTCTTATAGCGCCTCGTCCAGTACAGCTTTTCTTCATCCAATTATACTCTGTATTGGACTCCTCACCACCAAATATTTCTATAACACTATTCAATGGCAAAATTTCTTCATGGAAAACATGCTACATGTTGCCATGTAGGAGTGACAGGTTGCAATAGCAGACAATTGGGTAAAGATTGAATATTTGAGTTTATATGATCAGTGTAATGCAGTGCTGTCACTGAACTATATCTATAGGCCGCCAAACAAAGCGGCTCAAACAAAGATGTTAGATCAGATTGTTTCTTTTAATAAATATTTTGCATAGCCACTCTGTGAATGATTGGACATAACTATATATCTTTCAAATATCACCGACTGATTTTATTGTCATGATAAAACTACAGTATGTCTCATCTTGCATGCAAACTTGAATAAGGCACTTTTTCTACAGCCTGTGTAAAATCCAATGCATGAACTAGAGCAAAGTAAACAGTTAGATTTACTAGAACTAAGTCGGGAGTGGGGCTGCAGTGCATTTTTGTGACGTCACGCCAATTGTGCCCATTGTTTTGGTCCCATCAGGAATGTTAACAACTAAAATGAGCAGCCGTCATATGAAATTACTTGAAAATTGGCAAAAAAGGCGCCAAAACATCGTGAAAACGTGATATTCACATTGCAAAAGGGCTATCTACCAGCAGGTATCTGTATTTCTGCTGTACAACTTTTTGATGCTGAGAAATCAGGCCAAACACCAGTTCGCATGTAGGATGAGACAAACTGTAATATGGCCCTTATATTGAGTCATAGCTTCAAATTTTGTGCATCCAAGATTTTGGGAACAGCCTACTGAAGAAAGTATCACACCTTGAGACACACAACGTAAGTGTCACAACAGCATTGCAGACTAACATAATATCCTGGAAGATGCTTCAAAATGTTGTGGCAACATAATTTCTATTAGGGTATGGTTCCTTGTGTCGGACACTTAGACTTTTTAAAAAAGTAATATTCTGCTTTACCATGAGTTATTTATATTGTCAACCAAGACCTCAAATTAAACGTTTTTACTAAATCTAACAGCAAACTGATAACTTGCACAACACAAGAACTTAATTAGTGGTTTACTTTCTTAAATAAGAATAGAAATCTATAGGGTGTTTTTGAGTCAGACAGTTGTCTATTAAAACATGTCAGGTGTTCTAACATAGAACACCCGTGTTCACTGGATCTTCAACAGGTATTCTGAGAAGCTCTTTAGCTTGAACACTGGTATTCTGAAAGTGTTCAATACTGTGAAAGAGACAACAGTGTAAATATGTCGAGACTGGTGTTCATAACATGAACACCCTTAGAACACCTGGTGAATACCTGTGTTCTGACAAGTGTTTTTTGTCTAATTTTGTGTTGTATGAATATTCTTAGTTAATGCGTTTAGAAAATCTTAAATTTTTTGTTATTTGTTTGTCATTGCCACATAAAACAACAAAAAATAGTCCTGGATAATACAGAAAAATTCACTCTGATTAAAAGAATATCATTTATCATCTGATCGGATTAACAGGATCGAATATCATTTTGGATTCTTTTCGTGTTGTTGCCTCATTAGATATGATTTTTTGCAGGATCCGCACAAACTACTGAAGCCCATCCACCTGAAAGAAGAAGAAGTTGGCAGCGAAGAAGGGAGGGTCGAGCCGATCCATCATATCAGTGAAGAAGGTAAGGGTTGTTTTTGTGCATACTGATGTATAGTGTCTCCAGTAAGTGAGTACATCCCAGAGACCTTGACAGTTTTGCTACATGATGCTAATGACTCAGCAACCAAGTAAAATAAATCCCTTAATTCAGCATACGGCATCCCCCAGGAAGTCTATGTAAACTTCAAGAAATTTATGTTTTTACTTTTCGTAATTGACATGGAAAAATTGGGTATGACTACCTCTGCAAAATTTTGACATTCCACAACTTTCACAGTGACTCTAGGAATTTTCTGCACTTTTTGAAATCTATTCGGGACCAGTCTTCCTTCAATAATATCAATATTGAAACTGTGACGCTAAGTTTTACTGTCAGCCCATTGGCTATAAAACTGTGATGACCCTGTTGAATTTGCTTATTTGTCATTCACAATTTTTTCCAAAAATTCTAAATGTTCAAA
This sequence comes from Platynereis dumerilii, assembly GCA_026936325.1. Taxonomy (NCBI): domain Eukaryota; kingdom Metazoa; phylum Annelida; class Polychaeta; order Phyllodocida; family Nereididae; genus Platynereis; species Platynereis dumerilii. Next base: position 341,010 of record JAPTHN010000163.1, on the reverse strand, counting down.
GCACCACAGCAATACTATAGAACATAGCTACATATGTAGTAGTGTTGGTTTTCAAATTAAAGCTATTTCCCTGTTTTAGAAGCTGGAGCAACTACTTAAATTTGCATACCAACTTCCTTAGTGATGTTATTGCATACCGTGTCTAACCTGAATGCTGTAAACATCATGCAGAATTTGTTCCTTTAGGGGAGCTCTGTGGCTTGAAATTACCAAACATTGACGAAATAGAAATGGATTTGTGGAGAGCATCAATCTAATAAAAATTAACATTATATTAGCGGTAGGAGAACTTCCTTCACCCATCACCCATAAAACTGGATTTTTGCCAATTGATATTCAATGTTTTATTTCAAATTGCGGTAGCACCCTCTAAAATATGTCCAATTTGGCTCTAATTCTTACTGATTTTTTTTTTCTAATTTTGGAAAATTGTGAGGAGGGCTGGTCCAGTGGTAGCCCGAGCATTGCTTCTGATCCCAGAAATGTAATGCCATTTCTGGGTCAGAGACACTTGCATTGACTTAACTCGATCTGCTTATTTTTCCAATACAGACTACAGAAAGCAATTAAGTGCACAGATCCAAGTTTACCCGATCAGCTTAACTCTTTTTATGCCCGTTTTGATCGAGACAACTCAACCCAACCTGCATACTCAGTTTCAGGCGAAGCTGAACCCCCATTTGTGATCAATGAGAATGATGTCAAGAAGCAATTTAGCAGGTTGAAGGAAAGGAAAGCCCCCCGGCCCGGATGGACTATCACCACGCTTACTAAAGAGCTGCTCTGTACAACTAGCAGGTGTATTTACAAAAATATTCAATGACTCACTAAAAATACGGAGAATGCCCAAATCATTCAAGCAAGCCACAATTGTTCCAGTTCCGAAGAAAAACTCCATCACCTGTTTAAATGAATACAGACCAGTAGCCCTAACCGCTGTGCCTATGAAATCATTCGAGAGAATTGTGTTAAAATTTATCAAATCCATACTTCCAACCTCGATTTGATCCAAATCAGTTTGCCTACAGAAAGAACAGGTTTGTGGAAGACGCCATGTCACTGTGCTTGCACAAAGTTCTTCAACATTTGGAATTACCATCAACATATGCTAGGATACTTTTTATAGACTTTAGCTCAGCATTTAATACCATCATCCCTGCCAAATTGCATCATAAGCTACTTGCAAACTTGAACTTTCCTGCCACATTGTGTGACTGGATATTAGATTTCCTTATTAATCGCAGTCAAACAGTAAGGATCAATAACTTGTTATCATCAACTACAACTCTGTCAACTGGTGCTCCCCAAGGTTGTGTCCTATCCCCTGCCCTTTACTCCATCTTCACATCTGACTTGACAACCACGGATAGTGACACACTAATAGTTAAATTTACAGACGACACCACCATATGCGGCTTTATCTTCAATAATAATGAAACACACTACAGAGACTAACTAGATTGCTTCTACAGTCAGGTGGTGTGCAAACAATAATCTTGAACTTAATGTGTCCAAAACAAAGGAAATTGTGATCGACTTCAGGAAACAGCAAAATTATAAAGAACCACTGAATATAAAATTTAATGAACAACCTGTAATGCAAGTAGCTGACTTCAAGTTCCTTGGTACCTATTTGGAAGAAAATCTCAAATTGCATACCAATATAAATGACATTGCAAAAAAAGCCAGACAAAGACTAAGAACTCTAAACACCATTCAAGTACATCAGGATGTCCTCATCTGCTTTTATCGCGCAATCATTGAGAGTATTCTCACAAGATCAAATGCAGTTTGGTTCGAGGCTACTTCCAAAGAAGACCTGAAGAAACTCCATTCAATCATCAGACAGGCAGAGAAGATCATAAATTCTACATTACCACCGCTACAAACTCTATTTGAACGAAGAGCCCTCAACAGGACACTCCTCATTATTCGTAATGAAAATCACCCAGCAAATGAACTATTTACATTTATTAGATCTGGTAAACGTCTAAGAACTTTCTATGGTAACAAGCGTTTCACCAATAGCTTTTATCCATCTGCTGTACGTGTCTTTAACAGTTCCAATTTGAAATGATTTTTATATTTGTAATAATCTCTGTATGATAATTGTTCTTGCATGGCTATACTCTTTATGCAGCACATTGTATTCCAATTTAACATTGGCCAAATAAACTACTACTACTACTACTACACTCACCAGTTTCAAAATTTGCATGTGATTAGATGCATGGTTGTAGCTCCCAAATCAACTGTTTGTGTTCAAGTCAAACAGAACTGTTGCTTCATGCTCCTGATTGACAAACACTGCTATAACGTTATTTGGCCATTGCTCCACTGAGTGACATGTTTATGACGTCATGGGATAGTTGCGATGATGTTACAGATAGTATGCATTAAGTGACCGCAATTTTGTGTCGGCTCCATTGACAATTTGGTGAGATTATTGATATTATTCTCTATTTTCTATGTTTTTACTGAATGTAGACAGCTCAAACTTGGTGAACCAACTTTTCTAAACATGCAACACAAGATAGCACTCACAGAATTTTTAATTACATTAGGCCTATAGTTATTTCAGCGACAGTGTTTTCAGGGCAGATCGAGTTCAGTCAATGCAAGAGCCCCCGACTAGTCTAGCGGTAGCATGTTACGCTGCCAATCGACGGGTGTAGGATTCGAATCCAGCTCTTGCCGGGTCACCTTGGTATGTTGGACGGCTGTTTCAATCAAGTTTTGCCTCATTGCCGTGTCCTCCTCCTGTCCTAATTAAATTGGCTGGTATAATTAGCAACACCAAACAGTTATAGCAAATCCTTAACAGTTTCATGTCACACGAATTTTGTTGGTTTTTGTAATTCATTGCACCTGAGTATCCAAACAGTTTGTCAAGTTTCAGTTACAGTTTTGAGCATGGAGATACAGTGCATTGACCTTCAAGATGGGATTCGACCAACTGTGAGATTTGGAGCAAGTCTTGTTTGTGTTTTATAGCTACTCACTAAGCTCCTATCCCAGGCTATTCCCAGCTGAGTGACATGCATTAAGTTGATGCATATTGAGGACAGATATTGGGATCAGATGTTCTCTGTTATTGGGCAGTTTTACAGTACTTGCACTCAGCTGATTTTTCATGTTTATGCAATTATTACGAGAAAAATAAGATAGGTATATCGAAATTTCGGTCAGTGGCAATCTTATCCTACACTGACATATAAATGCACCATATTTTACCTTCTGCAATGCTTTGTTTTGAAGCTGTAAGGAATTTAGGACAAATTTTGACACATTTTTATGTCTCACAGACTTTTTTGCCAATTTCAAGGATGAACAGAAAAAAATATACAATCAGTTGTGGTTCTTGTTAATGATAACTTTCTGGACCTATGGCTTGGGTATAAAATGCAACAAGTTTCATGTGAATAAGCTATATACAACATGACTTGGGTCCTTAAATGTAAAAAATGGCAGATGTCAAAAATTTTGTTTTCGATGGACCATCAGTTTCTTTATATGCTGTTATGAGTAAGTATCAAAGAATGTGTATACTGTTTGTGTTAATTTTGAAGCTTGAGACATATCTCAAGGTAAAACAGAAACATTTGTTTCACTAACCATAATCGGTTTTCAGACTGTGAGGCTTGAATGTGATGTAAAAAAAAAATGTCCTCTCCAACCCATAGAAAAAACACTAAGTGTTTTGGTAGGAAAAACAAGCTATTTGTGTATCTTTTGCTCAATCACGTGCCTTTACAAGTATGTTACAAATACAAGTTAAAAAGATATCCAGGCCATGTTCATACATTTTCTTAGAAAGTAAAATTCATGATGTCAAAAAATGTCCTCTCCAACACATCAGAAATTTTGCTCTGATTTGTGCGTTTTAACACTGGACTCATTAAAGAAAATGTCATGGCTATACAAAATAAGTAAACCTGGATGCCTAAAAAGGATTTTTATTAGTATTGAAAATGTCAAATATATTACCTTTCGTTATTTATTAAACTATTTTGAGAAAATAAAATTGAGAAAAAAGTTGATTTATTTGTGTCATATATCAATATAATTGTAATTTTTCGCTATTAACTGAATGACTTTAAAGGATAATAACCAAATATCTTGTGGAGCCATCAAAGATGATGTTTCCAAAGGCGCCTGATTTTTGGTCATTTTCAGCGTTTTTTTGCTCCAAAACACTATGTTTGACACAGCCGAACACCATGAGTTTCAATCGTACAGTAACAAAACTTGACATACCTAGGGATTATCAACCATGGAAATCATGTGTCTTTTGAGACTGGTACCCTACTCAACAGAAACTTTCAGGGTAATGGCAAGGCAGATTTCTGCAATTTCGTAATAAAAATGGTAAACGGAAAAAAGTTGTTGTTTAATCAAAATTTAATTTTTGTATTGGTTTTGATGTTCCTATGCAACAATGTGCCTTGATTTCCAAAAATAGGAATGAGTGAAAATTGTTTCTGGACCGATATTTTTCCTGATAACCAGTTTCTTCAAGAATCAACCCTTGCCTACTATAAGTAGCGGTATTTTGGTAGTAAACCACCAAATCACTTCAGTCTTCTTTGATTATAGAAACAGTAATTTGTTAATTTTATGATACAATGATGGAAATTCTCAAATTACAAACTTTATTTTGACCCCCCATGAGACACTTTGAGTGCAAATACTGTAAAACTGCCCTATTATAAAAACTTCTCTTCTACTTCCCATCCTCTTCCTATAAGATTCCAAATCAAGCCACCCTGGCATAACATGGCATGCTTTGAGTATCCATGTATACCATTGACTAAATGATAATTACACTGGAGCCTTCACAATGTTAATTTAGTATAATTTAAGAGCAACTGCTTGATGTCATGTAGCTGACTCTCCCAACCAATGATAATATACATAGCTTGACATCACTGAAAAAGCCTTGCATGACATATGGTATTTCTACTCACACCTCGACTGACCAATAGCCATCCAGTTTCAGCATGACATCAAACCTAGTCTATGAAAAAAATTGAAGGATACATAGTTATTGGACGGATAATAAAGATATTCCATTGTCACCTTAATAGTTGCAAAGCAAGGTAGTATATACAAAATCAATTTCAAATCTGTCTTTTTCTCTATTTGAACTTCTTTTTTGTTGACAAATATAATCAGTCTCTTAGTACGAGTCTTTGGTCTAGTCATGATACCTTAATGACTGTGTTGACAGAGCAAAGTGTTATATTAAAGTTCAGAATGCTTTTCTTGAGATTGCTAGTAATGACAGATATCTCAACAACCAACAGAGTTACATTTACACTTCATTTAAATGTTAAAAAAATTGGTATGGCAAGACAGGGCTTAATTTGGCCCTGACGGTGTAAGAACAGTTATTTTCAAAGAGACTTTTTCCTTGTATTTGGCTCCCTTTGTACATCTGCTCAATCTGTCCCTTGTCCATGGACACTTTCCATTATGTATGCTGATGATACTAACTTATTTATTTCTGGAAGCAATCTGAGTGACTTGACTAACTCTCTAAATAATGAATTGTGTAAGTATATGACCTGGATGAATTCCAACAAACTATCAGTAAATATTGACAAGACCAATTATATGATTTTTAAGAGCAAGAGATCAAAATTAGAGAGCAACACAGGCAAGCTGTATCTTAATGGTGTTGAAATTGTTAAGGTCTCTTCAGTCAAATTTCTTGGTGTAATCCTCAATGAAACATTGTCATGGATACCTCACATCAATTAGGGGGAACGGGGGCACATTTGGACGCTTTTAACGTCTGCTAATTTTGCTCAATGCGGAAAGCACTAAAGAACTCAGAAGTTTGCATGAATATCACCCATACCATTGAGTTTAAATCCAAGGCATAAGAGACTGCACCTACTCTTTTGTAGCCAGACAGTTGTAAATCTGACTGTCCCAACAGGGAGGTTTTAGAAGAGGAGGCAACACAATGGTACTTCAAAGGTACAATGTGCGTAGCTCTGGTATTCTAATTACCCTGTAATATCACACAATTTCCATTGAACTTTCACTGCTTAATTACCCTAGTAGAAAAGTGAAATGAAGAGTTTTTCCAAAAATAATAGAATATTGCAACTTTTTGTTGTTATTTATGCCAGGAACACTAATCATTAAATTGTTGAGTTCATTTGGCAGGGCAACAAAAGTGAAATATTCAGGCTGCTATTTTTTGTTGTCAATACAAGACTAAAATATAAATATCTTAAAATGCAAATATCTTTACTGGCCGCCCCTGGCCGCTCACAAGTTGGATACCATTGAAAAGAGAAAATTTAGAGCTTTAAGATGGTTATAGTTTCATTGAACGGAAATAAACGGGTTTTGCTGTACAATGGATTAAATGTTAGTAGAAAATTCTCAATAAATCGTCGACCAAAAGTCTCACAGCAGTGAAATACATCCCATTGAAACCCAAATAAAATATACTATATTTATTTTAAATATGAGCAGTTTGGAGCAACAGGCTAAATCAATACAACAATTTAAAACTTTATTTCTCAAAAAAATTTTGAAGTCAGATTTGGATATTCAGGTCCCAGGTGCTACACACACTGTACATCAAAGATAAAGGGGTAATTAAGAATTTTCAATCACTTTCCTTTGAATTTCTTTGATTCAATTACTGTGAATTACGATTGATTGCCCTTCTCAGGTTACTTGTGTTCCGTCCATTTATACTAAGTCCATGGTCCCAATGTGCCCCGGCTAAAACAGCCGATGCACATTTGGACATCAATCAAAAATCATTTTAACACTGCATGTGCAATAGATATCACATATATAAGTAGTGCATAAGACAATATACAGTGCATTAACACCTTGTAGTGCCAATAGTTCATAACTTTAAACAGTTTTAAGTATTTAATATAAACTGTCCTGGGTGCGTACATCTATGTAAGTAACACACAGTGCTTTGCGACAAATTTGTTCACAGAGCATGGTAATCCACTATACCTCTATTCACTGTGGCCTGAACACCTGTTGTGTGCTGTCCCAGGTCATTCAGTTGCCTTGGACACTTAAATTCTGCCATATTAAGTGCGTCCCAATGTGCCCCGAATTCACTGTCCCAATGAGCCCCGTTATGACTTTTACACCAAAATGCTAATTTCTCGGACGCCAGTGAGTGTGTTTATCACGATAGCAATTCATCAATGTTTGTTACGAGATATCAAATTCATACAAGCTCTGAGAAAGCCTCATTGTTCATGGTTTGTCCACAGAACGGTTCGAATTAAACCCATCCATATTTACTTTAGTAGTAGGAAAACAAACTTTTGCTTGCCATACTTCTGCATGTGGCTGCAATTTGTCTATAAGACCATGGAAACATCAGGATGTGAAATTACAAGATATGATGGCACTACCATATCATATACCTTGCCAGGATCCAAGAAAACCCCACCATCCCACAGTGCCCCGCGTACCAACGTGCCCCCGTTCCCCCTACATTAAAACAAAAATTTCCAAAGGTATTGGAATAATTGCCAAAGCCAGGAAATATTTGAATTCTTCATCATTGATATCACTATATTATAGTTTCTTTTACCCTTATCTAATTTACTGTGTTGAAGTATGAGGACGCACATGTAAAATCCACTTATTATCCATTATCAGAATCCAGCGTAAGGCTCTGCGCATAATCCTTTCACTTCCGTTTTCTGCAGATTTATGTTCTACCTTCAAGGAGACTGGAATTTTGTCTTTTCAGCAGCTATATTATTTCTATTCTTGCCTTCTTGTTTTTAAGCACAAAAAGGGAATGTTACCCTCAGTATTTAGAACTTTCTTTGAATCTCCTAACCACGAGTATCGGATAAGAAATCAATTTTCATTAAATATACCACAGTGTAACTCATCTCTCTCTCTCGAAAACGTATCTGTCATATTGGAGTTAAAGTAAGTAATCACCTTCTTGACAAGATAGAATGGAATAATAGCTACCATGCTTTTAAACAAAGTCTAAAAAATGTCTTCCTTAATATGTAAATGGCGCAGCCATGAAACTCACGCAGCACCTAAAAAGTTTTTCTAGGACTTAGTGTTACCATAAATTTCATTAAATTCATTTTATATTCAATGTAGTTACTGTTTCAAAAATAGTAAAATAGAGAGAAATTTAGAATAGAAACTATCAGAAAGATAAAATAGATCAAAAATAGAATATATAGATAGATAGATAGACAGGATAGGAAATAAATAGGATTAAGGATAAATTGAATTGATAGATAATCTGCTAAATAGTAAAAAGGAAGACAACAGTGAAAGCTGTCAAATTTAAGTCTATGCTACATTGTTGATATTGCATAATATGGATAATAAAAAACAATAACATGATCTGTATGTTGATTAATTGCTCAATGTTACATAATCATCAGTTGAAAAAGATTATATAACTTTAATTTTGTTATGTTTTCTTGGTGTTTGTTTTGACATGAAATGAATCACATATTAATAATTTAATTTAGTCAAGGCTTACAATTAACTATTCCATTAACAAAAACAGATACAGGGAATATTACTGGAGAAAATTGAATTTTTAAGACACGTCTGAATATGAATATGTCACGTTTCGTTTATTTCAAAACTAAATCATTGATAAGAAGCTGGACCCACTTAACCTAAATTCCTGCTGTCGACCATTGATGATGAGACCATCACTGCACAGATTTTTGAAACCTCTCTTATGTTCAATTCGCTTCGCTGCGCGAATATTAATCCCATTGACAACCTCTAAAACAGGCAAAGAGTAAGCGAGAGAAAAAAACCCAAACTGTTGTCGATATGTCTATGTTTGAATTTCCATACCTTCCCAATATTCCTTGTTTCTGTATGGTTAATTGGTAGAGCAATCGGGTTAATGGAGTTGCTTCTGAGGCTTGGTGTTTGGAGATATTTTGTCTCTGGTTATGAATTTTATCTGATTTTTAAACTGACCTGACATACGGACTGGGATTTTATATTCCTAACCCTGTGATTCTGATCTAATTTGATTTTGAAGAGTTTTTAAAAGGTTTATGAGTTTTTGACTATCGTTTTGAAAAAATTGAAAACGGTTTGGGATTCATATTCCACTACCCTGTGATTTTCATCGAACCTGTTTTCAAATGTACATCTCTTCTTTTTACTTTATGTCTGGTGATGTGGCAACGGAGAGCATGTTTTAACTTAAAAATGTTCCTTGATTCTCATTCTATCTCGTTAACGTTCGTAACGGGATATCCTGCGAGATATCACCACGCATGCGCGCCAGTTGAGCGCGCCAACCTCCACTTTTCATTAAGCTACCGCGCAAAGCAGGCGTGTTGAACGTCAACAGCCTTTCCGTCTTCTAAACAGAGTTGATAACCTCTGTTAACACTTCGTGGGAGTCTTATTTATCTGATAAGACACTGTACAAGTCTACTATGATGTCGGCTGCAAAGTTTCCCCACGTAGACGATGGAGAACCGGACATAAACAACCGTGACATGGAGTCATTGAAGGAACAAAATGGCGACGCTCATAGCGTCGGTTGACAACCGAGACATCAAATCGTCTTGAACGATGTTTTGATAGGTATGTCTCAACAGCAGGCTTCAACATGAAGCAGGAGGCACACCTGCAGTGTCTCAAGCTAATAAAACTACAGTCAGGGACCCCTTGACCTCATGAAATTGGGTGTTGACAAAACTGGACAGCTGACTCAGCTGTTTGTGAACATGAACCCAATGAAGTGTGTATTGGACTGACACAGTTCATGAAACTGTTAAAGGAAGTGAAATATAAATCTGTAGTGTCGGATAATTATTCCTTTATAACCCCCAATTTTCACTTCACTGAAAAATGTACAACTACTTTGAACATTGTTGAATGTTGATTAATGGCTAGGAAACTTTTTTAAAAGTATTTCAGTTGCCGACTCGGCCTGCACTGGTGACACGTGAATGTGATTTTGCTTCGTGCTTCGGCGACAGCATCTGTCAGCCTGTAAATAATTTATGTAAATTTTAGTCCAGGTTATGTCACTTGAGCCGAATTTATTTATGTCACATGACCTAGCCCAAGTAACTAAGTACTATACTATGGGGGTCACAGTGTGTTGCTGTTATTTTTGTAAAAGCTGGAATCCAGCACAGGCACAGCTGAACACAACACTGTCAACAGCTTGAATGTTATGTTTTCAAAATGGTTACACTGGCAATACACTGACTCATTCTGAGAACCTATTGCCTTACTTTAAAGTGTAGATAAAGTGGGCTGCCAGCATTGTGGAGTCATAAAGCTCTAGGTTTGCCATGTGCACAAATCACTGGCAGAGGCCATGAAGACATACAGGTTTTCTGAGAACATGAGCCAATCTTGCTGAAGACAGAATACTTAATTCTGGCCCACAGTAATATGGTTGCTAAACAACATTATACTGTCTGCTGCCTCTGGACTGCTAGCTGGTGCACAACATTATGACTTCCAAAAGACATATATGCCCTTTTTCTTTGAAGTGTATAATGGGCATTGTGGATATGAAGAATAATGAATACAGAATAATATATGTATGTCCTAGGCTCTTGGTGAGTAATCCTTGAAACAAGGGTGACACAACAGGAAAATACAAATGGAGAATTGTTTTGGAAACTCACCATACACAGTCAAAAAAATATATTTTTTAAATAATAATGACAGTGTTTCTTGACTATACCATGATGCCGCATTGATGCGCTTAGTCCCACTGTCATACAGTGTATGGTTGGGTGACAATGTTGCACAGTTGCCTATAAGCCTATATGAATTATTATTCCAGGAAGAGTTTCTGTTGGAGCAAACAAGAAAACTCCTGTTGAGACAGCCCTGCCAAAGCAGGGGGTGGTCCCCAACAGGGGAGGCTTTGGTCTTTTTTTCACTGTTACTGAAAAATGTAGTTGGTGTTTCAGTGAATGGCAACAGGTTGTAACAGGTTTCCTCTGTATCTAATGATAGATACTAGTAAGTGATTTTATAACTCAGTCTCTGGCTGGAAGTTGAATTTATCGCTGATTTGCCGGTGGAGTGCTGAGATCGGCATCTGTGAAACACAGATATCATGGTCTGTCTTGTCTGTTCAGAATTTTGAACAGAAACTGGTTCAGCTTGTTATATGTACCGTATTTAACAGACCTCACAATTTGACAAGTTTTTGGCTCACGGGAAGTTTGAGCTTTAAAGTTTTTTTTTTTCATGTGTCCAGAATAGGACAATCGTGAATGTACTCTTGCCAATTATGTAGAGGGAATACGGTATTGCCTCCATATGTAATATCTGATGATAGTATTGTGTTGATACACAAGTCACAGTAACAGTTTTAAATTCAATTGGAGAACCATGTATCGACTGTTTTGCTTCATGGTTATTCGCATGGCCTACGATATATTGGCGATATAACTGTTCAACCCCGCAGGTCAAGGTTATGGGTTACAGTTAAATACACCAATGTTTTTACCTTCAGCGAACGAAGTTCGAAGAAGGTATTGTTATCACTTTGGTAAAATGTTGTCCGTCCGCCGGGCGGGCGTCCGGGCGGTCGGGCGGTCGGGCGGCGGGCGGATAGATAGTTTCCGGGCCAGAACTCGGGCCCTATTGCATGTACATAGATGAAATTTGGTACACATATAGCCCATATGGTCTGGTTGTGCCTTTTGATGGTCTGATTGATGGATAATCCATAGTTTTTGAAATATTAAACAAAAAGATAAAAAATTATTTTTTTCGTTTCCGGATCAAGACTCGGTCACTATCGCATGTACATGGATGAAATTTGGTACACATACAGCCTATGTGGTCCAATTGTGCCTTTTGATGGTCTGATTGATGGGTATTATATACTTTTTGAAATATTGAGAAAAAATAATAAAAACAATTTTTTTTCATTTCTGGCCCAAAACCTGCCCAGTATTGCATGTAAATGGATGGCATTTCATACACATATCACCTATACAATGCTGTTGTGCCTTTTGATGGTGTGATTCATGGTCATTCTATACTTTTTTGAAATATTGACAAAATATATTGTAAATTATAATTTTTGGTTTCTGGTCCAAAACTTTGCCTCTCTTGGATGTATCTTGACAAAAATTCATCCACATATTGCTTATAAAGATTTTTCACTGGTCTCATTGATAGGTAATTTTAACACATTTTAAATATTTAGAAAACATTTGCAAAATATCAATTAATATACTTCTTGGTTTTCGACCCACAGCTAATAACCTATTCCCTGTACATGTATGAAACTGCAACATAATATGTGTAAATTTGTCTAGTTCAGCCTTTCCATGGTTTTACATACCCTCGCAGGCAGGCGGGCAGATGGTAGGTCAGCAGGTATATAGATAATTTCAGGCCAAGATTTGGCCACGATTGCATTATACCAATTTTGTCAACATCGCTTTAATGACTTTACAGGTTTCTTTCGCTGAAGGTTTGCTGCTGCGCAGCCTATGTTTTGACTGGCAACTTATGGCCATGCAGATGGTGTGCACACTGCATACTGATGGTGTGCAAGCATGCCAACAAAGTGGAAAATATGGAGCAATGGTTTTCTATTGAAATGGACTAGGTTTAATTTAAACTAGTCAGTCAATCGGGGTTCTTCACACATCCAGAATAGGAAAGAAAACCGCAAACTAAATGTATGTGACCCCTAACACCACGACAGCAGTCTGCGTCATAGTGGTGGGTAGTGCAAATTCTTAATCATGTGAATGGCACATGACAATGCCACCATAGGAGAGCAGGTTTGCGTCAAAGGTTGTTAGGCCTGTGTATTTTTGCCATGAAATTCATTGGGGGCATTTCTTATCAGGCCTATGGCAATTGGTAATTTGCCAGAACTGACCAATTTGGACACAGTTGATCATAGGATCTAAAAAATTGTGCTGCTGGGCAAGTTATTGATGGCCTGACTTGAATTATATGAACTAGTTGTAACTTATGGTGTATGGCGTGGGTTCCACCTCTTATTCATTATTAATTATCCCAAAGGGATAGGCCTGAATTGATGGAGCATGATTATAGAGGCTCCTCCACAGAGGGAGCCACTTCTCATAACCATTTTCCCACTGGTGGCAGCACCTTACGCAACAGCCAGGTTGTCCCTATGTTATCATTGATCCAATAGCCTGCTAACCTGCCTATAACACATCTCTGATTGCCCTGCATGCTCCTATTTGTACATGACACCTACCAGGAGCAATTCCTCCCGTGAAAAATTAGGCTGTACCTGCCTCTTTTGCACGGTCTCAGGCAAACATCTCCTGCCCCCTACAGCAGCATGTCAACAATTAGCCATTTACAATTTTAATCCCTTTCACGTTTAAACACCTACACGTTACTCTAAATACCGGGTGTCCTTAAAATATAACACCATCACTTCACAATAATGCATTGCCAAACTTATTTCACTAATGGGCATTTTCTAGTGATATATATGTGAATTGTCACATTTGCAACCACTGAGATTGAACAATCTAGCAATGGCTAACTATCAAGGTTATGATCTGGAGGCCTGGACCGCAGGCATGTCCGATTATAATGGTGTTGATTGTGTCATGGACACTTGCTACAGTTTTCCTTGTCTGAATGAGGGTTACAAAACTGTTTAACATACAAATGCTATTTTAATTGAGCTATGATCAAAGAGGTTGTGGATTGCTTAATGAGCAGAGTTGTTAAATTTCCAGGAATCAATTACTTAATGCCATTGCTAGAAGCCTGGGACATGTTGAACTGTTCCCTGAACTAGCATGCGCTGGTTGAAATTCACTGAATTATATATGCTGGCATTCAAACTGAAAAGCATTTTGGAAAACTTATGAGGTTCCATAATACATCAGGGTGTAATGGAAGACAAAAGCAATGTGTAATTTTGCAGTACGCCAATATGGTACAGATTAGCTGTCTAAGGCTAATTACCAGAAAACCAACTGTGAACGAGTTCTAACCCTTGTTTCACTGTTCAAGAGTTCTAGTTGGTTCTGGAACTGAAAGAACACATTGTTTTCTTTATGAAATGCTTGAAAGGAATTTATGCTGTGCCTGCTGCAAGATGCCAGCTGCAGAATGTTTGTGTTGACACTGGGGATATAAAAAGTCTTGTGTTTTTTCAAATGTTGAAATCAGTTGAAGCAAAGTTATTGTTGTGTTGTGCGTACTCTGATGCCTGCCCAAAAGGGCACAAAATATTAAAACAGTAACATCAAATATTTAATTGCACATTTATTGTTCAATTTGTATGACCCCTAAGTCCGCATGACTAGTGAAGTCTCTATCTGTACAACTTGTAAATGCGAAGTCTCATGACAAAAGTTTACTGCGTACATTGCCTGAAGTATTAGGCCTTTGGATACGCGATTAATTAGTTGGCATGACCCATTCAACATCATTCTTTGATTACCATTGACCACTTAATGTGTTGCACAAGAGATAGTTTTTTGTTGGGTAAAGTCCCCTTTTTCCCAGACTACTGGGTTCCAAAGGAGTATACAACCCATTCTACCAGGTACGATGCCCGTAGAGGCAAAGCAGTTGCCTAAATTGAGGCTATAGACAGCTCAGTATTTTTTGTGTAGTAGACAACTTCTACAACAAGCCTTTTAAGGGTAACTTTGCAATGGCAGTGCTGTATTGGACTCTGTGAAAACTGGTAGTGCTCTTTTTGCCTATTACATGTGATAATAAGGTTTAATACAATATATGTGAGGGTAAAAGATTCATCACCACAAGTTAATGCCCACCTTGCTTCCAACTGTGGAGGTTGGCGCGCTCACCTGGCGCGCATGCGTGGTGATATCTCGCAGGATATCCCGTTACGAACGTTAACGAGATAGAATTCCCCAATTAAACGATCAACGTGAAGTTTGATGGGAATTCTGTCGAGTTAATGTGAGTAACGAGGATTTCATGCGCCCTCCCTGCCCAACCCAAATTGGGGTATTCATTGTCAAAATAAAAAATTACATACACAAGCAGGGCAGGCAAATTAATGACAGTGGTCTCGTTACTCACAAAAGTTGGGCATTAACTTCTTCTGTTCCAGTTGGCGCGCTCGCCTGGCTTACATGCTTAGTGATATCTCGCATGAAATCCTCGTTACTCACATTAACTCGACAGAATTCCCATCAAAATCGTTTAATTGGGGAATTTTCATTCATCTCATTTTCATACCACTCCATCTTGGTGAGTCTTCAAATAACTCCACAGAGTTCGAAGGCCACCAATTTATATTGTTGAACATAAAAATTATTTGTATTTTGGAAAAAATAAAGACCAAGTCATTAAAAAAAAAAAAATTGAACCTTCATTTTGAATACCGACAATGGTTTACAATGATTATATGTTATATTTACAATGTGATTACTTGTAACTTTTTTCTTGACTAATGCATCAAAGTAATTTTAGGTTTAACTGAGCTATTCAATACTGTGATTCGGCAAAAATTATCAGATTTAGGAATCTGAAGTTTTTTATATGCTCTTTTGACATTAGATCACACTATTACCACTTGTCCAAAAATTCAAATTCAAATTTTTTTGCAAAATCAACCTGATTCGTAACATGTTACATTTTTCCAGAACCCAGAATGTCAAGCATCAATGACATGTTGTTATCATTTTACTTATCTTAATCAGTAACTGTATTACAGCGAAACACTTTGATAAAGAATTAAAGTGGACTGTGGCACTGTGAAAATGGCACTTTGTGACTCATGATAGCCGATGAAGCATCATCTCCTCCACTTTCAACATGGGAAACATAGAGGCAGTTTGATTAGTCATGATCAAAAGTAAGCAATTTGACTTCTCATAACAAATTTTAGAGTGAAAATCAGATGCATAATCCTTTCGTTTGGCTGTCACCAACAGGTGGGATAAGTCTCCTTCAATCAAATTAACATTGAAAGTATTGGGTTTGATCATGACAAACCATCAGCATGATGACACACAAAGCGTCATTTTCACAGTGCATATCAAAGTGTTTCGCTGTAACGTTTTGGATATACTATATGCTGCTCTGACTGAGAAATGATGTAAATCAAACCTATCAAAATATAGTCTATAAAAACAGTAAAGTTGAATTTGCCAATTATCATAAATGGCACTATTTGACTGTTTGCCTCTTCAGAAAAAACATGCATCTGGTTTGTTTCATGATTCAGTAAACACCTCTGAGTTACACTGTGACATGATATTCCCTAAGAAAATGTTTCAAAATTTATCGATGTACTGAGGTCAAGATGGGTGTTTTTATTTTTTTTGAGCTTTGCTTCAAAATGGCAATCTGTTTGGGTGCACGGTTCTTTTACTGTCTGTTACTTTAATATAGAAAAAATGTGGACCAGTTCACAGTGAAAAATGACCTTCGTGACTCATTATAGCCGATGACGTGTCATCTCTCCACTTTCAACATGGGAAGTAATGATCAATAAAGGCCATTTGACCTGTCATTACTGATCTTAGAGTGAAAATCAGATGCGATATTATTCTTTCGTTTGGCTGTCACCAACCAGGGGATAAGCCTCCTTAAATCAAATTAGCATTAGAAGTATTGGGTATGATCATGACAAATCATCAGCATGATGAAACGCAAAGTGCTATTTTTACAATGCAACAGTCCACTTTTTGCTATATCAAAATGACAGACTGTAATCCTCTGATATTTTTGTTTTGTACTGAAGATGACACGCACCAATGTCATGTCATTTTCATTATAATGATTTGAAGTGATAAAATTTGAGAATGAAATCTTACAGCACCTTCTACTAGTCCAAAGTGAGACATCATGCAGGAGTACATATTTCATACATATTGAAATTGAGATGATGGTGTGAACTTCATCTGATACTCTTGAAAGCATTGTATGATTTATCATTATGTATACCTCTGGGGATATTATTGTAATTTTCATGGTTAGATACCACAGGTACCATCGGCGACTTTTGGATTTGACAGGACAGCAGAAATCGACATGTACACTAGGGGCTCTCAAGTGCATTTGACAAGTGCTCCACCTGGAGTATAACTCTTTGTAGATTTTGCCAAAGTGTCTAACAACTTTTTGCCGCGATTGGAACAGTTGTTGTGCCGGTTTATCGAGTGTCCAATTCAACTGGCGTGTCAAAATCAACTGCCGTTTATGGTAACAAGTTGTTTCATTGTTTCCAGTTGTCCTGAATTTTTGTTTTTAAGGCTTAATGTGAATATTCATAATACAGTTTTGCATTTGGCATATTTTTACGTATGCTTTATATTGTCCTGCATTACTAAAGAGGTACCAAACAATTGGGTTATCATGTTTCAGGTTGGCCCCTTGATAGCGACCGTTAGGCCTTGGAGGGGTCTGTATATAAATGATGCAAACTGTGTAAAAATTGCCTGATCGCTATACCTTTGGAACAATGTATATGGGATTGTCGATGTCCCTTAAGTTGATAAAATCGTGTTGTCTTTCCGTCATCAAGGTACCTTCTATATTAAATAGTACATTTTGACATTTAACTTAATTCATAATTGTTTGTGTAATTATCTTCTTTTTTCACTTACCGAAGAGTTTGCAAGCCAAGAGACTCATCCTTTTCACTAGTTTCCCTTTTCTGGACATCTTCCATCATATTCTCAACCTTCCTTGCTGACTTCTGATTATCTGGTACATCATAGAATGTCTCTATTTCTTGCCACAAGAGAATACAAGTGAAAGGAGTCACCTCGTCTTTGTCTTCTTGGTTTACAGTCTTCTCAGTGATCAATTGAGACATCAGATTCCAGAGACTGTCTGTTCCTGCAACAAAGCCTGGCATTGTTTTCCATAAACCACCAATAAACAGTTTATCCATGAGGTTATGAAGTGAAGTTCTTCCTTCACGATCAACATGATCACAAAGGGCAGGGTTCGTCTGGATCATATTAAGACAATTTTCAACAATAAGTTCCTTAACTGCAGAAAATGAATGACTGGAAATAGATTCAAGAATGTTTTTTGAGACAGATTTGATCACTTCATTTACTATGCATTCTTCTGTTGACACTTCCAATTTCTTGAATACTTCTTCCAGAAAAGTGGTAAATGAGGGCAATGATTTATCATTCAGATGAGGACCAAACCACCTGAGAAAAAGAGTGTAAGGAGTCTGTTGGTTTTTGTCTTTGATGTTTACATTCTTCTCAGTGATCAGCTGAGACATGAGATTCCAGAGACTGTCACTTCCTGCAACAAACTCTGGCATTTTTGTCCATAAATCATGTTTTGCAAGTTTTTCCATGAGGTTGTGAATTGGAGTTCTTCCTTCACTGTCAACATGATCACAAAGGGCAGGATTCATCTCAATCATTTTGAGACAGATGCTGACAACAAGATCTGTGATGGAAGAGAGACGACTAGAGTATTGATAAGTACTAAGTGAGTGAGCCTTGACGACATCATTCAAGATGTTATTCTGAATTTCTTCTCCCCTTGAAACATATTTTGATGCCTCTTCCAGGAAAGTTTTAACTGATTGCGTTGCTGTATCAATGAGATCACGATCAAGCTGTTTAAGAAATATAGTGAAAGAAACTATTCCATCAATAGGCAGGAAAGGGTCGGCTCCTTCTCTGACTAGAAACATCAGAACATCCATGGCATGAATATTTCTCCCAGAACGGAAATGATCAATAAATTTGGCCAAAAACCTGCAAAATGACCATAATTATGATGTACTGTAAGATGATATCTAAATGCATGATGTGTTCATCATCAATTCATCAGTGTTGAGTGACAATAAGTGAAATTTTAAAAAATGTCTCCACTAAAGATTGTTGGAATTCAATCCAAGTGCAAGATACAACCCAAGTTGTTGTCTGACTAAATTGTTTCATTGAAATGTGTCTTGTAAATCCTAAATGTAATTGTAATGGTTGTGTATTTATTTCATTTCATCTCACAATATGATAGAAAAAATAGACATATCATACTCAATAAAAGGACAATTTACAATAGGAATAACATTTATGTAAGGTTTCATAACAAATAATATTAGTGACAGGGTAAAATGCAGTTGTAAGGAAATGCACTAAAATAAGTTATTATATAAATTTAATGAAATAACAGTTTTCTTAATGAATCAACATGACATCAACTGCGGAACTTTTTAAAGGTTAATCATAAAAATGAAGTGACTGAAAATATCAAAAATTCTTAAACTGTATTGAAATAACTTGCATATTTGATTGTTTTGCTTTGAGCTGCATTGAAAAATGCAGATCTTAATTCATATTTAGATAACCAAATATATTTACCTTGATCCAAAACTATCATCCAAATGAAGGAATATCTGAAAAGTGAAATTTAATTTTCAGTTTGTATTTTTGTGTGATACAGTCTCAGTCGCATGTAACAGAAGGTACTTTTGGTCTTGTTGGTGTGGATTAGGAGTATTTGATAAAAAGTAAAATATCCATATCAATGACAGTATCATAGTGCTGGGCCCCTGTAAGTAAGTTGCACACAGCCAGTTGGTCAAATCGCCCAATGTCATGAAATGTTGTACCGTTGCCATGCAGAAGATACACAGACCCACTGCATCATAGAATCGCCATCAGAAGAAACATCAGACCTCATTAATCATTTCCTGTGTCAAAGCTCTTCTTATATGAATGAATGAAAACATGTTAAAAATGAACCAGGATAAGTTTGAGTTTGTTATATTCCATCCAAAGCACAAACTTGATTTACACGACTATATCATCTGTTTTGACAACAATTGTTTTACTCCAAATGGTCTCCCAGTAGACAGATTTGGTCTCCCAGTCATTGCCAAATTGGCAATATCCCGCAATTGCGAGTGAACACCATGAAAAAGCCATTGAGTTCACACCATTGAGTTCATCCGTGTGAACTCAATGAAATAAATTATCTAACGTTGTTATGCAAACAATGGGCAGTGATTGTTTATGTCATGACGTCACAATGGGCTGCTGGTGACGTCACAACAAACTGCTGCTCCAATCTTGGGAGAATTTGGAGTTATCAGACTACAATTTAGTAAAAACCACTAATAAAATCATTGCGGGATATAAATAAAACCCCATAACAGTGTAGTTCACAGCTATGAACATCATTCGTGTCAGGTCTGCCTTCTGAATAACACTCGTCCTTCGGACTCGTGTTAATTCAGAGCAGACCTGACACTCATGATGTTCATAGCTGTGAACTACACTGTTATGAGGTTTTATTATATCACTGCTAGAGCAATTTTCCCAAGGACTCTCTTTAATTTCACATTTGGTTGTCATAATGTTTCAGGGGCCTTCTTTTGTTCCAAACCATGGGGGGACAACCTGGATAAGTGCTCGATTCCGAAGCTGAATACGAGAAGCATACTTTTTCATCGTATTTCTGCAAGACCTAAATTATAAACTGCGGAAGTTTGAGAATCTACTTGTTTTCTAAAAAAACTAAAGAAATCAAGTGGGAAACCATGTAAATGTTGCCTCATGCCAAATCATTTTCATTTCATGCCTTATGAGTTATGAATAATGATATAACGGTACTATAACCCTATAAATTTCTCAATGTTTGTGAATCTTAACAATCTTAATATATACAGTAAGCAGCAAAATTATTCAACCCCTTTGTATTTTCCCATTGAATTCAATAGTTGACAAGTCTTGCAAAAATGAGGGCAGTGACATGAGCATGTATCAAATCATGAAAAAAAAAGATAACATCATATATTAGACAACATAATGCCAAACTTCTGTGAAGGAGACATAGGTTTGATAGGCAGTTTGCATTTCGGATAGGGTTCAAACATTTGCAAAATTATTCAACCCCCTTCCTTCCATTGGAATAGCATTGGAGCAGGGGGTTGAATAATTTTTCAAAAGTTGTGACCCATATGTGAAATAGTGCCTGCCAATCATATTTAGTTATACCTCACAGCAGACTTAGTATATGTCATGTAGTATATGATGCTATCATACTTTTTATGATTTGATACATTCTGATGTCACTACACTCCTTTTTGCAAAACCTGTTTACCTTTGGAGTCTAAGAGAAAACATCAAAGGGGTTGAATAATTTTGCTGCTAGGTGTAGATAATTTTGAAATTGAGTTTTTTTGCTTTTGTTTAAAAATTTAATTTTGAATAAGATAATCCAATATTGTCACACTATCAACATTATGCCCTTTTTTAGAATTTGAGGTGACTTTTGTTACAGTCCTTGTCATACTTACGCGGAATCTCAAGTTTTTTTTCTATGCTGTTGAACAGTGATGTCAGAGATGACTCTATTCTAGCATTGCAATATATGTAAATTAACTACAAGCTGTGATGTCATTTCAAACTGGGTCAGATTCCCCAGCTTCTAACCAATGCGAATCCACCAAACTGAGCATCACAGTTTCAACTCAGTGTCAGAGTTAAAATTGGGTCTGGGAAAAACCCATGCAAGTTTGTCATCACAGCCTCTCAGCCAATGGGCTGCCAGAACAAATATACATAACATGAGCCATGTGTTTATAAACAAATTGTCAAAGCCTTCTGTTTATACCAACTTCCATCAAAGTTTAAAGTTGTAAGTTAGCAAGTTTGTAGATTTGTCAAACAACTCTGTGGGGATTATAACAGTTGTCTACTGTGAATGCTCACAAAGCTGCCATTTGGTAGGATTAGACTGGTGATTGCTGTGATAAATCATTGGGATCAAACATGTAATGCTTCCTTCAATATATCAATGTTTGAACTGTGATGCGTAGTTTACGGTCAGCCCATTGGCTATCAAGCTGTGATGACGTAGTTGTAGGGGCTATCCCTGATAAAACTCTTACTCTGACACTGTGTTGAAACTGTGACGCTCAGTTCAGGAGGATCAACATTGGCTAGAAGCTGGGGAATCCGACCCAGTTTGAAATGACATCACAGCTTGTAGTTAATTTACATATATTGCAATGCTAGAATAGAGTCATCTCTGACATCACAGTTCAACAGCATAGAAAAAAAACTTGAGATTCCACGTAAGTATGACAAGGACTGTAATTTGTTACTGGAAATATGAAAATATGAAATTTAACAAAATAGAAAATCACTAAATCAGCCTACACATGACTATAAATATTTATATAGTTCTTAAAATACTGCAAACACCCGAACAACAGTTATGACTTGTCAAGGGTCAAAAATCATGTTCAAACTAAACATTTCTAGAATTTATTAATAATTTGAATCTTAAAATCATGCATATCATGCCAAGTACTGTATCACAGTGGTCCTGACTCCTCAACCATATTATCAATTGGTTTGAAGAACTGAATGAACTTTTAGCCTCACAAGATCTGACAGGAGATACTGGCAAAAGCCTCTGCAGCCTTCAATCTTTTGAAACATCTTCCTTACTATTCTTGTTTCTTCAGGAAAACTAATATTATAAATAAAAATGTGCGTAAACATACCAATATCATAATAAAGTGACGAATCTCAAGTGAAGTCAGATTAAATTAAAATATTGGAATCTTTGTCACACAACTGTAATGCTATTCGCCCCAAAAGTTTAATTTTAACGAACGGGTAGTCATAATGAAGTTTTGTATATCCAAAGTTATTTCTGACAACACCTTTCAAACAATTAATCAAGTTTACAAAACCATTCACATTTCTTTGTTTCTTTAATTACTTCTTGTCCCGTTCTACTCTAGGCCTATTTTGAAAAGTTGAGAAGCTTAGGCCTATTAAAGGAAATTTACTTCTATTCACACATCTGTAGCTAAGCTTGACTGCACTACAGCATGACACTTCAAACTTGAAAACAGTGTTGGAGTTTCGGCCAGGACATACGAGACCGAGGCATGAGCATCCGAGACTGAAACCGAGATGGAGACATTGACCACCCGAGACCGAGACTGAGACCGAGGCATCAGCTATCGAGACCAAGACTGAGACCGAGATCGATCAATGGTTGATTGATGAACTATCTTAGCTTAGTATATTATCGACATTTAGCCGCCATGTTGCTTGCAATAATGCTTTAACAGTGCAATTAAAGATTCACTCAGTGACTCTTGAAAGTAAACTCACTGAACTGAAGACAATAAAAAAAAAAGACAAGTTTTTCTATTCAAGGCTGCGTGGTAAGTTACAAGGCGGTGCCATTCTTTGTGATATACAGTGGGGTGCGAAAGTTTGGGCACCCTTTGAGTTGGGTCGCATTTTATCAAATTTCAGACAAGCCATTTGCAGAATCTTTCCAACGTGAATTGTGTTAGTGAAGGATACCCATGCACTCAATTTTAGTAAGAAAGAATAATAGAAATATAAAAATGTAAAACAATGTGGGTCTTTTTCTTAGATTTTACATTTGCAAAAGTTTTGGCACCCCTACAGATTCTGATCTTGATTTTTCTATAACTCTACATTAAAGCAATATGAAAGCTCTCAAATGCTTTGGATAATGGTGTAAGCATCCTAGGGCTTCATTTCTTGTGCATTTTTTATTGTTTTCCACAACAGAGAGACTCCAAACGTTGCATTTTTGTGGTACCTATGGCATCATTTGCACATGTCCAGTTTTACCAAGAGTTTTGAAAATTTCTGGGCCAGGAGACCTGGTTAGCCTCTCCTTTACCAAAATTAACATTTTATCTAAAATAATCAAAAATATGTGAGATTTCCATTATTTATTAAGGTCAATATCCAGCAAAATTAAAAATATTAGGGTGCAGTTCAACTTTGTGTTGCTAGCCAGGGACGATTTTTGCTGACACAATTTCCAATTGGTATTAATTTTGTTTATATTAAGTCAATTTTGCTATATTTTTGTAGCAATTAAATCTTTTTTGTCAACCTTATAGACCTCCACAGGTATGACACTAAAGGTGGTAGACGGGTGAATCATTCCACCGTCAGCATGCAGATGTGAAAAGCCAAGTTATACAAGGTACCACAATAACGTAGCATAATCTGACCGTCTGAGTCACGCCAAAAGACCCATTTAGCTATTCAGAAGCATTTTGGATCAGTCACTGTGGTGTTTGAGACAAGGGAATAAAAAAGTGCATTGAAATGAAATCGCTGAATGTGATAAACAAGTTTGACTCCCCAAGGGCAAAAATAGGCAGGCCAAAAATTGTGGATGACAGCTGTGTTAATTCCGAAATTGTCATTTCTACACAACACAACTCAAAAACAGCAAGTTTCGGAAATATTTTAACAAGAAAAGTCAAGGTACTCTGACATAGATGCCCAGAAAGTTGAACTTATGTGGCAATTTAAGGTATTTCAGTTTGATATAAGTCTGAGCTGCTCCAAAATTTCATCAAAGAATAATCTGTCATGTTCAGGTGATGAAGAATAAATACGATAAATCAACTTTTTCAGAGCGGATCCTGGACTCAAAAATATTGAAAATTTATTAAAATAATCTGACGTACCTCGGGTACCTCCAATCTGCCAAGTTTGGAGTCATTCTGTTAGGGATAAAAATTTAGAACTCACACAAGACGAAGTCCTGGGATGCTTACATCGTGCATAGTGGTAGTTAGCGCACATTCACGCGCAGCCAGGCAGGCCCTATCTATCGTAACGTCACCATTGCTGCTTGGCTTTCCTGGCATCTTTTTTTAATTCTGAGAATTTCATGCGTTGGCCGCTTCGTTTGCAATTTGCGCCACTTCTATTGGGGTTAGAGACTTCGCGTTTAGATCATTAGATGCGCTACGAAGAGTACTACAAACAACCGGAGTTTCAGCTTGATACTCGTAACAGAACATTTTTAAAGGCGATTTTCCTGAAGCAGGTCTAATTTCTGAAAAATGACTTGGTCATAAAAAAAAAATTGTATATCAATTTCAAGTGTGGTAGGAAGGGTTGTCTATATTATCTTATTGTTCCCCACTATTTTTGGAAGTAAATGACAAAGAAATAAAAAATCCTATCTCGTCAATTTTTTTTAGCAACATGGTTTATAAAAAAAGTTAAAATTGTCAAAATCAAAACTTTTATTCCGAGCCCCTTGGAAAGTCCTTTAAACTTAATATAACTCTTTGAAATTGTAATCAGCTTTTCCCTTCAACTGTCTTCTTTAATTTCATGCTTCATTGCATAATATGGGATGCATGACCACGGAATGGCAGGGCAAACTTCACAGTAAAAAAGTTAAGAAAAAAATTCCGTTTTTCAGGTTTGGGTGAACTGATTTTCTCGTGCATAATCTGAAATATTTTTTTAAAAAGGCTGGTAGCAACCACATTTTTTTGCATATCTTTGCTATAAACTATATTTTGGATCATTCTAAACTATTTTCAAGAAATCCTATCTCGGAAAGTTCACGAGTATCGAGCCACCTTAAGAGCTTTTATATTGCTTTAATGTAGAGTCATATACAAATCAAGATCAGAATCTGTAGGGGTGCCCAAACTTTTGCACATGTAAAAACAAAAAGACCCATATTGTTTTACCTTTTTATATTTCCATTGTTCTTTCTGGCTAAAATTGAGTGAATGGGTATCCTTCACTCACACAATTCACGTTGGAAAGATTCTGCAAATGGTTTGTCTGAAATTTGAAAAAATGTGACCCCACTCAAAGGGTGCCCAAACTTTTACACTCCACTGTATATCACAAAAAATGGCACCGCCTTGTAACTTACCACGCAGCCTTGAATAGAAAAACTTGTCTTTAAAGCAGAAAAGGTTCCTATCAGATTCCGATATATATATTTATTTATAGGATGATTGAAGTAGGTCCCTTAGATAAGGTTTACACTGACTGATAATTATAATAAACTGACAGCAAAGTTCATGCTGACAACCCACCTTCGTTTACAGGCCTGTAAATCAAAACTATGCGTTGGTGGAAGCTACTATTTTTGTTATCCCTATTTTGATATCAGGGCCTTGATTGACTTTAGGAATATCTAAAATAGACAATCTGGGATCTTTACTTTTTTAATTTGTTTGACATGACATGGGATAACCCTGCTAATAAAATCTATGTCGTACCTTGATTTTGGCAATACTTGTTTCTACATCTCGCTTCTTCTCTAATCTGATCTCGTCAAACTGCTCCCATATGATATCAAAAATTTCTTCCTTGTTTGATGGAGCGCTTCTTTGATAACTTGAATATAATTCCTGAAAAGAAAAATAAGTTTTCTAAAATATTGTTCAACTTTGTTGAGGCATTACTTCACAACAAAGCATTTTCAAGAACTGCGAAACTGATGGAAAAATCTTAAAACCATTATTCTTAGCACCATGATGTGCATTGCACAACATCTAAAGACAGACAGAAAATATTATGAAATACTAAAAAACCACAGTTATTCCAAATTTTTTAATGTTCGATATGACATTAAATAAGGATGTTGCATGGAATAATTGTTCAAAAAATAAAAATTGGTCGATTTAGTGAGTAACATATATACTCAATACCCTCTAGGAGAAATTAAGATCTTGATTTGAATGGCATGCGCATTTTTGCATGGTGAAGCAACTTTCTTAATGAAGATTCATTGTAGTGTAATTTTACATTTCGAACATGAGAGAACCACATACTGATTGTGGAGCGTGACAGAGAGACACAAGAGTACCAATCAATGTCTCACAATCAATTTCAGACAAGTATAACTATCCAAGAAGTGTTTTTATAAATCAAAGAAAATGGCATACAATGTAATTATGTAAGTAAATCCAATATATGCACATTTTCTCAATACCCAAGCAAGTTACAAATAGGAAATTGGATTCACCAGGTGCATAATAATTTATGCATCTTTTTAAATACATTCATACATTTGGATGGAAACCAATGTTTTGTGAGCTAATTTGTGAGCTAATTTGTGAGCTATTAGCAACGGGGGCTGAGTCTTGGCCACAGAAAGGAAAAAATATATTTCAATATTTGCTCAACATTTCAAATGCGTAGAATAGCCATCAATCAGATCATCAAATGGCACAAAAAGACTGTCCAGGCTATATGTGTACCAAATGTCATCCATGTAGCCTACACCACAAAGGAGCTGAGTCTCGGCCCGGAAACTTAAAAAAGTAATTTTTTTCTATTTTTCTCAAAATTTCAAAATATATAAAATATTCATCAATCAGACAAATCTAAAGGCATGACCAGACTGTAAAGGACATTAGTGTACCAAATTGTATCTATGTATGTGCAATAGGGGCTGGGTCTTGGTCCGGAAATCCAGAGTACTTAGTGAAGTAGTGTTCTGCTATGGCTAACATTATCATGATTTATTTTCAATCTCTCAATTAATCAAACTGCTGACTTTAATGCAAACTGATGTTTATACAGTACAAATTTATAAAAGTGGCTCGTCATTTAAAATCTAGTCTTAGCTATCTATCCATAGCCATTTTAAGCTAAACCTAGCTACACTTATCCATAGCTATCCATAGCTATTCACAATTACCACTGTTTAAACAAGGGGCAAAGAGCTTGAGCCAAATTTAGAAATTTGTACTGTATATAACAATTGGCTGGCAGTCCTATATACTATACAACAGTCCATTTCCATAGTAAAAATGACGCCTGTAACAGCGTAACTGGATAACTACATGTATTGTTTGTAATGTCAAGACGGTAATCCTGTTGTTGATTTTAAGGTTTGGCAACAGTCAAAATATACCACACTGTAATAGTGACCTAGCTATAGTACTGATTACGATGTTCGTAACAAATAAAACATACCTTAAACAAACTTGTAAACGAGGCTTTCCGATGCAAGTCCTTGGCTTTACCAACAAGCTTCTCAAAAACAGCAAGTCCTTGTGTGGGGTAAGTAACTTCTCCTTCCTGCAAGATCTCTGAAACCTTCTTGGCCGTCTTCTTGACGTTGAACCATTTTAATTTTTCAATCTTCTTCTCTATTCTTCTGTACCTGCATCAGTGTGCATGGATGATATTTCAAATCAATGAAAGTGTCACTTCCACACAATGACGGTTAAATGTCAATTGTAAACAGCATGCCTGTGACTCAGGCATAAAATATATACACAACATGGCGATTTGGTGCCAGCTTGTCTATTGTGACCAAGAAAATGTATGGTAGAAATTATGTTGCCACAATATGAACATAACATTGAGATTTTTTCACAATGTCGTGACAATGTTGCCAAAATGGTGCATGATAACTTCATATTTTTGTATTGTTTCACACTGTTGTGACGTCATTTTAACTATATGCAATTCTGTGTCATTTTCACCAAATATGCGACGTTTTAACTATGTTGCTGCAACATTCCACCTTAATTATGTACATTAGTAAAATTAATGGAAAAATAGGAAATAATTTATATGATAATAATGTCAATTTGCAATAAAAACAATTTAATTTGCTTGTATAGATTCTGCAAGAGATTTAGAGACATGCAGGAAATGTATCTGATAAGCACTTTATTGCTAATGGATGGTCACCTTGAACTAACGAAATCAATCCATTGGAATGTTTTTTTAGATGCATTTTAATGTTGCTGAATTTTTAAATAGGTATCCAAGAGAAATCTAACAGCTATTTATAAAATTTTCACAAAGTCTGTAAATACATTTGACGATAACTCACCTAGCTTCGCCCGGAGGAACCCCTGTTGCTCCTCCGTGTTCCATCTTGTGTTCCACCTCAACAACAGAACAGGAAATTCTTCTGAAAAACATCAATTGCAATTCATTATTAACGAATGTTTATAGTGGAATGTCTCAAGGACGGCTGCAGGGGGGAGAGATATGAGGTAGAGCCTGAATGATCATACAAAAATGATATGTAGCAAGACATTTAATTTTAATAGACCTTGTGCCCATGCTATTTCTTGATGCTGAAACCATAAATTGCTAGAATGTGCCAGCTACAGGATGGCTGTTTAGTCCAGCATACTTATTCAAGTATGGCATCTGAAATGCACAGGAGTTCTGGGTAAAATGTGATGTTGAGCACTGAATCCTGATAGTTTATATTATAGATGAGCTTTTTAATACAGTAACAGTACAGATAATACAGGCTTAACTGGCCTTCTTATAATATATGTGAAAGGATCATGTAATGAAAGTAAGGCATTGGTATTTCAAGCACATGGTTGTAATTATCAAGATATAAAGATTTTTGTTAAGTTAATCACACATGCTACAGTGAATTGTGGCTGCCACGGGGCACAGTGAATCACTGCAAACAGTGATTCACTGCAACCCAGAAAAAATAACGAATAGTTTATAACTGTAATTGTTGTTAAGCACCAATAAACAACTGTATGTGTATGCTAAACTAATCAAATATGCAAAAAAATAGACCTTATGCTTCTGTTAGAAGATTTATTTTAAGTGTTAACAATCTTATGATAATGCTTTTTTTTTACTGGCAAAATAAACTTTGTTCAGTGACACTATCTAGTTTGTTTTAATTATAGCCTTTGCAGTTGATTGTCATATTTATAACACTGATTCACTGATTCCTTTTAATACAATTTTGAATTACAACAGAAAATGTTGTAGCTCTGCAAATTCTTTGATACCATAGGTGTATAGGGGGCACATTAAACTTTCATTTAAGCCTAACATCGAGAATGTAGATAAAAAACTTTTTGAGATATAAAGGAAATGAACTAGCCCTGGACCCCTACGCATGGGTCCCAGGGCTAGAAATGAACATTGCTGATTCACTGTGTCCCCATTGCCCCTACTGCAATAGTGCAAGTAAGATAGGACTCACAGCATAGCAGTACAGTACATTTGAATAATCATGTACTACATGGATGAATAGATAGACTGATATATAGATAGATCCATAGATAGATAGATATGTACCTAGATGGATAGATAGATAGATAGATAGATATTTATTTTCACCAAATCTTGTACACACAACAACTGATATATAAAACATTAACATTATTTGAACAATATGCTTTGGTGAGGGGATGCACAAGAGTTATCAGAACTATATTTAATTGTGCATCCTACAATAAAGATTACTTATGTAAAATTTAACCATATAATATATATGACATAAAATGGAGGGATATAAGAAAAGAAAACATAGGCTGCGCAGCAGCAAACCTTCAGCGAATAACACATTTAGAAGATTACAATTACATCATAAAATTGGTGTGTTTACCAAATTCCGTAAATTATAGGTATGCAACAGTGGTCGAGTAATGGCATGCTATCATCTGTTATTTGCCTGCTGCCCTGCGATCTACCTGTGTGCTTGCCAGGGTTTGTAAAAGCAGGGAAAGGCCTTATTATACTAATTTACTGATATTATGGTACGGTTTTATGCATGCACCAATTTTTTTCCGATCATTCAAAAAGTGTTAAATACAAGTCAAAAAGCACTGCTTCATTTTATAGGTGATACGTGTAGGAAATGGCATTGCTGTATATGCAATTGTGGGCACGTTTTGGCTCCTATAAGAAAATAAGTATTTTTAATATTTTTTCTCAATATTGCAAAAAGTATAGAATATGTATCAGTCAGACCATGAAAAGGCACAACTAAACCACATAAGTCATATGTGTACCAAACTTTATCCATGTACATGCAATAGTGACCAAGTCTAGGGCCAGAAACAAAAAATATATTTTTTCTCTTTTTTTTCAATATTTCAAATAGCATTTAATATTTAATAATAATAATAATAATATAGATATTTGTATAGCGCCAGTTTCAATAATATTGCTCACCAGCGCTCTGAGATGTTAATTATAGTACTTTTCAAAAAGGACTGTTTTTAGGCATTTTTTGAATTTTTCCAGGGTGTTTGCGGTTCTTACAACCTGGGGAAGCTTGTTCCATAGCAACGGGGCCGACTTAGTAAATGATCTATCCCAAAAATTGTTTGTCCCATAGCCATCAGGGATGTTTACTAGTTCTTTGTTCCCATTTCTTAGATTTCGTTCATGTCTTTTACGATTTAACAGACTCACAATATATGCAGGCGCTTGCCCATTCAGAGCCTTCCATGTCATCATCAGAATTTTGAATTCAATTCTCGCCTGTATAGGCAACCAATGTAAATTCTTCCTGTATATTGATATATGTTCTCTCCTTGTTACCTTCTCAATCAAGCGGACTGCTGAATTTTGTGCTACTTGGAGTTTATGAATTAAATTCCTTTTGATTCCTACTTACAATCCATTTCCATAATCCAAGTGCGGTGTTATGAGAGCATTGACTACAATTTTAGTATCATTCTTATCCAAACTTTTACGAATCTGGGCAACATTTCTGATATTGTAATATGCATTTCTGCACATTTTATTAACATGATTTTCCATGGTCATTTGTTTGTCAAAAATCACCCCTAAGTTTCTAGCCGATTCAATCATTTTTATGGTTGTATCGCCAATTTCTATTCTGTCTATCTCCGCATGTTTAAGTTGGGATGGAGTCCCAATGACCAAAAATTCAGTCTTATCTCCATTATTGCTAAGTTTGTTATTGTGAAGGAAATTTCGTATTTCGTTTATACATGCTTCCATTTTAGCTTTCATTTCATGTTGTTTGCTTGTTGGTTTTGGCTTAAAGGACAGGAATAACTGGTGATCGTCCGCATACTTTTCATCAATTACACCATGCTTCTTTGCAATTTCACTAACTGGGGCGATATAGGCATTGAAAAGAATAGGCCCCAGTTTTGAACCCTGTGGCACCCCGAAGAGTAAAGCCTTTTTCTCAGATTCTGTGTTGTTTATTATAACTGATTGCGTTCTGTTGGTTAAATATGATTTGAACCATCTTAAGGCAGTATTATCAATCCCATACAAATTTTTAAGTCTAGAAAGAAGAATATCATGATCGATTGTGTCAAAGGCAGCCGAAAGATCGAGAAGGACCATCATTGTTTTAGATCTTGAGGCATTTCACCCAGTTCTAATGAGGTATTTATGATTTCAGTAATTGTGGGAATGAGTTCATCCATGCATTCATTTATGAGCCAAAAAGGCATCGGATCAAGGTTGCAGTGTTTATTTTTCATCTTACTCATTAGCTTCTTAACTTCCGCTTGTTCTAGGTTTTTGAAGCTTGATAAGCGCTTACCGGTAAAAGTGCTCGGTTCAGTGTTATTACTACTTTCTATCCTAGAGTCAAGCTTTTTCCTTATTGTGTTGATTTTGTCATCAAAAAAGTTAATAAATTTGTTTGCTAAGTGCTTTTCGTCACAATGCGGTGGTAATGGCAATTTTTGTTTCCGGTTAAGGGCAGAATTAATTGCCGAGAACATGTTTTTGGGGTTGCCTTTGTTGTCATTTATCCGTTTGGCTAGGGCATTAGCTTTTAGATTGTTAAGTAGGCAGTTATATGAGTTTTTAAGACTTTTATACACTTCATGATCTGTTACTTGTCCAGTTCTTCTCCATTTCTTTTCAGCTCTTCGTTTAGCAGTTTTTGCCTCTTTTATTTCATTAGTCGCCCATAATTTGGACTTGCCAATAGTGATGGCGCGCTCAGATTCCGGTGCATGTTTGTCTAGTATCTTTTTGGATGACTTGTATAATTCTATCAATTTATCCAGACTTGCTTTAGTTTTACCCGAGGTGCAGAATGTCGACAGTTTATCAAACCTATTTCTGATATCAATTTTAAAGCGGTTTATGTCTATGTCCTTGAATTTCCGAGATTTTATTTTAATTTTCACCGGAGGGGCCTTTTTTGTGTTAATTTTGAAAAGAATGTTGCAGTGATCTGAGTTTTGCTCATCTATTTTTGCTTCAGATACTAGTGATTCCTTACGAGTAATCAATAGGTCCAAAGTGTTGCCGCTAACATGAGTTGAGGTTTGAATGTGTTGATCTAGTTTGAACATATCTAATATGTCAAGAAATTTTCTCGCTTTCGCATTATCTTTTTTGTTAACATGAAAATTGAAGTCACCAACAATGATTACTTCATTGATATTGTTGTGGTAGTTAGCAAGAAGAATTGTGACTTTATCATAGAATTCTTCCATGCGGTATCGATTTTTACTTGATGATTCAGGTCTATAGATGGTCACTAATGTAATCTTTTTGCCATGATGACTTAGACAACTTCCATACATTCAAATGTTTTGAACAATTGTAAATGAGACTTGGATACCTTCAGAGAAGACTTATATATGCAGGCTATGCCACCGCCAGGTCTATCTTTCCTTGGCATGCTTAAGAATCTGTATTTGTCACGGCATTGAAGTTCACCAATTTCTAGGCAGTCCTGTTCTTTAAGCCAGCTTTCAGCAATGAGATAAATTTCAAGATCATGTTCAGTCATATAATCATTGACCAGACTGGTTTTATATCTCAGACTTTGAGCATTCCAGAAACCAATACTAAGCTTATTTCCAGATTGTTGACATACAGGCTTACCATTCGCCTTTCTTTTGCTAGAAAAATTTCCAATTAGATTTGCATTAGAGTATCGAGGAATTCTATTTGTAGTAGTAGGCTTATTAGAAGTCACACCTTTGCTCTCCACAGAGGCCCAGGTTTTAGTCATTTCATTTACAGGATAACTAATACTTTTACTCAAGTGAAAACCAGAAACATTTCGGATGCTGCAACGGTCATATTTATTCAAATTATCAGTAAGTCGGTTCGGGGTCTGTGGCCAAAAACATCAGGCATTTTTAATCATTTTCTTTACTTCATCAACAGCATTGTACACATTAGTGGCTTTTCCAGAGATCAATGCGCCATCTCTCTTTGGTTCAAATTCATCTTTCTTGTCTCTCTTTTTCTGTCCCCAGTTACCTATGTTCATGGTCACTTCATACTTCTTACTCAGAGCAGTTATGGTTGATCCTCGGAGACCAATCACCCGGCCAATCTGGTTTCCCACAAGTTCAACAAATTCATTGATTTGCCGATCATTGGGCACATCATCTGATTTTTTCAGTACGCCCTGCGATTTGATGATTTCAGGGGGCACAAGGCAGTTTTTGATTTCATTGGAGATAGAGGCAGCTGCTTGGTCTGTTAGTTCATCATTCTTTGTCAGTAACTCTTCCTTCAAGGTTTTAGGATTAGAGGCGATTGTTTCAATGTCTGTGACTTTGGCGAGCTTATAGTTGAAAAAAGTCACATTGCCAACTGCAGCAGCTTTGCCCACCAGACCTTTCAAAGGGCACAACTAGACCTTATAGGCCATGTGTGTACCAAACCTTATCCATTTACATGCAATAGTGACCGAGTCTCAGCCCAAAAAACTAAAAAAATACATATTTTTCTATTTTCCAAATTTTCGCAAAAAGTATAGAATATTTATCAATGAGACCATCAAAAGGCACAACTAGACCATATAGGCCACATCTGTACCAAATTTCATAAGTGCACATGCAATAGTGACTGAGATTTGGCCCGGAAACGAACAAAAATAATTTTTATATTTTCTCAATTATTTCAAAAAGTATTGAATATCTATCAATTAGACCATCAAAAGGCACAACTAGACCATATAGGCTATATGTGTACCAAATTTCATCCATGTACACCCAATGGGGGCTGAGTGCTGGCCCGGAAACGATCTATCCGCCCACGGGCGGGCGGGTGGGCGGGCGGTCGGACAACATTTTTACCCAAGTGATTAGAATAGCTTCTTCGAACTTCGTTCGCTGAAGGTAAAAACTTGTTGCCAGTAGCTTAAAGAGTAAGGCTCATCATGGACTTGCCATATCATATTAATGAATTTTCTAAAAGATAAATATGCAATGACCTGATTTCAAATTAATCTAAAATTTTATCATGTCCCAACACCTTAGAAATTCCATTTAAAGCTACTGATTTGGACTGACCTTATTTTGCTGTGATATCAGTGATCTCACCCAAATATGGCATGCTGCTGGTCATGTGACCAGATGAATATGCATGAGTGTGTTTATCAAACTCCCTCTTAAGTTTGTAAATACACAAATTCTAGTCTCCTTATACACCACTCATAATCATATATTGATAATATATCCACAAAACACCAATATAGAGTTCCTAACACCCATAACAGTGCTTGTTTGGGACATTTTTGGCTGCTTGCAGGGGTATATTAGATGGCTGCAGCAGTAGCTAGCATGCATTCTAGAGGACAATTTGTCCATTTTAAAACTGGTTTATCTTGGTTATAGTAGTGAATAAAATTGGTTGGAATAGTATCAATTGTATGTGTAATTTATTGTGTTGAGTTTTTTCCAATTTATTCCTAGCCAATCTTTAGTTATAAAAGAAAATATACGTTTTTTAGCATTGGCAGATGGAAAATGGGTTCCTCCAGTGACATCATAGGACCTCCTTTCAGAATTGGGTCAGCAAAAAATTGCAACTTTGGAATGGGATTGTGATCAAACTATTGACCTGTAGCACCCAATATTTTGGATTTCGTTCAGAAAAAATATGATCTTCCCTTCCTCTAAACTAAAATTAGCATGAGCCTATCACTTTAATACATTTGGATTTTTTGTTTTGCAAATAACTTACTAAATGACTTAAAATTTTCTTTAATTTGGATAGATAGATCAATGGACAGATAGATATAATAGTGCAAGTAAGACAGGACTCACAGCATAGCAGTACAGTACATTTTAAACTGATTCTTTTCATAACAAATAATTTCACCCTAAAACTATTACCAATTCCACATATTCCTAACTAAAGGGTGGTCATATTTCAAAGTATACCTGCAGCCAGACATTCCTACTAACCTTGCAGTTGGCCTCCTCTATGTCAGAAAACCCTCCGTGTCTCACTGGAGCAGGGAGTGTCCATCAAAGCAGAGCCTTCTGCACATGCTGTACTTTCTGCGCTTGAAATGAAATGGGTTCTGGAAGCAGAAACAGGATGCTATGAGAGTATAAATAGATTGGTTAGGTCGACTCGTTTGACATATTAGTGATTCATATTGATAATAGACTTTAGATTTAGGATTTTGTTAATTGGAGTTAAATGGCCTATATGCTTGTACATGTTTCATGCAGGATATTGCTATTTTTATCTTGTTAAGTTGTCCTGTTTGATATGATATAACATGAGGGTGCAATATATATAACATTACTATATTGTACTTTGTACACTCCAATCAAAATTAACTTAGATATTTGAGTTTCAGTAGTGTGTGGGGCAAGTTCCCCCCCCCCCCGCAAACGTTTTTGAGAAAAGTGAGAGAAAAATGAGGGAAAAGTGGACAGGGGGGAAAAAGTAAGGAATTCGGGAAACCAAGGGGAAAAGGAAACCAAGGGGAAAAGGAAACCAAGGGGAAAAGGAAACCAAGGGAAAAGGAAACCAAGGGGAAAAGGGCACCAAGGGGTAAAGAAACCAAGGAAAAAGGAACCAAGGGGAAAAGGACACCAAGGGAAAAGGAACCAAGGGGAAAAGGACACCACAGGGAAAAGAAACCAAGGAAAAGGAACCAAGGGGAAAAGGAAACCAAGGGGTAAAGGAAACCAAGGGGAAAAGGAAACAAAGGGGAAAAGGAACCAAGAGGAAAGGAAACCAAGGGGAACGGAAACCAAGGGGAAAAAGAAACCAAGGGAAAAGGAACCAAGGGGAAAAGGACACCAAGGGAACGGAAATCAAGGGGAAAAAGGAACCAAGAGGAAAAGAAACCAAGGGGAAAAGGACACCAAGGGGTAAAGGAAACCAAGAGGAAAAGGAAACCAAGGGAAAGGAAACCAAGGGGAAAAAGAAACCAAGGGAAAAGGAACCAAGGGGAAAAGGACACCAAGGGGTAAAGGAACCAAGGGGAATAACAACCAAGGGGAAAAGGAAACAAAAGGGAAAAATAAACCAAGGGGAATAGGACCCAAGGGGAAAAGAAAACAAAGGGGTAAAGGAAGCCAAGGGGTAATGGAAACCAAGGGGAAACGGAAGCCAAGGGAAAAATAAACCAAGGGGAAAAGGAACCAAGGAGAAAAGGAAACTATGGGGAAAAGGAAACCAAGGGGTAAAGGAAACCAGGGGAAAAGCAACCAAGGGGAAAAAGAAACAAAGGGGAAAAGGAACCTGGTATCCATTGAAATTTAATGAGAATATTCCCGGTAGTTCTCTTGTTTCGTACAGTGTATATGTTAGTAGAGAATCCCGAAAATCTTGTCGAAGATTAGAAAAACATGTTTTCAGTACTCCATGTCAATGATTGCTTTTTTAGGAAATTAATGTTCATTTGACCATTCCTCCGACCTCCCCCCCACAAATCATCCCTTGCCCCCCCCCCCCACAAATCATCCCTTGTGCCCTTGCTCTTCCTGGGATCTATTTGGTTCCTGACCTCCTCCGAAAATCTTAATATTGATATTATTTGGAGCTGAATAATGTACTAGATAGATAAATAGATTAACAGATAGACATATAGATGAAAAGACAGACGGATTATATAGATAGACAGATAGATATATAGATAGATAGGTAAATAGCCAGATAGATAGATAGATATATGTACAGATAGATACACAGACAGAAGGATAGATAGTGGCATTGTTGTGGTCCTTGACCCTTCTCCTGGTTCACAAATGATGGACTGGTGGATAATTGGGGCTTTATGTCTGCATTTGTGCACTTGCTTGGCTTATTAGGATAGGAAGAGGACAAGGCAATGAGGCCGTTCAACATTGGCCCTGTTGACCCAGCATGGGTTGCGCCCAAACTCAGCACCAAACATTGGCAGCGCCTTACACTACCACTGAGCTAGCACTAACCCTTAGTTTATAAATGAATAAAGGACATACAGACTAAAGAGCTGTCATCCATCCACAGTCTAGTAACAGTATCACATCCAGGGCATACATATTATTTAATGTTTGATATATGTAAATAACGAAATAATCCCATATTATGCCATGTTTGATGAATGTATATGAGGAATTAGTAGAAACCAACATTTGAAGTCATGATGTGAATTAGACCTGTATATAATGTAGTTATTTGCTAACTTCCCTTTTGGTAACCTATATTGTATAATTATAAAGTTATATAGTAACAGGATATTGAAATAGTTTCATTTTAAACCAAAGCGATAATATCTACATTAGGGTGGCCCAAAAAATAAAATTTATGATTTTCTATCCGCACACCCCCTCATTTTAGGAAAAAATAGTGAAAAAAGCACCCTGTAAAAATTTCAAGAAAATCAGTCAAGTCTTAGTGGTCTCTCAAGGCCTGTCCATTCTCAGCAAAAAGGAAAATTTCAACCATTTTCGCCAATACGCGGTTCCTTATAACTAAGTAAATTTATACAATACTGCTTTTTCATAGCAATGGTTGGATAGGTCTCAAAAAGAGCTTCAATTTGCACACCAACATCATTGGTCTGAGGTAATATCTCAACTCCCATAGGCTCTTCAGTTTACACTTTTCACGAGTGAAATTGTTGCTGAATGACCGATCCTGATAAAAGAAAGGCTTTTAATTTTTTTTCACTGGAAATTGCTGTGATTCTTATTTGCAAAGTTCTAGAATGACCAAATATCTAAAAAAAAAGATTTTTGACCATGGGAATGCCCGGTTTAGGAGTGATGAAATTTTATGTTGAAGTTTGTCGCAAACTCATAAAATAGCAGGGGGGTATTGTAGTATTTCAAATTCATATCTTCATCCAAATTTATTACAGGGCAACATGATGTGTACCACTTGAAAGATAATTCTCTTATGTTTCACATGGTATAAATTATGTTGTCCTATATTTAACTCTCATGAAGTTAAACTATGAAATGTAACAGCCCTCTCCGATGTTTTCAGCACTTTAGACAAAATGTAACATTAAACCTTACGGCGTAAAAAGCGGGTTTCTTCAATGTAAAAAAAATTGTTAAATGTTTCATCTGGTCATCCGGCACTTTTGGCAAATAAGAACATGTTACTTGACAGTGAAATTAAATGGAAATCTTTTCTTGAACAACTTTAATCATTCGGCAACATTTTCGCACATAACTGTCACAAGCACTGTTAGCTGAAGAGTCCATGGGAGATAAGATGTCGTCCTAGACCATTAATGTTGGTATGCAAATTGAAGCTAATTTTGAGACCTTTCCAACCATGGTAATTTGAATGTCGTACATTACAAATTGACAAAGTTGTGGCAAACCGCGTATTGGCGAAAATGGTTGAAATGTTTCTTTTTGGTGATAATTGAGGGGCCTTGAGAGACCACTTAGACTTGACTGATTTTCATGAAATTTTAACAAGGTGCTTTTTTCACCATTTCTCCAAAAATGAGGGGGTGTGCGATGTGAATTTCAGAAAAAAATATTTTCCTATACATTTTTAGGCCACCCTAATCTACATGTACTTCTTAATGATTGAATCACAGTTACTCTGAACCCAACCTTATTTATCTACACAAAATTTCAGCCAGTTTATTTGCTCAAGATTAACTTTTTTAATTTATCATGTTAAAGTTCTCACATATGGTTCTAAGAAATTGTTTTTCTTTAAGTGTGGACCTGTGATGTCATAGCTCAAGACCCAATTGCTTGGCATTGAATGCTGTGATGCCACATGTCAAACATTTATATGATTTATCACAATTATCACTTTTTGCTCCAGAGAAACAATTTGCTTTACTTGTGCATTATGCAGGATGTTTTGGTGCTTCATCATGGGTCTGACAAAATTTCAAATGGATACAATATATTTACCATGTATTGGGCTACTGAGCATGCCTCAATAATCTTGTAGTCCCAGGGTTAACTAATAAATAGGTTATTCTCTACTTGATTTTGCCAGATACCAACTCTGAAGTGGCAAAGATCAACCTCAAAATATCCTTCAAGTATTATGCAAATTCTCCTTCATATCATTTTGTCATCAGCTGTGATGCCACAACTAGCTCCACTATAACATCATAGGCACAGTGCTGTGCATACTGTTACTGGCCCATGAGCAGCTGTGATGTGTGCATGGTTGGAACAATGGCATCACAGGTTGTACTATTATCTATCTGCATATGTTTCAATGCTGGACTATTTTTATTTCAGCTATGATACCTACATATATATTTTCATTAAGAAAAAATTGATTGTTTCATATCAATTTCAATAGCGATAAGTAAGGCAGTGGACTTCATGGGGTATATGAAATTGATTTACAGTAAATTGCTGTGGTTCAGTCCCTGGAAAACAAAGTAGAG
This sequence comes from Platynereis dumerilii, assembly GCA_026936325.1. NCBI lineage: Eukaryota > Metazoa > Annelida > Polychaeta > Phyllodocida > Nereididae > Platynereis > Platynereis dumerilii. The sequence goes on along the minus strand of JAPTHN010000163.1, from coordinate 300,900 downwards.
ACAAAAGACAGCTGCAGCCAGATAGACAGTCTCGGTTGAACAAAGAGACAACAAAGAAATAAAAACATGTTTATTGAAGGAAGTGAAACAGTTCAGAACTAACCATGATAAAAGAATGAAAGTTTGAGAGTAGATTGCTTATACTATTAGGAATACATAGAAGAAATAAAAATGGGGGTCACCGTCATTTCTAAGGAACCGCTCACACTAGAATGCACCCAATCGGTCTTTGGAAATAAAACACGTAGGGAAATGCACATTTTTTCTTAATTTGTAGACTTATAAAATAAAAGTTACCCATGAAAATGTTGTAAAACATATTGATATTCAAGCTAAAATACGAGATACCAATTTCATTTTTTTTACAAGGTAGACCTCCAGGGTGCATACAAATTACAGCCCATATAAGTCATCAACAGGTCCACTGACGAGCTGGGAGTGAGCATCATGTGGAAAAATTTCAAAATTTCTTCTATTTTCTAAAGTTCTCAAGGGATTGATTCAGCATGTCTGGAAATAGGGGAGAGCGGGGCACAGTGAGACGGCAGGCACAGTGAGACAAAGCCTGTAGCGTCTAGCTGGTACTGTTTACAGATCAACCCTCATTTTCATAGTGCAAAAAGTAAGTAAGTGAGAGTCCGACCTATATCCGGAATGCCTACACAGCATATCGAGAGTGGAATTTCAATATTTTGGTTTTTAGCCAGTAAAAGTAAATAATTTTGCCAAACGACTTTTTGTAATAATACCCTAGAAAAATGGTATAATGCAAATCAGTTGACCAGGATTCAAACCTTGATTATTTGTCTTAGTTTAGTGAGAGGATGAACCACAATGCAGGCATCCGGTCCACAGGATTCAAAAGTTTTATAAAGAGAGCTGCCTGGGGCACATTGAGACAGTTTGAGGCGGGGCACAATGAGACATCAAAAAATACACTCAAAACGACCTGAATGTAATGCATAGCTCACAATTCACTATTAAAAACAAAATGCCTGCTATAAACTACTGATTTTAATGAGTCATATCCAAAGGGAAGCATCAAAAAGAATTTTGATTAGTATGTAACAGGTGCGGCAGGTTAAATAAGTCGTGCATGTGTCCTGTGCGTTGAAGTTTCGAAACATGCTGAAAAAAGGACCTAAATATCACCTAGCCAGCTGCTTTTATAAGAGTACAGTTGTTTCTGTAGCAACAATTGATAGAACAATTCCACAGGTCCTGAGGATCGGTGGTTGTGGCAGCAGATACCCTGTCTCACTGTGCCACACCTGCTGTCTCACTGTGCCCCGCCCATGGGGCACAGTGAGACCCTTAACGAGCATGGACGTAACTCAAAATTTCTCCAAACCTGTAAAAGGTAGGAACCTGAAACTACTGGACAATATACCCAACGTCATTATCTATAATGTGGACCTGATCTCATTTAACTCGTTACTGCCAATATTTTGGAACACTTGAAACTAAAAAAAGTGTCTGACTGTGCCCCACTCTCCCCTATAACCAGGCATGTTTTCTAAAATTTCCAGAATTATCAACAACACAAGGGTGCATCATTGCGAACTGCATCATTTCCCTTTAAATCAAGTGCTTGGTCATCACATGTGAAAGGAGAAACCTCTTCAAAGAAACTCACTCAGACGAAGATGGACCAGTGACAGTGACATATTACTAATTGCTGCACCAGTCGTCAAACTTATTGCAGAAGCTTGTGGTTGTTTCTTGGTGAAGTTCTTGTTAACTGGAACAATTTATTCAATGTAAAGTTGTGAGTATTTTCACCTGGAGTGTGGGTGAACTTTTAAAACTCTCGATGGGTCATGGGTCATGGGTAGAACAGAAAACTATCTATTGCTTCACCTGTCTTTGTTTATCTTTAACTTGACTGCATTTGAAACATTATTCTTCAGCCAATGGGCGGATGCAAAAAATATGGAGCAAAGCGGGCCCGTGAATGCCGAAAACGGCATCCGCCCGGGCCAGCGTTTGCCAAAACAACATCCTGGCCCCCCCCCATATGGCTAAAGCTTGCAGTGAATTATGGGACCACATGACATGTAGGTCATGCTCCCTGTGGAAAAAATTGTGAATGCCCCTTAGAACAGATGTTTTTTGTTTGATGTTTGCAGTGAGATAATAGCTCCAGCAATTGCTCTGAAGAAATAACCTTTTTTGACAGTTCGGACCTATTATGTCATAGATAGATAGATAGATAGATATGGTAAGTGCAGCCCTCTAAGCCCAGTCGAAGACTCCATTGAAACATATGCAACTTAGATGCTAGCTATGATGTCATAGGTTAAACTGGACAATAGTATTCCTTGTGGACAATGACATCATAGCCTTGCAATTATTTCATGGCCAGATAAGCCAATAATTCCACTGCAAAAACTCAGGTGTTTTAAAAGTTGAAGGAGGGAGTGTTGCTTAATTGGCGACACGAAAAGTACCTGAAATTCAACCAAGCATGGTTAATAGGATAACTGACAACTAATGACAGTTACTTACAAACATGCTTCTGGTCCAAATTGGATTTCATATGGAGATGTTAAGTTCAAGCATTTTGTGTACTGCTTGTAGATTTGTTGGCTGTCCCTTCAATGTAAAACTATAAACAATTGCTTTAATCCTGTATTGCTTTGTTGGTAACCACAGTTCCTGGAGTGAATATGCAAACATAAGGATCAATTGACAGCTTTTGAGCAGAGTGCCCCCACCTCAGGAGTAGTCTATCTTAGTAATATGGGGTGCATAGGGACACTGGGGTGAATCGGGAAAGAACAGGGAAGCATTTTATTTGCTCAAAAAACACCAACTTCTACTTGTCTCAGGAATTTGATTTTTGGTACATGCATAGTAAACATACACGCGCATATAGTGATAGAATTTTGTACTTCTGACTGCAGGCAGAGAGGAGCTGCAGGACCACCTTAAACTTGTCCCTGCAGAAATGATATTTTTACAGACTGGTCAAAACTTTGCCAGTACCATACAAAGTATAAATACTGGACTCATAAAACTTGCAGCAAACCTTAAAATCAGTCTAATATGGTTTAAGGGACCATAATTAAAGACTGGATTTGGGATTGTGTGTGTTTGGTCCCAGGTTCAGATCTAGGCCAATGGCAAAGTTTCGGGATTTCACCAAAATAACCATACTAATTTTCATTAGAGAGTACTGGCGTGACTTTTTGATAAATATTATTGAAAGTGACATCATTTACATTAGATTTAGTCCAGAATTATCATTAAACAGAAAAATTAGAAAAAAAAGTATTTTTAAATAGTTTTCCTTCATTTATCACATATTTTTAAATGTGCATATAATCAATAAAATTGACTTCAGATTTTCCTGAAAAAAAAAAAAGTTGGCATGACAAATTGAAGGTCTTTTTGAGACTTTTCCAACCATGGCACTTAGAATGTTGTATGATAAAAATTGACAAAATTATAGAGAACCGCATATTGCGGAAATCGTCTAAAATGAGCAAAAACGACTAAACTTCAAGGCTCTTGAGGCACCAGTTAGTCATGTTGAAATGCTTTAATATTTTGCATAGGTCCTTTTCATAGGTTATATCACAAAATGAGGGGGCGCCCCATCAAAAATTAGGACATTATTTTTTTCTGGGACACCCTACTGAGCAGTGGAAATTTTAGTTATCATATCAAGCTCCTAGGGGTACTTTGACCTTGTACTCCGACACTATTTGACACCAAATTTTGATTTCTATATTGATTTTTGCCAATGCTGTGACTGAAAAACGGCCAATTCTGTCCCGATTCACCCCATATTACGGTACCTCAATTGTTTTTGTGGTATTTTTGGGCACTTTTTCAATGATATAACTGTGAGGCTATGTTGAAACTGTACACAAGGAATGCTTTTGGCCAGTTTGAACTATTGATTGCACTTATTTTGCATAATATATTCCCCAGGGCTGGGCAATGGAGTATCCACACATGACTCTCTGGCACTGAGGAAAAACAAAGATTGCAGGAGCTGTCATTGATTGTTATAATAAATGTGAACTTGATGTTTTGTTTTCTCCTTGAGTTATTTACTTATTGACCCTTTCTTGTGAGAGACTGACAGATGATTATGAAATGTCAAGTGTAAAAGCTTTTTTGTCACCTTTTTCTTTGTCATCCAGGACAAATTTATCCCTATTGTATTGACAGCTGATCAGAGAATCACAGTTTGATGCAATTGAGCCCAGTGTATACTACACTGCCCATACACAAGGAAGCAAGAGGTTTCTTTTTTGCTGTTTCAAGTTCTGGTTGTCTCAATGAGATATGTAAATTAAATTCAGCGAAAATTGACAAGTGAGCAGATTGGTTACAGAAATTTAATTAAAAAACACAGCGTTAATCTAAATGCAAACCCTGGCCCTATACAGAAACCTAACCCAAATTGTAACCCGTTTTTTAAACCTAACCCTTTACCAATGATGTGCTGCAAATATTGTACTGAAGGTTTGATTTGGTTTGTCCTTTTGGCATTGGTTGCGAGACTAAAAATGGTTCTAGTTTTCAAAAATTGCTGTGTTGCATCCTCATGTAATAGTCTTTTGCACCTGATTTCCTCTGTGACCATCATCTTTTCCCCTCTTTCCCCCACCTGTCCCCCTCTTCCCCCTCTTGCCCCTGTTCCACCTGCATGACCTCCTCCTTTCCCCCTCAGTACCCATAATAACATTTTCCTACGTTGGCTTTACAAGTTACATCACAGGTGAATCCTGCAGACTGGGCCTCATTTGAAGAAGAGGAAAAAACATACATGCAGGAAAATTCACACTTCATTTTAATGATCTCTAAATCACCTAATAATGTATTTTTATAGCAATTGTCAAATCTTACAGACAAGCTTAGAATTTCTATTTAAGATAAAAATGTGTACTAACCTTTCAGTTAATAAGGTCCTGTATGTGAGATGAACCACTATGCAGATATGTAGACTGATATTCAACGTGATCTGAGACTGGCATTTAAACTCGTGGATGTATTTCTCAAGGCAGAATTGGGATGCTGTGCTGTAATAAACTAAAGACTCAGATGACCCTTCTTGCCTCTATGGACCTGAACTACTGATTGTTCACAGTTCAATGTGCAGCTGTACTCTGTATTTGTGAAACGGAAAGTGTTTCTCACGGTACTAAGCAGGATGCTGCAATATAGAGAAAAGACAGTATAATATACTGTTAATAATTCCATAATTTGCCTCATCCTGTTCATGTTAATAATTCCATGCAATTAATTTACATTGCTGATACGTTGTAGGAAGTAAATTACTGACTGGCAATCATGTGTCTGTCAAACTGAGACCACATCAATGTCAAAATGATGGGGGATATTGTATGATATTATACATTGTATACTCTATTATAATAGTGTGCATTGTATACTATAAGCTGCTATACATCCTGAATGGGATCGAAAACTGGTTGGGTAACTAGAAATTTTCAGTGAACCTTCGTGAGCAATATCCAATCTGGAAGTCATTGACTGTCGTTCGGATGAGACGTTAAATCGGCAGCCACTTGTATCAGTGTCTGTGCTGGGCAAGTAAAAGATCCCTCGCATGGGTCAAATGTGTAACATGTTGAGGACGCCCGGTTCTTCCCCATCTCATCAATCAACCTTTTTGGGCAGGGTTGGGTACAAATGAGACAAAAAAATAAAAAAGCATATGCAAATGTTTCGGAGATGACCGAATGCAAATGCAAATGCAAATGCAAATGTGCCATTTTCAAAAGCATTTGAATTTATGCAAATGCAATTGCATTTGATACTTTTTAAATGTTTGATTTTTGTAACTTTCAAATCGATTTTGAGTTACTGAAAGTTGCAAATTATGGTTTTGATATTGATTTTGCAATGAATAAAAAATTCTTTCTAATTGCTTTCTGCGTTCAACTCATGGATTTGGAAGGTGTTTGATTGCTCATAGACCAGTCAGGCAAACTTTAAATGCTACGCAGACTATGTTAAAACTAGCCCAAGAAACTCATGCTAATTGAATTTGCAGTAGTCACCTCGTCAAAAGCATTATTTTTGTATTATTCAATAAAATGAGACGAATATCTCCTGAAAGGTATAATTGAATGTACTGTAGCTGCCGATTTAACATACTGTCTGTTCAATGATTTCAATCATGTTTAACTTTTTTTAACCATAGACTTAACTAAATGGTATTCTGCTTTAAGGTCTACAGATTCAAAATAAAATTTAGCTTGCAATTGAATATCTGATTTCCAATCAACAAAATTATGTACATAATTTTATTAAAGAAATATCATGTTGGTTAAATTGATCACATTGCAATTAATTAGTCAAATTTGACATTTGCGAATGCAAATGCTAATGCATTTGCTTTTGTATCCAACCCTTGTGAGTGCCCAGAACTGGCTTTAGAGGGCTGCACTTACAGTATCTATCTATCTATCTATCTGTCTATCTATCTGTCTATCTATCCGTTCCAAATAATAGTAAGCTCAGCTTCAAATCTAGGTTAAGAGGAAATATTTTGAATGTTGAAGATAAATGTGGCCAAGAATAAATGATGTGGTGTAAATGTTGTACAATATTGACTGATCTGCTTGTTTTTAGTTGTATTTGTTATGGTGCCATTGATATTGGCATCCAAACAACGTAGGCGGGCAGGTATGTAGAAAGATTGTGAATTTGTACATAGAAGCATGAAACTTGGTACACACTTAAAACATAGGCTGCACAGCAGCAAACCTTCAGCGAATAACACATTTAGAAGATTACAAGTACACCATAAAATTGATGTGTTTACCAAATTACTTGCCCACTGCCCTGCCATCTTGCCTATCTGCTTGCCAGAGTTGGTAAAATGAGGAAAAGGCCCTATTAGGCTAATTTATGCATATTGTACAGTTTCATGCATGTACAAAGTTAAGGTTATGAGCTGTCAGTTGGAAACCAAAAAACATAATGCTATTATATTTTTCTCAAGTTTTTCCAATCATTCAAAAAGTGTTAAATTCATGTGATGAGGCTCTGCTACATTGTATAGGTGATTTGTGTAGAACAATTCGTTGCTGTATATAATGTGCAAGTTTTGGCTTTGATGTGAAAAAAGGTATTTCAAATATTTTTCTCAATATTACACAAAAAGTATAGAATATCTCTCAGTGACCATGAAAAGGCACACCTAGACCATGTAAGCCATATGTGTAAGAAAATTATCCATGTACAATTGCACACGCAATTGTGATCGAGTCCTGGGCCAGAAACAAAATATAATTTTTTTGTTATCCAATATTTAAAAAAGTACGTAATATTTTCCATCAGACGTTTCAAAAGGCACTACTAGACCATATAAGGCATACGTCTACCAAACTTAATCCATGTACATGCAATAGTGAGCCAGTGTTAGCCCGAAAACCAAAAAAAAATTTATTTTTATTTTCTTTGTAATTTGTTAAAAAAGTATATATCTATCAACGAGACAATCAAAAGACACAACTACACCATATAGGCCACATTTGTACCAAATTTTATCCATGCACATGCAATAGTGACTGAGCCTTGGGCCGGAAACGAAAAAAAATCTATATATATATTTTTTTTTTTTCAAAAAGTATTGAATATCTATCAATCAGACCATCCAAAGGCACAAGTACACCATACAGGCTATATGTGTACCAAATTTCATCAATGTACATTGAATAGGGGCTGAGAGCTGGCCTGGAAACGATCTATCCGCCCGTCGCCCGCCCACCCGCCTGGCGGGCGGACAGCATTTTGCCCTAGTGATAACAATACCTTCAGTGAACAAGTTCGCTGAAGGTAAAAACATATTTAGATGGGGAGCCACCTCACATTTAGTTTACGAGGCCATTGGCAGCCATTTTCCAAAATGGCCATCAATTCCTCCCCTGTCACAGTGTCCTTGAACGAAGTTTAAGGTTAAAGAAAATGTACAAACAATCTGTCAACGCAGCATTGTAGTATGTGGTCTCAGCTTCGATTTGATGTAAAGATCAAAAAAATCTGTTGGGAAAATTTTGAGAAAATTGAATTTTAAAATGTTTGGTTTTTCACACCCTTGTTGCATGCAAAATATCCATTATAGATATATCAACTGGCCATTCAGTGATACTGAAACATCATAATTTATTTAGTTATACGCTTGGTTTCTCAATCAGGTAATAAAAATCAGAGAAAAGCCTTTTATTTTTAATTTTCACATCATTTCCAATAGTTGGAGGTGTTGCAAACTCACTGAATATTATAATGTGTTTAAATCATATATAAACATGTCCATTTCGGCTTTATCATTTCTTGAACTAAGGAAAAACGACAAATAAACCACCAGCGTGTCAGAAAATGCCATGTTAACTTTGTTAGTGATGTAAAGTGAGATTTTTAGCATTTCACCGGTTGATGTTTTTCAAAAGAGATTCACAAAACATCAGTAAAATTATCAGACAGTAAACAGCAGACACCTGTTTTAATACCTACTGCTGGGATCTGACAAAATTTGTATCTTCACCACAGCTTTGTATGTAAGTTGTATTGATACTTAAGGAAATGATATATCTTGATAAAATTATTTTCTAAAATCAATACAAAAAACTACGTTAGTGGGCTAATGAAGATATGAGATGGCCAATTCCAAGATTTATTACAGCGTCTTTCCCAATATTGAAATATAGGTCGCAATTTGTGGTCTTCTGAAGCATTTTAAGTGCTATGTTTACCTGTTTTTGCCAATTATTAAGATTATTTCTTGTAATTTAGTAGTTGCAGACTCCCAAGGATTCAGGTGTTTAGTGGTATTATGCATTTATGCAATCAACATATATTATTAAACTATTAATCAACAGATTCTACTCTATAGTCACATATTTAATATTGGTTATCTGTGAAGTTTTCGTACAAAATAAAGAGTTATCAGTATTTTAAACAAGTTAACCTTACACCAGAAGTTCTGAAACAAATGATTATTGCGAAATTACTTATTTTTCTTTCATGGTCAGAATGACAACACTCAAAAATGCATCTTGTACATATTTTTTTGCCAATTAATTGCATTAATGATGTTTAATCTATGGAGAAAGCACTAATATGAGAGTTATGCACAATTGAAGAAAATCATAACACACCTTCGGAAATTAAGTCCCTGAACAAAAATATCATATTTAAGGAATGGACAATGGAGACAATCATATTTCTTCAGATTGGGATGAGAGGTTTTGATATTAATATAGAGGGATGCACTCTGAAAGTGTTGTGACAAATGTCTCGTAATATGGATATAAAAATGCTATAAATATCTAAATATGTCTTATTATTGACTATATTGCTGCAGTGTTTGGCTGCTTGACTTAGGCACTCAATGAATTAGTGAACCTATGCAGATTCAGTTGATTACATGTTTTAAAAATGTGCTCTGAGAATGCACGATGCAATCTAGCAAGTTTGTAACACCTTTTGAATATATTCCTTTAAAAAATTCTGAATTTGTTCAACTGTTAATATAAGCACCAGGGTGGTCAAAGAAAGCATTTCTACATTCAACTCATTCGAATAGATCGTTTTCAAAATTCTATAATGGATATTTTGCATGCAACAAGGGTGTGAAAAACCAAAAATTTTAAAATTCAATTTTCTCAAAATTTTCCCAACAGATTTTTTTTATCTTTACATCAAATCGAAGCTGAGACCACATACTACAATGCTGCGTTGACAGATTTTTTGTACATTTTCTTTAACCCTAAACTTTGTTCAAGGACACTGTGCTGTGCTGCTTTCTCTGCAGTTTCTAAATAGTGTTTGATATACTTTTGTTGGTAGCTTGAATATTAGCAAGCTTGTTATAATCAGTTTTGGTAGAAATATTGATGCAAATACTGGGCATTCATTCTGAAAGCTCTTCACACAAGGAATTAAAATGTGTAGTTTGTTTTTAGAACATCAATTGAGATTCCAAGAAAACATGTGAAACTGCGAATGTGCTGCATTTTCTTCAGTAGCTCTAACAAAATTGACCACCATAAAAATCCTTCATTCCATCCCGAAATCAAATGATGATGTTTTGTAGATCAGTAGAAGAATAGTGAGCACTGTTTCCATATGGTCGTACTGTAGGCACTTCAGAGGAGGCTAGAAAATTACAGAATTAGCAGCCATTTTAGAAAATTAGTAATTACTTCCCTATTCATCAAATCTGCAGCAATGGCTATTTGACTGTAAATTCAACCTTTTTTTTTTAATCATATATAATACATATAGGGAAGTTAAATGGTAGAATAATTCAAAATGTTTGCATCAACTTTATCTAATCACACATATTACATTATCATCCACCATGTCGAGCCTGATAGTCCTTCCACTTATTTCATATAAAGGTAGTTTCCTGAAAGCTTAATTTTCTGATAATTCTGCTCAAAGCTGGACTTTTAGCATGGGTTATAAGTAAGGTTGTATTGCATTGTATTTACTCTCAGACATGTTCCGTAGTGCCGAGAAAAGAATTTGTGTTGACGAGCAAGGATCTGACAAGAAAGGATTAGACAAGGAATGATCAAACAAGAAAGGATTAGACAAAAAGCACTCAAAGATTATCCAAGCAATAATCAGAAAAGAAAGGTCGGACGAGAAATGTCAGACAAGAAAAACCAGGCAAGCAATTATCAGATAGAGAAAGATCTGACAAGGGAAGATCAGAACCAATAATCAGTTGAGGAATGATCAGACAAAAAATATTCAGTCACGGAAAGATCAGACAAGAAATGCTCTGCCAAATTTATGAAATTAGATGATGGTAAATTGTGCTGTTCTGCCTGAATACCATTGACAAACCTCTGGACCCCAAGTAAGGATCTACTTCTTGCACGACATAGTATTTTGTTTCTGATCTTCCTTGTCTGACTATAGTCCAATCATTCTTCAGAGGGACGCACCACAAATTGCCAGAGTAATGATTCTGTTACCCAAAATGATTGCCATAATCTAGATCAACTTTCCTGAATTTTACCCAAACATTTTTGTGTTGGAACATGACCTAATTAGCATAAATCCAAGATGGCCGCAGTAAAAATCATATTTTTTGCAAATAACATGGTAACTATTAGGTTTAAGCTCCGTATCTGTATGAACCATGACTGTAAACTTGGGTATTACAGACATTTTGACACCATTCCCAAGTCTCTAACTCTATTAGTTCTCGAGACATGGCATATTCACATATCTCATATTTCATGAAATATCTGCTGAAAAATGGCCAAAAAACTTAGTTGTTAGTCTTGATTCCAAATACACTTATTCGAATAAGGGTCACAGTCTCGATTCCTGATTTGTGAAATCTTGATAAGTTATGAAGTAATGAAGAAAAAACATGTTCAGTTTGCTGCTAAGTTAGTTACAAATGCATGGATGAGACTCTCCAGATTGGTCAACGGACAAGAGTGAGGTGCTGTTGTCTGGTGGACAGGGCGCTCACCTGCTAAATCAGTTTTTCCTTAGAGCACATGGAATCAACTTCAAAGTAACTCAATGAGATTCTATCAGATTAGTACCAGGGCTTTGGAGTCGGGTAATAATTGAACCGACTCTGACTCCCGACTCTTTTGGCTTTCTGAAAAGCGACCCTGACTCTGACTCCTTGGGTTTCCTGAATTAGGACTCCGACTCCAACTCCCCACTCCGCTTATCGGCATTATTGCACATAAATATTACATGTTTAACAAGGGAGAAAAAGCAATTCTACAATGTTTTCATAGTATTTTGTATATGAATACTTGTTTAGGAAATTTTATTTAAAATTTGGGATGCATTTAATATTTTTGTAACTGTGTTTTTGTTAATTATATTAATTATCTTTAGGAGTCAGGAGTCACCAATTTAATTTCCGACTCCGACTCCACCTGACAATCAAAGTTCGACTCCGACTCTGACTCCACCCAAAAACCTCCGACTCCACGACTCGATCCGACTCCCGACTCCAAAGCCCTGGTTAGTACGACCATTAAATTTGATCACTGCAACTTTTGCATGAGGTGGATATGCTGACCACAGCATTAGTCTGGCTTTCAAACCCAGTGACATAGCTCTTGGGATCTTGAAAGATCTGTAATGGAAACCCTCCTCAAAGGACAATGTTGATTTCTGTGATAAAGACATGACTCAAGTTCAACTTAAGCTATAATTATAAACCAAATTTCTGCGGATGATTGAGTTATGATCATCACAAGATTTGATTCTTTTTTTTTTTCAACACTTCCACTGTTCCCTAACACTAACATTATGCATGTCTGTAAGGTAATCCAGGATAGCCTGCAATATTTTTGTCTGAGTCTGAGTGACAATGATCCTCTTGGAGTAAATAGTTTAGTCAGATATACTTTTTGCAATCTCCACATCCCCAGGCTTCATTAATCCATTGAAACAAGTACTTGTTCAAACAAGGATTTATTATTTATTATTTATTACATGTATGTTCAAATACATTATAATCAACATAATGCTAATGCACTTTACAATTTATAAAATAAGGTATGTGCAGAATAATATGTGAATTTATAAAATGTATTATAAAATATCAAGAGTCAATATAAGCGAGAGTGAAGAGATGAGTCTTCAAAGTCTTTTTTAAAACATCAATGAGGGAAATTTTTCTCATTGGCAGAGGTAGACCATTCCAGAGTTTAGGGGCAGCAACTTCAAAAGAACGATTTCCATATGCTGAGTACCTAACCTGAGTGATAGGCAGGAGATTGTCATTGCTGGAACGCAATGCACGCCCAGGGTTGTAGCCTGCCAATAGGTCACTGACGTACGATGGTGCGAGACCGTTTACAGCCAAACACTTTGATATAGAATAAGAGTGGACTGTGGCACTGTGAAATGACGCTTCGTGTGTCATCATGCTGATGATTTGTCATGATCAAACCCAATACTTTCAATGTTAATTTGATTCAAGGAGACTTATCCCACTTGTTGGTGACAGCCAAACGAAAGGATTATGTATCTGATTTTCACTCTAAAATCAGTTATGACAAGTCAAATGGCCTTCTCTTGATCATGACAAATCAAACTGCCTCTATATTTCCCATGTTGAAAGTAGAGAAGATGACACTTCATCAGCTATCATGAGTCACAAAGTGCCATTTTCACAGTGCCACAGTCCACTCTAATTCTATATTGAAGCGTTTGGCTGTAAAGCTGTGACGTTAGCATGATAATCTTGTAGTCAATACGAAACTTGATGGGAAGCCAGTGTAGGTCTTTAAGCACAGGGGTGATGTGAGCATGTTTTGGTACACACTTGATGACACAGGCAGCACAATTTTGGACTCGCTGTAGTAGATATATAAGCGTCTTGGGCAGACCTTCAAGTAAGCTGTTACAATAATTCAGGAGCATGGTCACATTCCCTTGGACAAGCGTACGAGCTGCATTTTCCGCACTTTATGGATCAAATGGATTTGGCAGAATGCCTTTTTACAAATATATTTTACATGAGATTCCTTTTTCATCATAGAATCATAGTGTACTCTAAGGTGTTTGGCAGTGGTGCTGATGTCTATGTCTGAGCCGCAGATGCTCATTGATGTTATGTTGTGCGAATTCAGTGATGGTCTTGTGATGACATGGATCTCAGTCTTATCATTATTCAATTTAATAAAATGCGATCTCAGCCATATGCCGACAGTGGCAGTGCATGAGTCACCAGTCTGCAGCATGGTGTTGATTGAAGCGGCACATATAAAGCTGTATGTCATCCGCGTAGAGGTGGAATGACATGCCACTAGACTGGATAAAATCTGTAGGGATGTTTAGAGGGAGAACAGCTTCTGTCCCAAAATGGAGCCCTGAGGGACACCATAGGGAAGATTCCTCTGAGTGGAGATGATGTTTTGACAGACTGATGGTGCTCTGTTAGATAAGAGCAAAACCAAGCCAATGCCTTTCCAGTTATTCCATCCAGTGTTCTTACCAACACAGCATGATGGATCGTATCGAAGGCAGCAGACAGATCAAGGAGGACAAGAACAGCTCCACCCTGACTGTCCACCGCCCTCAGGAGATCATTCTGCACTCGCGTCAGTGCCGAGTCTGTTGAGTGTCTCTTCTTATAAGCTGATTGGAAGAATGTTGATATTATATATAAATGGAGTTTGATGGATTAGAATAGTTTTAAAGAATGGCAATGGTTTGCAAATCTTTTCATATACTAAATATAACTTCCCTGGTATTACTAAACATATATACACTACAGGTCCAGCAAAAGTGTGAAATACACATGGAAAAGTGATGTTTCTTTTGAAAATATTGGATTTTGAATGGAATTTTTTGTTTTATATATACATCAAACAATATCAGAAGTCACACTGTAGTCACAAGTTGTTTTTATTTTGTAATTTTAGGTCATTTTAGTTGAAATTTATGGCCTTTCTTGATATCCCAAATTATAATATTTTATTAAAAATTCTTGCAGCCTAGTTATCTTCCAGGTTTATAAAATCTAAGTTTAATTAAATGTTTCTAGAGTTGTAATATGATAGTAACAGTAGTTTTAAACTCCGAAAAGACGGATTAAAAATTGGACATTGGCAACTCAAAAATATATTTCGGGTCACCATGAAGTAAAATCATAGAATGTAGCTTCTCAAGTGAAAATTATTTTAATTTTCTGGTCTGTAACTACAGGTAAAATCATCACAAAACTGAAGAAATCTGTAAAAATGATAAAATTTCATAAAAATGGAAACTAAGAGTGCTTTTATAGCTTTTCATAGATAATGATAAAATGGGATATCAAGAAAAATATACAAATGTATACCAAAATTATCATGAAATATGGACACCTTATTGCCTAAATGTAAATTTTTATATTGTTTGATGTAGGTATAAAACAAAAATTGTGTTGAAAATGAGGTATTTTTGAGAGAAATCTAACCTTTTCTGGTGTATTCAAACTTTTGGAGGGTAGTGTATATAAATATATGATCATGTTAAAAATGGATTAATATTCTGATAGCAATTTCTTTCTGTCCAGGGCACTACACATTTTCATGTTTTATAAATTAATTTTTATAAGTTTTTATGGCCCTACTGTAGTTAGCATTTTTAAAAGACTTTGAACTGACAAATCTTCATATCAGTTTAAAGCAATCAAGATATTGTCAACCAGATTTTATTAAACTTTGTGATATAATTATTGTTAGTTCATTACATTGTCAGATGATGTGCCTTCTATTTCTAGAACTGAAAATTAGATTAAAGCTATGCAAGAAAATCTCAATTTGTGTGTGGTGTTGATATTTTTAAGCAATCTTCGGGGACAGTAATAACATATTTGGTGGGGGGGGGGGGGGCTGCAGTTTTTTTTTTAAATGAATACATTTTTAGCGATTATGTTGAAGTTTGTAGTTCCAATCAAAGTCTTTGAGATATATTTTTAATCATCAAGAATTGACCAGTGTCAACTACTTCTTTGGATACCTTAATTATTCCGCAGGAAAGTCCTTTTAAATGTCATAAATCCAATCAAAATTGTCAAGTAAAATATCTTACTTTTGCTGTACTGGAAATGTGAGGATGTGTAGAACAACAGCACTCCATTTACTGTGAAGCAGAAAGTATGGGATAGTGCTGTGTGTAGCTCAGTACTTTATGGCAGTGAAAGTTGGCTAACTCATAACTTGAAAGGTGTGGCATCCATCTACAATTCTACATTGAAAGAACTGCTTGGTGTCCGCACGCAAACACCAAATGACTTGATTCATGCAGAACTTGGAGTGCGTCCTGTTCAGGTGAAAATCAAACAAAGACAAATGAACTTCTTAGAAAAGATTAAGCTGAGTCCTCACTATGCTCATAGTCCCATACAGAGAGAAATAGAACTGGCAAAATCCCCATGGGTAAATACATCATTGACCTTGAATCTCAAGCACATGTTCTAGTACAGGACAACAATGGCACCTTGAACCGCATTAGAGAAGCAACTACCACAAAGGCTGTGACATACAGGTCCATCAACCCTCAGCTTTCTGTTCATCAGATCTACCGCGAAAAGGTTGTACCCGTGCAGGAAAACCACAGAATAGCTATGACAAGATTTCGCTTGAGCAGTCATGGTCTCAAAATTGAGACTGGTCGCTGGTCCCGATATCGCAAGAGAACAGCGTCTTTGTGAATGTGAGGAGGAAATTCAGACCGAGGCACATGTGGCTCTTACCTGTCCCTTGACTGAAGACTTAAGGTCTCAATTCCCAGACCTGAAGGTCACATCTATGTGTGAACTGATGTAGAGCAATTACGTTCACCAATTGGCTAATTTCTGCTTTGACGTGTTGAACACTTGTAAGTGATAAACAGAGGTGTCACACTAAATCTCTGCACTCATATTAAAATATATAGTAAATTTAGGAAGCTGTTTCTCATCAGATGGAAACATATACAGCTGTATATAGGAATGCACATTGCACATTGCACAAGCCATGAGTGGCAAGAACCAATTTTTTCACGATGGAACTCGGGACCTTCGCCGAACACTCAAAAATATGGTTCCTTACATTTGTGGAACTACGCTGAAATAGTTATATATATGTTACTTTGAAAGAAAGTAATATTTTGATGTTTCACAGATGATATGCTGAAAGTTCGCTGCTTCAGTCATGAGTCTCCACATGCAAACGGTTTCACATATCTTCGACCAGATTTTTTTTAAATTCTGTTGGATATGCTGCAAAGTTCCTATGTTTTTCAGCTACCAACTTGTTTTTTGCTAGTAAAGCCATGCCAATTAACTTAAATACCAATAAGTAAAGTTTTAAAACCTATGTACATGTACAAGGGCTGACATTTTGAGCAGTGTTTGCTCCCTTGGGAGACCAAAAGCTATTGAAATCTAAATAAATGCTTCAATTGAGTATTTGAATCTAATTACCAAATCGATTGAATTACCTATAGTGCTTCCATGGCTTCAGTTAATTGCCTTTTCAATGGATTGCTTATTTAGCCATTAATTGTTAATGTTCCAATTGGTATGCTGAGTTAATTGCTACAACAATAATGCAAATATATGAGTCCACTTCTATGGGCTTCAATTGCATTTAGTTGATTGCAACATTAATTGATTATTGACATTGAATTGATCAATCATTGACATGTTGATTACATTTAGTCATTGAAATGCAGTTGTTAGGGCATGTAGATCACTTGAAAAGTGGGCAGGCCTACTACTGGTCGTTTTATTTATGATCAAGAAATTATGATTTTAAGATAATTCTAACATGATTTAAACAATGCATAATTATGCTTCCACATCTTTGTAATTAGGATAGGTTAGGAAAAATTCGCCTGTCGTTGTTTTATATTGAATATTTTGGTAAACCCTGTCACTCTCAGGCATAAATCCATGTCTTGGGCTTGGAAAGGCACATGACCCATAGCTATCCTGCAGAATAAATACAGGATAGGTAGATATTACATTGTAGTTATGTGAAAATTTGTATGACTTATCTATTTGAATTGAAAACATTGTCAGTTTCAAACTAAGTATATAGAAATGCTATTAACTGTTTGATACACCAACAAGAGACCATACCCTGATGAGAGATCTCACCCTGACAAGAGACTGTACCCTGACGAGAGACCGTACCCCGACGATAGACTGTACCCCGATGAGAGACCGCACCCCCACGAGAGACCGCCTGACTGCTGCAGAAGGGGCAGTCTTATAAAGCAGGGACCACTGTACAATGTTTAAAAGATATTTCTAAAGATGAAGTCCAGAATGCTGTTGATCATCTTCTCCAACCCTGTCAATGGAAATTGGCATCACTTAGTATTGTGAAAAGGTTTTGGCATGAATAAATTGTGCAGTTGACAAGATTTGTTTTAAAAACAGTGTCATAATCCACACCCAAACTTCATGGCATTGATATTTCAGCTTTGGGTATTCTTGGGGAATGTCTGGGACAGCTTCAGCTGGTCAGCTGGACCATTGCAGTGTGTCTCTTTAACAGCCATGCCATGATGGAAACTGTTTCGTACAGCCAGGGGTGTAATTTTTCATGGAAAATGTGGGGGGAGGCGACACAGGTGACACGTTCAGAGTTGGTCGTTGGATATGCGAATAAAGAAAGTCAGTCAGGCTTTCTTACATTCATGAATTAGGACTTTTGTATGGCATGGTAACATGCCCAGGCAGAAAGGTGGAGGACATGTCTCTTAATATAACTGCTCCCTGCCAAATTCAGCCAAAGGGCAATTACCACAAACACATTGTAAAAGTTAATGAAATTGTAGGAAGGTAGCCATCTCATTCCTTTGCCACCATGTTCAATGTACACTTCATCAACTGGACTGAGTCCCACTTCTTGTGACGTTCCGCTTGCTTCTTCTTTATGAGGATCTCACAGCTTGCTTAACAGTGTTTTAAGATACCAGAAACATTGCCTTGGGCTCTCCATATTCGCTTAATCACGGAAGAATCTGGATAACATCATTTACGGAACCATGCATCTGTAGAATGGATACCTGCTGTCTTGACTATTTACATGTCCAATTGCTCTTGCACTTCCCTAGCCTAAGGCACCGTTCAGAATTTATGACTGGGGGGGGTGGGAGTTTTGGCCGAGGGGGTACTAACTTTTCACACGTGTTTCAAGGGGGGGGTATTAATTTTTGACAACACTTCCAAGGGGGGGGTAAGAAATTTTAACAAAGAAAAATTTTTTAAAAACACGCATAAACTCATTTTATTTGGACTTCTTTACGCGCAAAAGTCCGCGAAATGACGCAAATCTGTACGCGTGGCCGTGTATAACAGTATATAAATGTGTGTATTTTTTTTATGTATAGGGGGGTACTAAAAAAAGGCGTGAAACCTGAGGGTTGGGTACTAAAAATCCGCATGAAACTCAAGGGGGGGTATCATTTTTTGACGGGAAGTTCCAGCAAAACTCCCACCCCCCCCAGTCATAAATTCTGAACGGTCCCTAATAGTTATTCCTTCCTTCACATTTTTTCTTGATTTGATGCAAAGCCACTCTCAACTTCTACTTCCGTTTTCAGTCTCATTGATAAAAAATACGGGTTTGCAATTATCGAAAGATTTATTTAGTCAAAGGAGGCCAAACACTTGAGGAAATCCTCTTTTTAGGTGTAGGAGAAAAATCAACAACTGGTGATTTCATCCAATCATCGAATCATCCAATTACTTTTGAGATACTGAATCAGTTTGTAGCAGTGAGTTTACTTATTTTAAAATAGATTAAAAAACTTGTTTGCTGCATTCCGGGGTGAACTGGCGGCATTTTGGACCCGTGGAGAAATTAGTCAGCATTAGCCAACATTGGTGTTACATTCATTTCAAATGTGAAAAGGAAAATGTTAAATCATAGGCCTATAGATCATCACATATGAATTTTGAGAAAATTTTGTGAGGTTGGAGCCCCCTTATGAGAGGATTCTGTCCTGTTCAATTAATTTGGTTGCATAACATGATCACCTGATGGCAAAAATGTGCTCTTTGGCTTTTTCTTGAATTTCTTTAATTATTGAGATCTTGCAAGGGCCCCCTGACTACATGCCACTCTGCCACATAGACCAGTCGGCCCCTGGCTGCATTTGATTTTGTGATGAACTTGTTCAAGATTCTTCTCTTGACCGTTTTTATTTTACTATAAACTACTGGTGCAATTATGTGATTCATGGACTCCTTTTGGGTTCTAGTGATGCACGGATAGAGAAAATAGCCGGATACCAGATAATCTGGCAACAGGAACTGCAGGAACCGGATAGGAACCGGATAGAAACTGGACGGGAACCGGATAGGAACTGGATAGGAACCGGATAGGAACTGGATAGGAACCGGATAATACACATACAAACAAGGAAGTATTTCAGCATTGGCGGTTCATTATAAATATTTTTTCTGAGAGCCGAGAGATATCAATCCCGTCAGGAGGACTGTTCCTCTGAGGGAATGATTTTCTTTACGTAAGTTAAAATTCTGTAACTGAATTATATTTGAAGATGATTACATCATGTTTATGACTCTGTTCTTGTAACATTCTTTTTTGAGGATCCCCGATATCCTGCAAGTTCGAATATCTGGCCGGATACTGGACACCTTGCCGGATATCCGAGCATCCCTATTGGGTTCACCTATTTTTCTAGGTTACAAATTTGTGCCAGTGTTTCTCCTGGAGTAAGGAGTGCATATTACATTGTGATATTAGACGCAGCAGTGATGGAAATGGAAAGTTTTGGTTGGGGTAGCTCTTGGTTGATGCAGTAATGGCACGCCTTTTTTTAGAGGGAAAAATCCGGACACCAAATACCTGGAGGACTGAAAAAGCGAACGTGACAATGTAAATGTTGCCACTGATCATTTGGGAAACTGTAGCAGGGTACAGGTCCTCCGAGCCATCCCCCCCTCCCATTCCATCACTGACACGGAGGGAAACAAATCAGTCAAACACAAGAGGTTAGGATTTCAAAATTGATATTTATCACCAAATGATTGATAGGCAACTAAATTATGATAATTGCAAAAGTTTCTTACAGACAAACGAAAAACATTTATGATATCACAAATGAAAAAGATGATATCGGTTATACACAACCAAAAATGTTTGATGTAACTAATGAAAGAGATGATGTTGGTTACAAACAACAAAGATTGATGATAAAAGCTGGTCAAAATCTTTAAAAATACATTTGTTGAATAACAAGAATCTGATAAGGTCATGGATCTTTTGACAGTTTTCAATATTCTATACACATTTTTTGGTTTGATGCATCAGTAATCCAATATCTACAGCACCTTGCGTGAATAATCCAATATCTACAGCACTTTACATGAATAATCCAATATCTACAGCACCTTGCACCAATACTCCAATATCTACAGCATGCTTAATTATAATCCAATATTTACAGCACCTTCATCAATAATCCAATATTTTACAGCACCATTCATCAATAATCCAATAGTTCATCAATAACCCAATATTTACAGAACTCTTCATCAATGCTCCAATATATTTACATAACATTTCATCAATACTTTGACATTCATATGAAACTTACTAGACAATTCAATGTAAGCATCAAATGGGATTAATATGTGTCTCCATCATCAATACTGAAATGTAAGCCTTGACAATATTTAAATTAAACTTCCTGAGAATTTCAACATTGCACTTATCAAGTGACAAATTCATAGTAGCAAGACGTAGTCAGTCTTTAGTCAAAATGGATCGGCTAATATTAGTACTGAGGTAGAATCTGGTCCAAATGCCAAAGAACTCTACTTTTCACCAATGGTGCAATTGTACAGGTCAGGCAGATACAGCACTTTACTGTCAGTAATCAACTGAAAACACAAAAGAAGCAAACCTTGATTTTACAATATTCAATGGAGATTCATTACATGGCTTGTTTATCAAAAACTATTTTACAGCAGTCAAATGACATGTGCTTACAGAATTGTCCTGGCATGCACCTTTGTGAGGTCATATCCCTGTCCATGGCATGGATGCCATGCGAGTCACATGCTGAGTCATAACACTCCCCACTGTGGATACTAAATGACAAACTGAGAGTCCATTTCAATGCAATAGATAGGACCTGTGAGGTCACTAATGGCCACAAACAGATGTACTCATTATTCATCAACTGTAATTCATATAATAAGCATTTCTATCTTAACACTTCTCGTAATGTGTTTAATTTTTTCTCTTGACTTTTGTTCACATCACGAAGCCGTTCAATCTCCTCTTTCAGCTCTTCGCATTCTTTCACTTTGTCTCTTAGAAGAGTGGAGCGTCTCTCACTTGCATGTTGCAGTTCTCTTTACATAGATTCATTTTCCTTTTTCAAGGCTTCAATTTCTCTTTACAAAGCTCCAATTTCTTCCATCAAAGCTTCCTCTTGTCTTCTGCAAGCTTCAAGGTCAGTAGCAACCCCATGAATCAACTTGGTCTGGTATGTGTTGTCAGCCGCTTCTGCAGCAGGGACTTGAGGCTGTTTATCTTCCGACAACAGTGTGTCCAACTGTGTAGTGTAAACAAAATGATTAAATCAATTACAGATATAACATCACAATTAAATCACACCCTGAAAAAAAAAGGATTGTGTAAAACAAACATTGAACATTAGCTGTTATCTGTCCAAAATTTTGTGTATATAAGACAAGATTTTTATGTGAAACAGTCAGGACAAGGAAGTAGTCAATCCTTACCAATTTCTTGCATGACTTGATAATGAAAATGTGGAATTTACACGCGGCAAATTTCAGATGAATTTACACAAAATTCGGGACGGACACCAGCTAACGTTAATTTTTTCTATTTCACACAAACCGTTTTTTCAGTGTGCAACAAATACAGGAAACAATGAGAATTTTCAGTTTATCTTGTTTGTAATTGACATAATGCCAAATTTATGACAATGTAATAATAAAAACAGTACGTAAAATTTGCATGAAAAACTCATGAAACGTAACTGATGAGAAAAGTTTCTTTAACTGGTTCTTGTTGTGTGACCTACATTAAAGTAATGTAAATATTCCAAGAAATAAATGCATCACAAAGAAAATATTCCATTATGGTAAATTTACATATAAGTGTGGTTCATGGAATATCAAATAGTCGCTAGACAACTCTGTTAGTGATGCTGAAGTCGCACTGGTAATCAGACAGTTGTTCCTTAAAACAGGCCTTTACACAACCAATGTCAGCTATTATATGTAAAATGTATCATCAACAACACAATCGCTGATTGATCAATAATAACAATAACAGTAAAAAATTTTATTTTTCATCACGCATAAAAAACAGGGAACATTAGCGTTTGTCATTCTGCATTCTTAGATCATATAATTGTTTCAAATGTTGAGAAAATACAGAACAGTGGTTCCATTCCCTTCGGTTTCAGTGACCATAATTTGATTTATTGTACTAGAAAGTCAATGCGTGACTACATGGGTTTTCAAAACTTTGTGAATGTAAGGTCAATGAAAAACTAAACTAAAGAAAAGCTAAGTCAAGTAATAAATCAAACAAACTGGGATTGTATTCAACGACAATGTAGAGTAAAGGTTCGTAGCCAACCTTGGATGACAAAATTTAATGAAATCATTGAAAATATTCAACAACGTGACAAGTATCTAAGGTCTTTTCAAAATCAAAAGTTTCAGTAATCTATAAAATGTTTTGCCAAATACGGAACAAAATGCAGGTTCAAGTAAAAGATGCTCGTCAAAATTTCTTTCTCAATGAAATTGATAAAAACAAAAATAACCCCAAAAACTTTGGCACAATTTGAAACAACTGGGCTGTCAAACAAGATTTTTAAAAAATTAATAAATATTAAAGATACAACTTGAGATTGCAACCAAGTGTTGGATGCATCACAACCAATGTGAATAAGGCTAATTATTATCATAGACTAATTATTGAATGTATAAATATATTTATTAATATTTGTGTTGGATGTATCACAACCAATGTGAAAAAGGCTAATTATTATCATAGACTAATTATTGAATGCATAAATAGAGATTTATTAATATTGTTGTTGCTTGTGCTATGACATTGACGGATGTACATGCCAGTCATGGGGGGTTTCCATTTATGAATTTATAGACAATAATTAGCATAACATTGTGCATGTGACTGTTTTAGTAGGCCTAGGCCTAATGTGGCAAACAATTTTGAATTAAACATTTTGAATTTTTTATATATTTTTTCCTCTAGAGCTAGTTTGGACCACCCCTGGTACTCACTATTGAAAAAATAAAAAGATCACCTTCTCCACTTTGTCATCCTCAGCCTCCTGTTGATCGCACACAGTGTCGTTCTTCCCTGAGTGCACCAAGTCATCCCTCACTGAATCCATTTCTTTGTTGTGCGGCTTATAACAAAGTTCTAACTCAGCAGTTACCTTGGTGTCTTGGCTTTTGTCCTCTATGTCAAGAGTTGGGGTTGCCAAGAACGGAAATAATTGCACTTTGTCATTTTGTAGGCACAGATCCATGTGGCTACGGAGAAGTAGGGGATCTAATGTCACATAACAAGGGTCAATTCCATGAAGCAACATCTTGGCATTTGCAGTAGCAAAGGGACCACAGTCTAATGTGGCAGCTTGAGATTGCGGAACCAAGTATTCTATGTCGAATGTATCACTTCCAATTTGATAAAGGTATTGTAGCTGAGGTAGAACATGCTGAATTCGCTGATCATCATACACTCTTGATCAAAATGCTGGAATAATTAGGATTTTCAAGGTGTCAGGATTTCAAAGTTCTAAAATTGGTGATCGAATTTGTGGAATTGCAAAATATTTTTTCTTCAGACATTAGATCTACATATAAATGATATCATAAACCACTTTTAGTTGCTGAGAATATTTTGAAAACTTTCTTTGGGTGACCCGGAAAAATGGATCATCTTTAGTGAAAAATCATCAAAAATTGCATCCTGGCTCCACCACACAGACCTAAAATTTCAACATATGCAAAAAATGCCAACTTAATCTTGATGTGTACAACCAAAAAACATAACAATATCATGTTGAATTCCACATTCATTGACCTCCGCCTTCACTTGACTTGACATGGATTCCGCCAACCAGTATTTTGCTTCTTTTTGACCGATATAGCCATTCTTCAGCAAAAGTCACTTGCACCCGGTCCACAGTACTTGGCGAGACCTCCATCTTATAATGAATGGTCAAAGATGTCCGTTTAATGTTATTTAGGGTCATATCGGGTGAAGTTGCCAATAACGGCAAATTGACAATTTTCTCAATTTTCAAGGTTTAGATGGATTTGAGGCACCCTACATGCTTGAGTATTGCCTTAAATTAACAAAATGTTTCAACTGAAGTGTTCTCAACACTGATGTATCATTTCCTCTTCCAAAAAGGATTCACTTGAGGCAACTGCCATGGTTGATGGTGACATTGTCGATTGGGACGGTGACATGGTCGATTGGGAGGGTGACATGGTCGATGGGGAGGGTGACATGGTCGATGGGGAGGGTGACATGGTCAATGGGGAGGGTGACATGGCTTGAAGATGCAGTGCTGATGGTGCTGGTAAGCCACAGAGGAGGGCAAACTTGTCCATGGTTGTGATGTCCAACTCTCCTCCTTGGAGCACATCACTGGGGTCATAACCAGGAAGTTGCAGTTTGTACGTCATCCCTCACTGAACCCATTTCTTTGTTGTGCTGCTCATCACAAAGTGCTAACTCAGCAGTTACCTTGGTGTCTTGGCTTTTGTCCTCTATGTCAAGAGTTGGGGTTGCCAAGAATGGAAATAATTGTACTTTGTCATTTTGTAGGCACAGATCCATGTGGCTACGGAGAAGTAGAGGATCTAAAGTCACAGAACAAGGGTCAATTCCATGAAGCAACATTGTGGCATTTGCAGCAGCAAAGGGACCACAGTCTAATGTGGCACCTTGAGATTGCGGAACTAAGTATTCTATGTCGAATGTATCACTGCCAATTTGATAAAGGCATTGTAGCTGAGGTAGAACCTGCTGAATTCGCTGATCATCATACAGAGAGTCATACAGAACAATTCTCCCATCCCTACGGCAAGAAACTACATAGTGGTTGGTGACATAGTGAATTGCAGGGAAGGATTCACTTGAGGCAACTGCCATGGTTGAGGGTGACATGGTCGATTGGGAGGGTGACATGGTCGATAGGGCGGGTGACATGGTCAATTGAGAGGGTGACATGGTCGATTGGGAAGGTGACATGGTCGATGGGGAGGGTGACATGGCTTGAAGATGCAGTGCTGATGGTGCTGGTAAGCCACAGAGGAGGGCGAACTTGTCCATGGTTGTGATGTCCAACTCTCCTCCTTGGAGCACATCACTGGGGTCATAACCAGGAAGTTGCAGGGCGTCCTTAGCATTGCCTTCAGGAATGTGGGCACTTGAGGTCTTCTGCTCATCAGTTGTTCCTAAGGGAAGGGAAGAAAATGCATAAGAAAGCATCCAAAAAATTGAATCTGATGAATAGTGTGCACATTATGTCATATATATGGTTACAGACAGTAGACTGCACAATATCCTGTTTCAGCGCCAGTCTGCCTTGAGTGAAGGGATTATTATCGAAATTATAACACCACTGAAAAAAAAAATTGAGTGATATCAACGGGTCTTGATTAAAAGTATTTATTAATACTCAAGACAGGAAAACATTTCAAATTTGATACATTTATCTTTAAAATAACTTTTAAAATTAAAATTCAATGTTAGCCTATTCTGCATAGGTCTGCTGCAAGTTACAAGTTTTTGTCCTGAGTTGGGTTCATGTGCAGAAATGACAACATCTGTTTATTGTTAAATACATAGATAAGCTTAACCACACAAGGGAAATAAACTATACTCCTCTCTCCTCTTGGAAGGATTTTATTACCCATCATTTGGCAAAATGACTTGTATCATGGTTGTTTTAGATGTACCTATGACAATATTATAGTACTTAATCTCTAACTACTTAATCTATTCAGTTCTTATCAAAATACCATTATAGGGCCTCATGACAGGATACAACCACAACCACCCCCCCAACCCCCTCCCCCACTCTCTTCTCTTATTCCAATACTATCAGTTACCCATATTTTACCCCCACTTCCCCCTCCGCTTTCATTTTCCTCAACTTATGTACCTCCCACTTGCCCCTGCTTCCCCCCACTTGGCTGCTACTCTCTGTACTTGCCCCCGACTATTTCAGAGTTACCCAGGGAACTTAATTGCAGATTAGATCATTTGATAGGCTTGTTAATTTCCTGTGCACTTTGTTTGTTTTGTTCCATAGTTATATAGCACAATTTAGTAATATGCAAGTTTGAAAACCCATGTTCCTGTTGTGATACCAGTGGCCAGATCCATATCAGAACATACACCAGACCCTTTATTTTTTGCCAAATATTGAAATATAGTTGCCAAATTAACCCTTATGTCTATTGTAACACATTTCTACCCTGAAGATGTTTTCTAGTCATATTTATGTGGACAGAAATGATTATATTACTACAAAAGAAGGGTCAATTTGAAACCAAAAAGAAGCATGCGGAATTGTGTACATTTGAAATCCTGACATTGCAGTTTGTTAAGAAAGAAACTTAAAACAGATCCATAACACAAGAATGGCTGAATATTTTGAAATTCTGCTCTACATCCCTCTCAAAACCAGTTTTTCGCAATAAAGTAAAACGTAGACAGAAATTAAGAAAATAATGGTGAAATTTATGAGTTGACAGAAGAACCTTCTGGTGAAACTTGATGATCTGGATATTTTATGCAAATTTATTTTTGAAATACCTTGGTCAGGTTCACTGAAGTAACTCACAGTAAGGTATTTGGAAACACCTTGCATTTGGGTAGTTTGAGGAACTGGCTGGGGTATCCTATTTGTGAGAAGCTGGAATACCTTTTTATGTGCATCTGGAGTGCATCTTGTTATCAGAAGGCATAATATAGAGTCATGACCAATTAACCATGCATGTTTTCATGCTTCTCGTTCTCAGAGAGCCTAATTAATATATAAATGTATGTCATAACCATGCCTATTTTCAGTTATTCAGACTCACCATTCACTTGGTCCTCCTCTGACTCCTGCCCTTGGCTGTTTCCATCTCCCTTCTGCTGGACTCTTGTCCTGTCCTTCTCATGCTGAAAACGTAAGGCAAGATAAGGTAAAACTTTATTTAATTTGGTGACAATACCTAAAATAAACACAAGCTATAAGCTTTTCACTGACAAGGTAAAATAACAAACAAGATGAATAATGAAATTACATACAAATGAAAAATGGTCCTTTTCTGACTCCTTCCCTTTACTGTTTCTGTCTCCCTTCTGTTGGACTGCTGTCTTTTCCTTCTCATAATGTAGCATTGGTTCCTTGCAGTCTGCTTCTATCATATTCTGGCCTGTTGTGACTTTTTTATTTGATTGTAGCAGTGGTTCCTTTTCTGTGTCCTTGACCTCACCACTCTCTCTTCTCTTTTGAGGCATTTGTGGTTCCTTTTCTTCGCCCTTGAATTCACTACTCTCTCTTTTCTTTTGAGGCATTTGTGGGTCATTTTCATCAGTAGTTGCAACATAATGTAGGAGGTTGACATTTGTGTTATCTTCAATATTGATATCATAAACAACTTGGAAGTCATCATTTTTGGGGCAGCCTGCAATGAAATATATTTCCTTTTCTTCATTGAATGGGCAAAGAGATAAAATAAGAAGATTCAATCAAAATCCAGCTAAAACATTAGATGAAAAATGCAATCATGAAAATAGATAGATACATACACACTGGCACCTGAGTGCACTGAGAATTGAGCGGACAGATGGAAGTCTCTGGTACCAGTGTTTTGTCATCCTCAGCTGGTCAACGGATATCTTATTCAGCTTCTGTATCGAAGAAAAAAAATTAACATTATAAAGGCATGACTGATAAAAATCCTATTATCTTGTGTGAGGGATAAAAACTGGAACAGAACAAAATTAATGAACTACTCTAGTTGGTTAAGAAACTTTTGAGCTTTCGAGGGCTTCACTGCTATTCCAGAAAATTCTGCTCCACTGAAGGCTGTTCTGCGTATTTCATCGAACTTTTTGGTTTTATGCATCTCAAAAAATGTACCAAGTCAAAACAGAACATTTGTCAAAGCAAAAAGATTTCATACAGGTGGTCAGCATAAATGGGTCATTCTCAAATTTCGGGACAATTTAGGTTACTCCAGTTTCCCTGATATTAAATTTGAGTGCAATCGATATCTGAAGTGTGACTCTACATCTGTGTTTCATATTTCTATTTAGAACAACTACATTTGGAACAAAAAATCATTTATCAGGACTTTTTTTGAATAGAAAAAATACTATAATAATAAAAACACCAAAAAAAATAATATAGACCTAAATCTTTACAGTTACTGTATATGCAAATAAGGTATCAAATGAAAGCAGATAAGTGATAATATGGAAATAAATATAAAAAAGTATGATGCTGGAGACACTCTTTTGAATTTTGAATTTTAGTCCATGTATTAAGGCTTTAGTGGAAATGGAGTCTTTTTCGTGTCTTTATTTGGCAAGAAAATTACACACACAAAAATGTGAAAAAGTGCCTGCAGAATCATACAATGCCATTTTCTTTCCTTGACATACAGTCAACGCAGAAATTATTTTCACACTTTGATTTTTCATCATATTGCACATATAATTAGAATGGCAGTACTGATATGCCGCAGTATGATACAAATAGCTATGTTTTACTGATATACTGATATACTGATGTACTGATATACTGATGTAAGGCGCTTGGAAGGGGATACTTCCAGTGTAAAGCCTCTCTTGTCTTCAGATTCTTTCCAACAAATAATGAAAAAGTGCAGTGCATATAACTATAATGCTTTTATACAGAAGTTTTTTTTTGTCTCAGACATCTATTTATTTCTTTAAAATCAGGTGAGGGACACATATGATGGCAATTTCCTAATTTGGCTGCTTTGGCTGCCAAAGGAATTGTAAAAAAATCAGATTTAAAAGCGCTGTGACTGTAAAAAAAAAAACTTCAAAATGCACAGTCTGTGACTGCTTGGGCTGCCACTGACATCTACCAAGAGCCAGCGGTTAAGGACAATAAATGAATTAATCCTACAGAATTCCTCTTGACCATTAGCTGCTTTCTTTTTACCTTCAGTGAACGAAGTTCAAAGAAGGTATTGTAATCACTTCCGTAAAAATGTTGTCCTTCCGCCGGCGGGCGTTCCGGCGGTGGGTGGATAGATTGATTCCGGGCCAGCACTCGGCCTCTGTTGAGTGTACAAGGATGAATTTTTTTTTATACACATATAGCCTGTATGGTCTTGTTGTGCCTTTTGATGGTCTGATTGATAGATATTCAATACCTATTGAAATAATTGAGAAAATATGAAAATTATTTTTGTTCATTTCCGGGCCAAATCTCTGTCACTATTATATGGTCTAGTTGTGCCTTTTGAAGGTCTCATTGAAGGATATTCTATATTTTTTGTACAAATTTGGTTTCGGGCTATGACCCGGTCACTGTTGCATGTTAATGGATAAAGTTTGTTACACATATGGCCCATATGGTCTAGTTGTGCCCTTTGAAAGGTCTGGTGGAAAATATTAAATGCTATGTGAAATATTGAAAAAATATATTTTTGGTTTCTGACCCGAGACTTGGTCACTACTGCATGTATAATTGTATATGGATAAAGTTTCGTACACATATGACTTATGTGGTCTAGTTGTGCCTTTTCATGGTCTGACAAACACATATTCCATAATTTTTGTAATATTGAGGAAAAATAATAAAATTAATTTTTTCTTATTGGAACCAAAACGTGCCCACTATTGCACATACTGCAATGACATTTCCTAAACATATTACCTACAGAATGAAGCAGTGATTTTTGACTTGTATTAAACACTTTTTGAATGATTGGAAAAACTTTGTACATGCATAAAACCGTATCATAATATAAGTAAATAAGTCTAATAAGGTCTTTCCCTTCTTTTACAAACCCTGGCAAGCACACAGGCAGGTCGCAGGGCTGCAGGCAAATAAGAGATAATAGAAGGCCATTACTCGACCACTATTGCACACCTATTATATAAGTAATTTGGTAAACGCACCAATTTTATGATGTAATTGTAATCTTCTAAATTTGTTATTTGCTGAAGGTTTGCTGATGCACAGCCTATGTTTATCATTTCATAATTGCTTGGCTGCTTTGGTTGCCATTGCATCTGTGCATTTATCTTTGTTTTTTGATAAGTTCAATTCGTATATGAGAGCTTTCTACTGAAATCAAGATTTTCACAAGATAGCCATGTCTGGCACATCACTACACTCCACCTCAGTAGTCAAATTTTATGTTTAACCAGTGTTTATCTGGTGTGGTCTTGAAGGCATTTAACGATGGCACAGTTACCACATTGTCTGGTAGGTTTTTTCGGTCATTTATGATGCTGTGGCCAAAGGCATTTTGCCTCAGCCGTGTATTGCATCAAGACTGTGCCCCCTGGTTGTTCCTTCTGCTTTCCTGATGATGTCATTTTCTTGCAGATCTTCGAGTCCGTGCAATATTTTAATGGTTTTTAACCATATCCCCTTTCTTTACACAACGCCGGCCTGTCCTAGTCTGCGGACTGAGTGAAGAGTGGTTCCCCCGTGGCCTAATTGGTAAGAGCGCTTGTCAACTGGCTTTGAGGGTGTGGGTTCAAATCTCACCCCGGGAACTCACTTTTGTCCGAGCCCATGGGACATTAAATGGAGGCGGGTTGTATCCAGTATTCTATGCTGGGGCAACTGAAAGACCCTGGGCATCCCTGAATTAATAGGGTATATGCCAGACTCAGTCTTCTCATATCATCAACTTACGGCAATCGCCTGCCTCGATATAGCCCACTGAGGTGCTGCAGAGGCGTGAAACACAAACAAACAAACAAAACAAACATCAACCTCTTATGACTTCAAGATGTTAGTCAGGAGTTACTGCCACATGTGTGAAAAAATTCTAGATGCAACAAAAAAATATCAAAAATTCTCAAATTATTAACAGTTGCATGCAACTGGATTTTTGCTGTCAGTCACAGCACTTTAACAACCCATCAGTGCCTCTGGTGGCGCCAACCATCTGGGGCCCCTCTGACCTACATCCGGGCATTCCAGAACTCGACAACAACAACAAAACATCAACACCATTTTCGTCAGCTGAAAATTCGACTTTTCCCCCACAGTTTGGCATCTTAGAGCATCTGTATACATTGGGAATCAACCACAGACTCTTCCACATCCTTCAGGCAACTGCAGGACCTCATTTCATAGGTCAAAATGTAAGGAAAGTGCTTCTAACTTTTATGACTGCTGTACCCATGTGCCACTGCCCTGGTTGCACATGTTCAACATGTTGCCATTCCTTTTGTTATTAACACTTAACAGGAGTTCTGGACTGATGGTCTTATTCAAGTAGCATTGTCATTTCCTACCTCACATGTTGTTCTGCTCTCTCACTTCGATATTTCATCATTATAAACCTTATTAAGGTTTATTAAAACACTGTAAAGTTCCTTCCGCTTTTCCTCGTGATGGAACATTCCATTGTGCCATGGGAGGGGCAGCTACAATCCAGCAGTTAAATCCCCCTGCAGAGTCGGCTATAACTGGCCCTGGACAATCACTGGTGAACTTGGTAGAATCCAGGATATATTTTTGGCTCTGTCTTGCTAACTAATAAATTCTTTTCTTTTTTAAAACATTCAGTGAATAATTAACAGGACATTACCACCTGATCTACAGACTACAGTTATAATATCACCCTGTCTCCTGTCTCCTTGTCCCATTTGGAAACAGGAAAGCGGAAGAAGGAATGATATTTTACAAATCCATAACATATTTCGGTATCTTTGTAACTTTGTTGTTTATCTAATTTCTCCCCCATTCCTCTCTCAATCATCACCCAACTTTGCACACGCAGGACAGACGACATTTTCCCTTGAAATAAGGTCTGTCATCCTTCAAAACCCTCTAATTCCTTTGAAATCCACCTTCATTTCACACCTTTCACCTCCACCAACAACAGACTCCTTGAATGAACTATGCAAATTAGGTCAGAAATATTACACCCCAGAAAGTTTATGACACAGAGGGCAGCACAGTCTCACTCAGTCTGCTATACCAAGTATGTGGGGAACTTTCTGTGGCACATTTCACTCAATATTGTCATTTCTCCTATTAGTGTGTCATTGACCTAAACATATTTTTAGATACTTCTGCACTCTACAATAAAATACTGACCAATGTCATATCTACAAATACATATTTGGAATAATGAAAACCCACTTTTCACATCACACACATCCATACACTTTAAAAAAACAATAAACTAGAAGGTATGCCAAGTGCTATTGATCACATACACAGTATATATATGTGTATCATACACACTGTATGGTGAAAGGTATTGACTTCACATTTCCATTGGGACTATTAGGCTCCTTTCAACTTCAAATTAACATTACAACTGATGTCAAAAACACGTATAACACTGTATAGCATGGCTATTGAATCACTGCAGAGTTTATGCTTTCGTCTTCAACTGTCAACTATATCTGCAAATCTTCTATTAACGGCTTCACATTTTACCAAACATTTTCCAGACAGGAAATATTTTAGGATGCTGTCCTGCATGCAGTTACCTTTTTTTACAATATTTTTCCTCTTAATCCATCTTCCATTTTATAATGTTTCATACTTTTGTCATTTTGCCTTCGTTGTCCTGCAACTATCACTATGTTACATTTGCCTCAAATCTACCAATAATCATTTCTTTCGTTCACCTGATATCAAACTTATATCTGATTGTGTTATCTCAATTTATCAAACGGGCTTTCTAGTAATATATTATTATCCTTGTGTTTTTCAACTTATTCTTCCCATTTATAGTGATTGTGCAGTCCCTATTAAAATGACTTATAAACAATTCCTGCCACCCCTCCAACTTTCAAATTCTCCCTTCTTTTATTTCCACCAACCTTCAAAATTCTCCCATCTCTTATTTTCCCACATCACACCTCCCAACAAATATACAATACCCAACAAATATATAGGGAATACTAAACCTGCTCAGGCCTCCAACCAGCAGGCCCTACTAGGTTACTTATGGGGTTCATCCAGAAGGCCATCTTCAAGACCCTAGAAAAATATAACCCCCCCCCCCTTCCACACACACTTTTGAGTCCCACACCGTAATTTTTCAGAAGTCAGAGTTTGACTGCCTCCTTCTTGATAGATATCAATTTTTCATGATAACTGAAGGTTCCATGACATTCACTATTGTCTAAAGTTTGAAATGGCACCCAGTTTTAATAATTTGCACTAATACATGCTGTTCTGCGAACAGAATACTGGAACAAAGTCAAGTAACAAAAGTAAAAACAATTTATTAAAATGGCGTGAAGTTCCTATTTGATCTTTTTTTTTCAACGTCATCTGAGATATTTATAGATATATGAATTACATGTCAATGTGTTCAGAAGAACCAGATGAAGGTAATAGATTAACAAAAAATGGAATTGCTTTACTTGTTTTGGATCACACATGCAAAACAAGAACCCACTGCTTTCCACTTCTGTATGTGTGACAAAAATATGTCATTTTTCTAAATAACTTGCATTTCGTCAATTTTTGTCATACAAGTCTGAAAGTCAAACTCGTTATGCCTAGATAGTTATATTATAGTCCTCGTCATCCTTACGTGGAATCTCAAGTTCTTTTCTATGCTGTTGAACTGTGATGTCAGAGATGACTCTATTTTAGCATTGCAATATATGTAAATTAACTACAAGCTGTGATGTCATTTTTTGGGTCAGATTCCCCAGCTTCTAGCTAATGCAAATCCACCAAACTGAGCATCACAGTTTCAACTCAGTGTCAGAGTGAAAATTGGGTCTGGGAAAACCCATGCAAGTTTGACATCACAACCTCTTAGCCAATGGGCTGCCAGAACAAATATACATAACATAAGCCATGTGTTTACAAACAAATTGTCAAAGCCTTCTGTTTATACCAAGTTCCATCAAAGTTTAAAGTTGTAAGTTAGCAAGTTTGTAGATTAATCAAACAACTCTGTGGGGATTATAACAGTTGTCTACTGTGAATGCTCACAAAGCTGCCATTTGGTAGGATTAGACTGGTTATTGCTGTGATAAATCATTGGGATCACAAATGTAATGCTTCCTTCAATATATCAATGTTTGAACTGTGATGCGTAGTTTACTGTCAGCCCATTGGCTATCAAGCTGTGATGACGTAGTTGTAGGGGCTATCCCTGATAAAACTCTTTCTCTGACACTGTGTTGAAACTGTGACGCTCAGTTCAGTCATCTCTGATATCACAGTTCAACAGTATAGTAAAAAATCTTGAGATTCCACATAAGTATGACAAGGACTGTAAAACGAGTTTCTGTAAGTTTTTCGATATCTGCTTCAGTAGAAAAATGCAAGTTTTTAAGAATTTTATTTCTGAAAGCTGCAATTCCTTGGCTTGCGTTAAACTGAAATATAGGTTGTTGGTACTCAAATTGGAGCTTGCATACTGCTGAGAATGATGGTGTTAAAATTATGCATGTGTAGTGGAAATTAAGCAAAACATAATAAACCGCAACTTAGCACCACAAAATGATTGTCATCTCAGCAAAAAATAAATACCCATGCAGCCATCGTAGTTTTTGATAATCCATCATAGAATTCAAGGATATTTATTAGTGGTATTAGAGCAGCTTTATTACTGAAGCCATTTGCCTACAGACAAATTTATAATATTTTGGGTTGTATCTGACACGCCCCCCCCCCTGTCAGCATGCCTCAGCGGTCCAACGTCGGCCCAGCATCAGTCCGATGTCAGTAGCATCGGACCAGCTTCGGGCCGACGTTGGACCGCCGAGGCACGCTGATAGAGCCACTGAGGAGGCTTTACAAATACAGTTGAGGTCAAAAATTTGCATACAGACGGACAGGAAATAGTTAAAGCTGTATTATGTAAGTGCAAATGGGTCTACATATTTGGCAATTTTATTTCTTGTTTCTTACATATTGAACTTGTGAATTTGACTATAATTAGTCCGTTTGACCAAATCCCCTTAAAAATACACCACATTAATCTCTGAGTCGTCCAAAGTTGATGGGTCAGAAGTTTGCATACACTCCGGGACCATGGTTGTATCATGCAATATTTATGCCTTTAATTGAAAAATATTTCATTTTTCTATCCTAGTTTGTAGAAAATAAGTCTCAAATGTATTATCCTCAGAGTTCTGTTGAAAAAAATTGATAAATTATGTCCATACAATAGAGGCCCCGGACACAATCTTTCACTTTCTCCGTGAATCTCCATTGGATCATGCAAACAGTATGGAGAAGATAAAAAGATGCAAATTATATGAATGCACAATATTGGGTGTCATAGGGAGCAATTGGGAAGCATTTTAAATTGTCGTATCCTCAGTACAGCACATAGTTGGTCATTTTAAGACCCACAAGTTCATCGCTGCACTGCAGAGAACTGGAAGAAGAGCCAAACTGGTGGCGACTGATAACATAAAAATCATCAGAATGGCTAAACAGAATCCAAGGGTGACTAAAAATGAAATATGCAATGATGTGGGGGTGGCTGGGGTGAAGGTGTCAACTAGCGGGTAGATGTGGACATTACGTGGAGGAAGACTCCGAGGATGCAAAGATAGAAAGAAGTCACTGCTACGAGAAAAAAATCATGCAGTGAGTCAAGTCTTCTCCTGGGTATGTCAACACCTATATAAACAGTCCTTGTAAAAGTTGACATACTCCAGACAAATTTTCACATGGTATTCTCGCACCTCTGGCTTCTTTCCATCTTTGCATCCTCGGAGTCCTTTTCCACGTAATGCCCACATCTGTGCGCTGGTAGACACCTTCACCCCAGCCACCCCCACATCATTGCACATTTCATTTTTAGTCACCCTTGGATTCTGTTTAGCCATTCTGATGATTTTTATGTTGTCAGTCGCCACCAGTTTGGCCCATCTTCCAGTTCTCTGCAGTGCAGATATGAACTTGTGGGTCTTAAAATGACCAACTATGTGCTGTACTGAGGATACGACAATTTAAAATGCTTCCTAATTGCTCCCTATGACACCCAATATTGTGCATTCATATAATTTGCATCTTTTTATCTTCGCCATACTGTTTGCATGATCCAATGGAGATTCACGGAGAAAGTGAAAGATTGTGTCCGGGGGCCTCTATTGTATGGACATAATTTATCAATTTTTTTCAACAGAACTCTGAGGATAATACATTTGAGACTTTTTTTCTACAAACTAGGATAGAACAATGAAATATTTTCCAATTAAAGGCATAAATATTGCATAATACAACCATGGTCCCGGAGTGTATGCAAACTTCTGACCCATCAACTTTGGATGACTCACAGATTAATGTGGTGTATTTTTAAGGGGATTTGATCAAACGGACTAATTATAGTCAAATTCACAAGTTCAATATGTAAGAAACAAGAAATAAAATTGCCAAATATGTAGACCCATTTGCACTTACATAATACAGCTTTAACTATTTCCTGTCCGTCTGTATGCAAATTTTTGACCTCAACTGTAGGGGTATAACTTCCAAAATAAAAGAGTGGGTATATTTTTTCCTTCAAATTTGAATTTCTGACAAAATTTTACATAAGATAGGCTGAAATATCTTAAAGCCTGTTTTATAGATCAGCTTTTCTAGTAATACCACTGATGTCAAACTGACCGGCCTGTAGTTTCTTGCATCACTTTTATTCCCTTTGGATCAGTGTGATGTTAGCTCTCTTCCAATCCTCTGGTAGCTCGCCTTAATCCAACGACGTCTGCATGATGTTGCGCAGTGGTTCGGCTATTTCCTCTGCTACAGCATGTAAGATGTGTGGATGTATGGTATCTGGGCAGGTGACTTGTTTTGCTTCATTTTCTTGACTTCCTTTAACACTTCCTGTCTTGTCAGCTCTATCTCATCTTCTGGTTTGCACACTGCTTATTCAGGATAGGTGGTGTTTCGGCCACATCTTCAATGGTGAAAATTGATGAGAAGATATCATTCCATATTTCCGCCTTTTCCTTGTCATTGTTTGTCAACTCCCCATCGGATTTCACTAGGGGCGTTTGGCCTCCACCAGCTCTAGTCTGTCTCCTCACAAATGTCCAGAAAGACTTGGGATTTCACTAGGGGCGTCTGGCCTCCAATAGCTCTAGTCTGTCTCCTCACAAATGTCCAGAAAGACTTGGGATTTCACTAGGGGCGTCTGGCCTCCAACAGCTCTAGTCTGTCTCCTCGCGTATGTTCAGAAAGACTTGGGATTTCACTAGGGGCCTCTGGCCTCCACCAGCTCTAGTCTGTCTCCTCACAAATGTCCAAAAAGACTTGGGATTTCACTAGGGGTGTCTGGACTACATCAGCTCTAGTCTGTCTCCTCACAAATGTCCAGAAAGACTTGGGATTTCACTAGGGGAGTCTGGCCTCCACCAGCTCTAGTCTGTCTCCTCACGTATGTTCAGAAAGACTTGGGGTTTCACTAGGGGCGTCTGGCCTCCACCAGCTCTAGTCTGTCTCCTCACAAATGTCCAAAAAGACTTGGGATTTCACTAGGGGTGTCTGGCCTCCACCAGCTTTAGTCTGTCTCCTTACAAATGTCCAGAAAGACTTGGGATTTCACTAGGGGCGTCTGGCCTCCACCAGCTATAGACTACGTGCGTCTGGCCTCCACCAGCTATAGTCTGTCTCCTCACAAATGTCCAGAAAGACTTGGTATTTCACTAGGGGCGTCTGGCCTCTACCAGCTCTAGTCTGTCTCCTCACAAATGTCCAGAAAGACTTGGGGTTTTTCTTCGACTCCAGTGCAATCTTCTTTTCCATGTTCCGCCATTGTTTTTACTAGGTTTCGAATTTCTGCAAACTTTGTATAACACTCAGTCTGCCGGCTGCCACTCAAACAATAACTCTTCCTGGCCTAATTTTTCCTCTTAGTAGTTGGTGAATTTCCTTATTCATCCATAGCGGTTTTTCCATTTTTCTGTACTGCTTGTGATTCTGCAGACACATTCTTCCTTAGCTCTGCTGTACACTTACCGAAATTCCTCCCATTTCCAGGTGAAGTTTTTTGTTCCTGGTTCCCAGGTTGCTCTGGCGAGGTTCTGTCTCAGTTTCCTAGTATCCATTTGTTCTTATTGTACTTCAAAATAGTTCTATTGTCTTGATCAGGTTCTTTTGCAATTTCAAAGTGGATGCAGTTGGGGAAAAGTGATTATAACTGCATCCACTTTGACATTGCAATAGAACCATAGTTTATCTCCACCATTAGGTCTGTTTCTGAGCTCAGCAGAAGGTCATCTTAAGTTGAACGCTGGTCTTCCCTGTATCTTGTTGGTCGGTCTATTACTAAAAAAAATAAAGTTGTCTTACAGTGACTCTATCAGCCTCTTGTCCCTCTCAGATGACGCATTCCAATTTGTCCAATCTATGTCTGGTCTTTAGAAAAAACTTTATTAGATGAGCGACCAGAGGCCCATTTTTGAAAAGTTTGTGACACCGAGAGCCAGATGGGCTTGTGATAGGTCGTTTGAAAGGTAAGAACCTGTAGTTTCTGGCTATGATACCATTTTTCATGAAAGCTGGTGCACAATTTAGATATATGGTTGCCGAGGTAACCATTCAACGAAAAAACCAACAATTTATAAATTTGCACTTTCAATCACTGTGCTTCTGCGTTTTAATGGATCTTATTAATATCTTGCACAAATGTGTACTCATGCAAGCGCCACACATTTTAGCCATTTTGGAAATCCCACCATTTTTCATATTTCTATGGCAACAAATTAATATTTCAAATGTTTAAAAAAAGCTGTAAGGGCTTAATATCAATGGCAGTTTGTCATTTTTTACAACAGAAATTCGTGATTTTTTCATATGGACACAAGGGTCTATGTCCAAACTGTATTATATGTAAATTTTGTGAAGTCCTTGTGAGCGAAGTGGTTTCTATGGCAGTTTTTTCAAATGATGCCAAAAACTTACCAAGTGCTTAAAATGTACACATTTGTTCTATGTGTCTCTAGATATTGACACATTTTGTTCAAATTTTGTACAGATGTGTATTTATGCAGGAGTCATACAGATTTGCTATTTTGAAAATAAAAACATATATTTGGTGTCCATGGCAACCAAATAATTCTCAAAATTATTTAAAAAAACACTCTGTTTAAACTTTGTAGTTTGTAACTATCAGTCATCTTGACAGCTGTAGTTCATGATTTTTTTACATATGTGTAAATATGTCTTATGGGTAGGCCAATAAATCTTCTTTGAGACAAGAGAATTGGATGGTATATAAGACAGTTTATAGTAACCATGGCAATGACAAACACCTGGCTAGGCAAAAAGGATCTTCAAATGGCATTTTGCTACATGTATCATGCATTCTGTGTCCAACAATGAGTGGATTTGCATGTGACATCACCACAATAGATGGTTACAAAGATATTGCAATTAACATTTCTTCTGTTCGGAGGGGAGAAGGGCTAAATATAGCTCTTAATATTATGGTCTGTGGTGGAGGTTGGAATGAGACCAATGTCAAAAAGTTGATCGGCCAAAGGTCCTTTTCTGAGAAGTTCATGACACCGAGAGCCAGCCAGGCTTATGATGGCTCGTTGTAACCAGGACATTCTGAAGTTTTAAGAAGTAGTAGAAGGTGCAGAACTTCGCAGTTTAGTTGCCATGGTAACTATTTGACAATGAATTGAAATACTCAGAAAATACACATGTATTTTACAGCATAGTGGCCAGACAGTTTTTGTGATTTTTCTTCTAATTTAGTACATAACGTCCCTGGTGAGGAATTTATAGTTATGTTATCAAAAAATATTTTGTCAGAAACTAAAATTCAATTTTTGTAACCATAGCAACCACTTGTAAATAAATATACTGTCATTAACACTCTGATGGTCTGAATGTCATTAGACTAAACAAATAGAGCAGTTCTGACACTTGAACCATGGAGAAGCTATTCTGACAACTCTGCAAGACAAGTATGATCGACTTTGATCGTATGATCGAGTTTCATTGTTGTCATGGTAACCAAATGATTCAAAATTGTACTCTTCAATCTACTCAAAAAGTTAATTTTTGTTCTAAATAAGGGCCAAAAACTTTTTGCAAGATGCAATGACACATCAGCTGTTCATTACAGCAATGTCACAACAAGTTTATTTTGGACTAATAAGAGCAATTGTAAATTTTGACTAAAATATTGTGATATTGTTGCCATGGAAGAGTTTAAAATGTGTATTTTTGCTATTTTTCCTTACAGAATTTTCTAATAACTTTGCTTATCATCCTATTCACTGATCTCTTTCAAACTTAGCAGGTGGTCTCAACTGTAACTTAACTTGAGTTTAATAATTTAGGGCATCTAACATGCCTAAAAAATAAAAATAACGAATGTGATGTAACCTTTTTCTTCTTCTGCTTGATACAATCCAACTTTTCTGAGTGGAAGGTTGGTGCTTCCACTCCATATATTGCGGACAGTAATCTCCCATAACAAATAAGAAGGAGAGCAGGGGGTCATTGCCCCTCCTCTGCTGAGGATAGAGACCCCTGTCAAGAGACAGATAGATACAGGGTGGGGAACCAAAATTTTCCATGAATTTCCTTGTGATAAAAATGCATCTCACATCTACAGGAAAATTGTGAAAACAATACAGCATAATCATTAAGGTGTCAGTCATGCCTGTGGCAGGTTAGAATGAGCTGTGATAAAAAATGACTCCACAGGAGACAAAAAGGAAGAGGTGGTCAGATTTGCTTCAGTGCCAAATGGACTAAAAAACAATCCCTGACATAGTCAGAGTGACCTCACAACCGGAATACAATATCATGAAGGCAATCAATGATAAGAAAGGAATAAGAGGGAAGTCTGGGAATTTGTGGAGAGAATTAAAAG
Organism: Platynereis dumerilii; assembly: GCA_026936325.1. Classification (NCBI taxonomy): domain Eukaryota; kingdom Metazoa; phylum Annelida; class Polychaeta; order Phyllodocida; family Nereididae; genus Platynereis; species Platynereis dumerilii. Next base: position 259,328 of record JAPTHN010000163.1, on the reverse strand, counting down.
AGGAATGGAGCATTCCTGCAGTCACTGACGACAAAACTGACAAGGTACCTGCAACCTCCATGAGAGAGGTGGTTGAAGAGCTTCAGATGGACCTCAAGGCTGCCAGAGCGGCAATGCAAAATGATTTTGGCCTGAAATCATATGTCAGGACCCCAAAGACACCATTCGGCCTATTCCATGAAGGCCAGAAGATAGAAATGGTGAAAAAATTATGGGCTACATTAGGAAACATGGCTCGATATTCAATTTTTCTTTCAAACTATAAACGTTTGGTTGTGGATTCTATTCTCAGCAAAAGCAATGGCAAATTCTATATAAAATCAATGGAGATGTTGATGGGACATTCAGGGCAAAGTATCCAGCTCAGGCAATGGTTTCGGGAGTCATGACTTCAGATATAAAAATTATGCTTTATTTCTTTTTCATGCAAGTAAAGGGGGACGGACCTGATGCATACTAATAGGTCCAGTGATGTCATGTTCTACCATGGCTATTACCCCAATGGCATCTATAGGCAGACTCAGGATGGTTCCCCATGCCTTATGGCCAAGAAAGCTCAGGATTTCCACTTAAAGAAATTTCGGAGATTTCTGGGTGGCCAACTTCTGGCCCTTCTCAAGCTCGGACCTTTATTACCCTTACTTTTCCGTGTGGGGCATCTTAGAATAGTTGGTCAACAAGACCTGTCACCCCAATGTTGTTGTCCTCCTTACTGTCTACATGGCTCACAGCCTCAAAATATGAAGGTGCTTTTTTTCATAGCATCACCAAGTTTAGACGGCCATATTGAATTTTTGATCAAACTTCACAAAAAGGATCCTTTTTGTCTTGTTTCTAAGGCCTGAAAATATGAATTTGTTATGACTTAGCAAAACCTTTCATTTTGACGGAAGTTTGAAAAATTCCAAATTTTGAAAAATTTGCTTCCTCACCCTGTAGATAAATAGCTGACACATTCCGCTTTATATTAAAGGTTCAGTGGCATTTCTATGGGGGGCAGGGGAGCATGTGCCCCCAATATTGGACCTGTACCCCCCAGGTGCCCCCCATTTGAAGTTTCCAACACTGGCTAAAATATACAATAGGTAAAGTGGGTGCCCCCCCCAAAGGAATCGCATGCCCCCCCCTGCCAAGACCCCCAGATATGCCACTAGGAAGACCCCCAGATATGCCACTGGGAAGGTTGCATTGTTCGGCCAATGGGGCTCTGTACCTACCCTAATTTTTCAGACCTTTGCAGGAATTTTAATGTCAACTTAGGCATACAATGCTAATGCTACTAGATTCTGTTTGGTGGAGGAAGTAAGCTTCTCCCCTGGTTTCTACATTTTCATTTCGTCAGTGAGCAATTACAAGAGGGTGGACTGAATGAAAAACTTTTTTTGAATTTCCAAAACTCAGTGGTATAAATTGATGCAAAGAAGGCTTGATGGGATTCATTTCCTCTCCGGCTACGCTAGATTTTGCGAAAATGCCATTTTCTTCTATTCCGCAGACAATTTTAAGTCAATTTATTGGTCCGAAAAAGTTTTCCGCTTTATTGCACAAGTGACATTTAGACTGCTTGCAAGTTATGTTTAGGTATATAAATACATCAAGAGTTTTATTACTGGTTTTCTATATTTGTTCATGTATGACTGCAAATTGAGTATGAATTAAGTGAGACAAGTCAAGAAATATATATCATCTGTTTTAGCTGTTTAGAAAATGGGTGCCATGGCAACAAGAAATGTATCAAAGTCTTATGAGGTGCAAACATTCCTTACACTGAAAGGACATAATGAAGTTGATATTATTTTTCACTTAAATATAGACATAAACAGGTTTTATGGTGTTACAATTCTATTTTTACCATTCAAAACAATTTTTTGGTTGTCATGGTTACTTAACCCATTCGGCAACCTCAAGCTGATATATATGATGATTGATGAATAGGGTAGGTTGATTTTGCAAAAATTTTGAATTTCAATTTTGGACAAATTGGGATAGTGACATTTTCATGTCAAAAGGCCAAATCCAAAATTTCAGGTCTCTAACTCTAGTACTTTTTTGAGGAAATCCATTTGAAATTGCAAGTTTTTAGACATTTTTCGCTTGGTGCGCCGATTCGCGGTATTGGATAACTCAGTCAATTTAAGAGGTAAGACAAAACAACTGGTATAGTTGGACAGGGCTCAATTAGACCTTCATTTTGAATACCAACATCAATGGTCTAGGCCAAATTTGAAGGTTCAGTAAATTCAGAATGTGGCAGCTTTTAATTTTTTGCTTGACTTGCAAGTCAAAGCGTGACATTACAGGCGTACATGTAACTCTATTGAATGTTGAGATGTCTGGTGTTAATAGCAATATTAGGAAAAGCACTCAGAACTATAATATAGCAATTCAATAATTGCCTCAGGTATCCGGAATAGAACCCCAGATCTGAAGAACTTGTAAAAATATTAAAATAGGCGACAGGTTATCTGATTTGTCAGTGAGTCATTTCAGGATCAGGTTCAGTATTATTATGTTCTGAAAAGTAGAAATGGAATCCAGGGCACCCTTCAAACCAAGAGAGAAGTTCAAATAGAACAACTACCTGATTGGAAATTGCTTTTATATTTCTGTACTGGCGTTTGGAAGTTGTAACATAAAACTTCCCTGCTTTGCAACAATTAAGGTATTATAAAAAATATTTTACTTGCGTTTTATAATGGAACTTAGAGGTGTTATAGGGAGGTCTGGATAGCTTATTAGACAGCTCTTAATGTCATCACTGGTGCCTTACAGAATACATCATGACTTTTGGATTGAGAACATTACATTTCATAAAGAATATCAATGCTCAGAGATAGAGAGAGAAAATTATTTAGCTTTTTGTGTGCAGTGCAATGTATATATCTCTCAATTAACCTTTATGCTTGATGCTGGCTGTGAACTTGTTTGCACATTGAACTTCTATTTCTGATCTTTGATTTATTTTAGAATTAAGCTGTATGTATTATATAGCTGGAAAATGATATAGGCCGTTTCATAGCTTTATATATAATTTACCTAATGAAACTTTTACTTCTTATACTTTCAATATGGCTCATTGTGAGACCTCCAATGCTTTGAAAAGTGTTATCCAGTAACCTGGCATAGAATTGAATACAACCAGGACTAAGTAAAGTACTTTTTTCAATAAATACCTGTTCATTGCTGGTTTGCATCATCAGATATGACTTTCTTTCTCCTAATCGTGAAATTTTTTGAAAAGTGCCGATGTAAAAGCATCCGAAACCCACCATGTTGGTATTCAAATTGTAGGTCTTTTTGTGACCTTCTCAAATATGCAAGTTATATTTCTGTATAATGAGAAATGACAAAGTTATACGTAACCGCGAGTTTGCGAAACAATCGAAAAATGTTTAAAATGTCAAAAATTCAATGTCATTTCCTCAAAAAACTTTTCAAGTTAGAGACCTGAAATTTTGGACATAGCCTTCTGATATTTTTCCACAGCAGACTATCCAACAGCTTTTCCGTTACTATTGCAACACATAGTGGCACCACAATGCAGTAGGGAGGCGCCACCTATATTATTCATGACCTTCAACAAAACTCAAGTGCATGATTGTACATAGTTCATGCCAGATAGCTGACATAGTGATTACATGCTCTGTTGTGATTGTTTCCACTGCCTTATTTGGCTCAGGTGCACCCAGGGCCCAATCCCTCTTTTTTTTGGTGAAACTAGAGATTTCAAGGATTCATTCGGTACCAAATTTGTACTGTTATGAAGAGGTCCAGGGTCAACCCCACTTTTTACTGGCCTATCTGGGCCTACAAAAAAAACTTCTTGACAGACTACACGATGTTTTCAATCAATCTTTTATGAATTTTTCTACCTATTTATCTATCTTATCTATACCTATCTATGATATCACATTTGTTTACACTCACTTCCAGGCCCTACAACCAGGGCCGTATTAGCGCATTTCTGGGCCTGGGGCAAACTGTTTCTAATGGGCCCCCTTTGTGCACCAAAAACGCTCTAAATTCTGAAAAGTACATTCGTGCCAGTTACCCAACGCACTTTCATTACTGACGCAACTCTTTTCAGCTTCTTCATGGGCCCCCCTGAGGTCATGGGCCCGGGGCAACTGCCCCGTTTGCCCATAGGTTAATACGGCCCAACAACAACAAATTACTGAATGCTCTTTTCAGCATTTTTTTGTGAATTGACCCATCAATCAAGCCATCTAATAATCAATAAAACATTCAATCACTCTAGAGCTTCTATTTTGTTCCCTTCAATCCACGGGTAAATTACTAGTACAGCTGATAATTAGCCTCTGACAAGTTATTTAATCACTGGCTCAGAAAATAAATTCCAAAGAGAGAATATTTAGAGTCATTTTCATTAATACTGGCTCACAAATTGGATTATTATTTGACTTTATCACATTGGTAAGTACGGCATATTCAATGCATGATCATGCATTGATCATCAAGACCCACTTAAGCTTGTCTATACAATAATTAGAGTAGGGTGGGGCATGCAGCCCCAACCCCTTAACATCGACGTGCTATTTTATGGTTTACTATTTGAATGCCTATGCAGTCACAAAGGGATCACTTGACTCTACTTATAACTCGTGAAACAAATATCTCTCAAATTTAATATAGGAGTTATGGCCATTTTTCCCTTCTTACCCACCCATCAGATAAGAAGCCCCCCCCCCATTATAATCCTGCCACATTTTTTTTGCAAGCAAATTCAGCTTCTTTGATCCTTTTTAATGCATTGTACTTACTTTTTCTGAATTTCATAATTGTTCTGTTCTGACCAATAATTTTTACAGATGTTTTGCCATGTTTCCAACTCTGAAAATCTTTTTGAAGAATTAACTTAGTCAAACACCAAAAATTAGTCAAATGTCTGACTAAGTTGGTCAAGTTACAGATGTAGTTAAACTTTTGACTAATCTAGTTAGTCATTATCATATTTTAGTTGACCAATAAAGTTAGTCATTTTTACTAATTTAGTTAATCTTTTGGCCTAGCAAGTTAGTCATTTTACTTAGTCAGTTAGTCATATCGAGTGAACGCATGGCTGCCTCTGGTTGACACATGTTCAATTTGGAGCTCTGGTAATTTTTGCGTTTATGGTGGCAATTTTATCATTAAGACCGCCTTATGTTAGCCAGAAGTTGGATGTATATACCTGTAAGACTTTATTAGGCTTGTTAAGCCATTTCACCCAAGTCTTGGACGTTTTTTATAACAATTTTATTGGAATCAGCATGGAACACAATCTACAGCATGGATAACATGGCTGATAACCTGAACACTCTATATCGTAAGACATCACAGGACCTACACTGTTGTAAAACAGTGCGTTTTCTAGGACTGAAACAAATCCCAAACAATCACAAACACTTGAGGGGATCCCTCCCCAAGGGGAGGGGGCCCTCTGGTCATGTGACTTCCCTCTACATATACCTCTGGTCACATGCCTCTCATCACTTTTTTTATTTCAGTGCTACTGACAACATCTACAGGACTGGAGCATTGATCCACCTTTGGCATTTGGGTGTAAGACCAGAGGCTGTGATCTTTCAGAACCAAGGCAATGCTGTGCATGGCCTCAGTCCAGCTAATTTCTGATTTCTCCCACATTATTTGTGGTTGCAGTTTTCAGTTATTTTGCTGCTGTAGTTCTGCTCCACTGCTCACTCTGTTCATTCACTGTTGAGCTAATCTACTCGTTCTGCCTCAATGCTCCTGCTTTTGCAGTTGAAGCTTAGGTCCAGAACTTGAGTATTAAGTCTACTATACTCAGCTACTTTGCTGCTCCTGTTGGATAGAATGCTATCACAGTATAGAGCAATAAAGTTGTGAACTGAGTTGCAACAAAATACCTTGTCCAAGGAGATTTCAAATCTCTGGATCTTTGTATTTAGTCTCCAGCATAATACAGAAAGTTTTCTTTCATTGCATTGTATTACTTGCTGTGATGACTGACATTCTGATGGCCTGCACTCATGTGGGTATGTCAGTCTGTCTGTTGTACAGGTAGACTCATTTTGTGCATTTGCATGTCGTCTTCTCTTCCACTCTGTGGTGTAGCTCCTGTTTGATCAAAATCACAGTTGAGCCCCATAATTAGGAATTGAGATACAACAGACAGCAAGTGTCCATTGAGGTTATTCTTCTTTGGACCTTGATTTAATCAGTCCCAGCTTAAAACCACACTTTCAGACAGTGTGTTGATTTTTGCTGAACTGACTGATTGCCAGATAGACTACAATCTGTAGACCTGTCTGTGTGTCTGTTGTGAAGAGGCCTGCCTGTGTACACTTGGCTATCTCCTCTCATGGATTTAGCCCTGGGTTGAACCCTACGGGAAATACAGTGTAGTTCCCAGGAGTTCCCCATGCCAGGTAAGCCTTGGTGAAGCTTTCCTTGGTCCCCTCAGCGGCGTTGACCAAGATGTGATCCCTGTCTTTACCTATGTACCCACACCAACCCTGGCCGAACGGACCATTGCGAGTTGGGTGTCCTTAATGCAGTACTCTTCCGGGAGTTACAGCACTGGGTTGACTCCTCAGTTGAGTCCCCTCTCCTTTTGGACCCTGGGTACATGAATTTGGTAGACTAAGCCACGGCGGTTGCCAGACTGTTCCATGGCTAAGTCCCATGCTGAGCTTGCGATTGACGATGAGTGCTAATCCAGAGTTTAGCTATCAGGTCACTCTTGAGATCTATTCAGGATCCTCAATTGAGTACCTAGCTCATCTGTAATCAATGTCACTTGATTGACCCTGCCTTGGTCCCTAAACGGAAGTACCATGCAGCATGGCCCTCGCATAGCTTCAGCCTCCCACCAGCTTTGGCTCCAGCACCAGAGTGCTTGGCTGCTAGCCTCTTGGCACCATTGGTTGAGTCTCGAGTTTAAAATCACACTCATTGACTCGCCATGTGTCTTGGAGCTGGTATGGGTTTACCTCGGGGCTCTTGTCCAGCCCCAGGTGATTCCTGAATGAATGCTGTGTTCAGCCTTTTGGGATATCCATGAGAGTTTATAACACTCTCAATGGAGTTTCCCTCTTCATTCAGCAGCATCGGCATTCGGTTGACACTGGCATGGTTCATGCACTGGTCCCGTCATGCCTTGATGCTTCCTGCAACTAGCGTCAGACCTTTAACTGCCAGTCCCTCTGCCATGTGAGACTCCAGTGGGTTCCTTTGAATCCCGCTGTGATGTCACCAGAGCTTGTTTGGCTCTGCACCACAAGGTAGCACCGGCCCACTTCCTTTGACAGGATGGGCCTGGTCTCTTGCAATGGCAAGCTGCTGACTGCGCAAGGTTCAGACCGGGGTCATATTTAATCTAACTGGACTAATGGGTCGATCCACTCTTGTGCCTCAAACTGAGCTGCATCAAGATGATCCCTAGTATTGGCTGCCATTTTATGTCAGTCTGCTTGTCCTAGTTATGATTTATGACTCTTGCAGGCACCTCACAGGCTTGGCTCTATGTCTCGAACCGGTCCATCGCTGCCTAGACTTGGTTCAGACTCTTAATAGAGCCACAGGCCACTAAGACATCGAGTGATATGAATACAGCCCAGAATGACCTTTCCGAGTAGTATTCCCCTAACTCTGTCTTGGCCGTGAGCATTCCAGTGTTTCTGGGGGATGTAAGCATCTCTCCATATAACACGCCTGGCAAAGATGTTTCCTTGTACTAGTCACATCCTTTGACTTTGCAAGATGTCAGGGTGCTCATTAACCCTCAGTAGACTTCCTTCACAGGAGGTCCTGAGCTGCCTGTGATGAAGCGTTCCTTGTAGGCCTGTTTCATCCTCTCCCTTCTGGTGATGAGGATTGGCCCTGGGGAACCTCTCCTGACTCATAGATTTTTCCATCAAATGAGTTGGACGAAGCTGGAAAGAGCCTAAATTCTCCCACATCTGTTGGTAGAGATGGCCTCTTGCTGTCCTGGCGCAGTATACTGCACTGCAGTGTTTGTATTGCCAGGACCCAGTTAGAAATCTCCCCTCCAAGTGACCAGGTCCGCAGCACTAATGGTCATTCAGGGAGTAGAGCCTTGTCCACCCTTTCAGTTTGCGGTGTAGACTTGGGTCGCTGGGAAAGCATGCAGCCCACTTATAATGGATGGCCCTTCATTTGGCATGAGGCCCTTCCATTGGCGTACAGCTCATCCACCCATGTCTGTGTGGTGTGGCCTTGGGTCTGTCAGGAGCATGCGTCCCCTCTTGCCATGACTTGCCCTGTAATAGGCTCAGTCATTCAGTTGACCCACTGGCTCAAAAACTGTCCCCTTGACATAACAGGGCAGACCTGTATTCTGCCTTGCAATACCTGTGACTAATCACCTGGCCACTGAGGTAACCCGGCCATCATTTGAACTGATGACTTGGTCGGGTTCACCTTCTAGTTGGCCCGCAGGACGCTTAAGAGGTGTCTCTTCGGGCCTTAGGCTATGGCAGCGATAGGGTCAGGAATATTGCATATAAGCTGGACATTGCTGGGTTGTCTAAGTCTGCGTGACATGACTTAAGATGACGCCCCATGCTCATCAGACATGTTGAAGTTGCATAAACTTAACATGCTCCAAGCAGGAATGATTCTCCAATGCACTTCTGGGCTTGGCAGGCATCACTGCATCAGGAACCATTCGGTTTCTTGGCACTGATCTCCTTCCGCCCAATCCTGTTTTATCCCCTTATACAAGTGGTTGAGATTAACAGGTGTTGCCGATAATTCCTTTCAAGGAATGGAGAACTTCACTTGGTGTTACACCAGGAATTTGACTCCACTTCAACAATATGTTGTGAGTTGGTGTGTCATTGCTTGGATTTTGAGGCATGATGTTCTTACCCTGCCTTGCGTAGACGGGAAGAACATGCATGGTCACATTTGAGCTGTTGTATCCAGGCCTGAACATGCATGATTCCTGGCTTTGGCTCCACCTTAGTGTCGTAGCCTATGTACAAGCTATGGACTCCGGTCACCTGCACCGAACATGTTCCTTGGAGGCTGCAGCTTTCCGCCTGACGCAGGCCGATCACAGCGCCATCACCAGCTCAGTGTTATGGTTGACCCTGACACAGGGACCAACCGAGACACATGGTCACTTCAACTGTCTGATTGCTACCTGCTGCAGGCGCAATCCAGTTGATGCTGCAGCATTGCCATACCCTCACCAGACAGGGTCTTGGCATTTGGTGGAGTTAAAAAGTCTGTGGGTCGAATGCCCAGTTGCACAGCTGACTTTGCATTCCCTATTGCACCAACATAACAACTGCTCACTTTGTACCAGTTGTCCTTGGCTGTGACTTTTCTCCCTGCAGCGCACATGGAGGCCCCATAAAAAGGGTTGGCTCTCCTCAATGCTATACATTGTAGTGACCTTGTGACCAATGGGTCTGGTAAGATGCCATCATCTTCACCATGACTAAGGCAGCATCACTTCTGTACATGCTCCCCACGTCTTCAGTTTCTGTTGATGAAGGGGGGGGGGACGGCTCCCTTTCCATGTGCCATGCACGCTACTGTGTAGCTCTGGTATATGGATGAGCCCTGTCATGCCGATGACACTCCCCAGAGGTGAATGGCCAGGTGACCCAGATGCCTCCTGCCATGAATGCGGAAGATCTGTGTGTTGCACTTCAGGTAGCTCACCACAGATGTTAGGATCTCGGGTTCTGCTGCCTCTTCAGATGGCAGGCCTTTGAGTCCTACCTGGGTCTGCAATGTCTTGCAAATTTTATGCCTTCTGCCAGTTACCTTCCCAGAGGTGCTTGGCCAGGTGACCCAGATGCCTTCTGCCATGGATGCATAAGGTCTGTGTGTTGAACTTTGTGTAGCTCCCCACAGATGTTAGGAACTCGGGTTCTGCTGCCTCTTCAGATGGCAGCCCTATGAGTCCTACCCTGGGTCTGCAATGTCTTGCAAATTTGTATGCCTTCAGCCAGCCACCTTCTCCAAGTTTTGGATTGAAGGTTCGTTGCTCTGACCTTGACATACTGCCATGTGCAGCTGAACTTTCTCACTCATGATTCATGCTGTTGAGATGTTCCTTGCAGAGCATTGTCGGTTGTCGAGCTTGCTGCTCCTCGGGTTGCTACAACCTTTGAGGATGCTGATGCACTTACAGCTCCTGTTAAGCCTTCACATTTTATGTGCTTGCTTCAGTCTGGATGGTCCATGACATATGATGTCACGGGGCCAATCCTTGTGGCCACCTCTGCCGGTTGTTTATCCGCCTTCTGGCGTTGATCTTGTGTCTTCCCACAGGCTGACAAGAGTTCATGCCTGTGTAGACTGAAAACAACCACGGACAGGAAAAGTTGCCGTATGGCTGGACTTCTCCTGCGTCTCCTGGACTCCTGGGTCCCGAGACTCCAGAGGTCTAATGGCTACCCCAGAGCGTGTGCTTCGCTGAATCGGCTGTCGATTTGCATCATGCATACTTCTTAGGCCTGGCTGCTGATATCCCAAAAGGAATGTGGATTATCTTGCCAGGCCTCTCATTTCTGCCCATCAATGCATACCAGACTTGGAAGCATCGTATGGAGCTGGAATAGGCCACAGGCCAGGAGCTCAATGAAGTTATCCTTTGCGCCTAAACCGGGCTCAGTGGTACACTGTTGCCCCTTTTGTGATTGGCCGCCACATTTACGGTGGAAATGGTGGTTGCGGCATCCTGAGATAGTTGACTGCCCCCCTCCATGTTGGGAATCTGGCTGTGTAAAACGCACTGTTTTACAACAGTGTAGGTCCTGTGATGTCTTACGATATAGAGTGAAACCCCTCCCCCGCAGGGGGATAGGGGTTCTCTCTGTGAGTAAGACTCACAGGACCTACACCATCAGAGTGTCCCACCCACCTCCCCTCTATGTCGCACTTCCATCATTACTAAGTGATGAGAGGCATGTGACCAGAGGTATATGTAGAGGGAAGTCACATGACCAGAGGGCCCCCTCCCCTTGGGGAGGGATCCCCTCAAGTGTTTGTGATTGTTTGGGATTTGTTTCAGTCCTAGAAAACGCACTGTTTTACAACAGTGTAGGTCCTGTGAGTCTTACTCACAGAGAGAACCCCTATCCCCCTGCGGGGGAGGGGTTTCATTATGGCTTAATGTGTTCGCTGGCTTTACTTGATGAAGTCATACCTATTTGATGGACTATGATTTTTGGACATGGAGAAATTGAATATTTATTATCCAAAGTGTGATTAATTTATATTTACAGGGATTACATGTCTAAAATGTCTGGAAGGTATGATGAGGCAAGTGTTTAACTATTTTCTATCTCTGCAATAATTATGGATTGCATAAAACTTCAGTAAATTATGTGTTATGAATAGTGTCTTAACGTTTTATTGGAAATAGAGGCACAATTATGACAAAATAGACACAATAGACTGGGTGCTATCTACTTCTTTAGATTGATTCTTAATCCTCTCTGGAATGTCGAATATATGACTGTTTGTTCCCGTTTGTATATTGTGGAAGCTGTGAACAACAAAAAGCTTTTTGACAACTTGTCTTGTGGAGAGGGCAAGGTGACATAAACTGTGTGCTTGAGTGATGCTGACTCGCTCTCAGTCTCAGAAAGCTAAGATAAATTCTGATACTGTTACTATTGATATGGCAGATACGGACAAAGATCTTACTGAACAAGTGGGGGAGATGAATGCAGATGATGGCAATGCAACGAAGATGTATGACCTACTGAAACAAATAAATGAGGACCTGAAGGACCTAAAACGAACTGCAGTAAAAAGATGTGATCTGTCTCAAATTCAATATGATATTGCAGAGATTAACTCAAAACTGGATTCCACCTATGTGAAATCTGAAGAGGCACTAAAAATTGCTGAAGCAGCATCTGCCAAGGCTGATAATGTAGAAAAAAAGTGTGATAATGTCCAAGAAAAAGTTAATCGTCTGGAGGCGTACAATAGACGGGAGAATCTCCTCATCTTGGGTTTAATGGAATTACCGAATGAAAAATGTAAAGACAGGGTGATTCAGTTTTTCAAGGAAGACTTGAAAATTGATGATGCAGACTCAATTCGTTTTCAAAGGGTACACCAATTATTAAGCAAGCAAGGACAGATAAATCCTATCCTTTGCAGATTTGTTTTGTTTGATGATAGGCAACGAGTTTGGGGAGCCAGGAGAAACCTTAAGGGGACAAGTAAAATTCTCAGAGAGGATTTTCCTCAAGATTACAATGCAAGACGAACCAAGCTCTATGCCATTATGATGAAGGCAAGGGAACTCAAGTATTTGTCCTACCTGAAGGATGATAAGCTCTTCATTGACAAGAAGCAATACACGGTTGATACATTGGACACTCTCCCAAAGGATTTACATCCATCATCTTTAGCAACGAGAAAACTTGACAACAATATAGTTGCCTTTTATACAGAAGCGTCACCTCTGTCGAATTTCCACCCTGCCAATATGATTGTCAATGGCAAATTATTTCCATCAGTGGAAAAATATTTGCATCATTCTATGGCCCTAGCTGCAGGACAATCTGATCTTGCTAAAGAAATATATGATTGTGCACTACCAGTTGAATGCAAGACCTTGGGGAAAAAAGGTTAATATGCCCAAAACAGAATACCTCAAGATGGCAGAGAGAGTATTGTATAAAGGATGTCGAGAGACATTTTTGCAAAATGACAATTTACGACAGTTTCTGCTTGACACTGGTGACTCCTATCTTGTAGAAACCAGCAAGGATACCACTTGGGGTGCTGGACTGACTTTCGGTGATAAAGATTTGGTCAAAGCAACTGAAGATAATCACCAAGGAAAAAATTTGTTTGGCAAAATACTTAGGACAATGAGGAATGAGATTAAATTAGCTTAATTGATTTTTCTTATGTTTATGAAATTTAGTGGTGTTTTCTTTTTAAACATATTGTGTCCCTTCAATATTACTTGTCTATATACTTTGTTCTAAGGTACACAGTTACACATTATTCATCTATATGCTTTTATTTCTCTTCTTTCTTAGAGTCTGTTAAAGGTATGTGAATCTTATGATTTGTATTTTCATAACCTTTAAGAGATGATTTGATTAATGCATTGATTATGTCTTTGTTGTTTGGAAATTATCAAATGTTTGATGCTAAAACCGTAAACAAACAAATTCATACTTATTACTTGATATACATTCTAAGCATAATATTATTATTAAGTTGCTTGGCTAACACTTACATTATGATATTTGCTTAACATGGTTAAGTGTTAGTATGTACCATATGAATGATGAAATGTTTTTTTTTTTTGTTTAATGTTTATATGTTAAATTGGTTTATCTTACTCGTATAGATGTTGCACATCACCTTGCAGAATCTAATTTGATATCAATATGTTGTACCCAATTGAGAAAAATCAAGTTAACTACTTATATTTTGAAATTCCAGCTATTCTATTATTATTAATATTAATTAATTATTTTATTTTACTGGATAAAGTGATGCATAATGAATCTTTGAGTGATCGGAATAGGTAGATAGATATTTATTTTTCTTGATTTTCAAGGCAAGCCTTTAAAATTTGGATGGCATGTACCTTAATTATAAGTGGTGCATTAATTATTCCTTTATTTTGTCTGATTACTGATGTACATTTAAGTTAAATATGGCTTTTTTACTTGCTTCTCCTTTTACCTTTCGCATGTTTTTGCTAAAATAGATATAACTTTCTTCTTTCTTAAAATTTTTTTTTTCCTTGTTCTTATATTGTTTAATTACTAATTACTAAATTGATTAAACTAATGGTGTTCTTTAAATTTCTGCCCCATATCTGCATATATGTATTTCATTATGATTTATCAGGTAAAGCTATGTGTTCTTTAAATTGAAATTACTCAAAGGCGATTGCAATGTTATGTATGTCAATTGCAACAGTAATTATTGTTCTCTGTATTTATATTTTCATTTTTCTTAGTGTTTTCCTTTGGACTGTGTTTGCATATGGTTGTACTCTCACTCACTGCGTGGTTGGTAAACATTTTATATTTAAATTGTTTATTCAGTTTTTATCATTGGTTTCAATAATAATGCTATTTCTTTATGAGTTGTCAAGTTAATAACAATTTACACGAGCAGTTACTTGACAACACAGATACTTTAATTGATATTCAATGACAACAATTTGGAATCTGAAGCAGAGGATAAAGAACCATCACTTTTTCAAAATTCGCCTTATTACAGGGATGCTCAGTTTAAAGAGGTAATGACAAATAAATCAAATATTTTTACAATCTTAAGTTTAAACTGTCAGTCTCTCAATGCCAAAATTAATGAACTTAGAGCGTATATAGAACTATATAATTCTGATGATGGTAAAATTTGTGCTATTTGCTCTCACTCTTACAAATTGATGGATATCGGCTCATTTCTGTTGGTAAATCAACCAGTGCACACGGGGGGGGGGGGGGGGCCATTTATCTGCATGAATATTTTGATTATAGATTGCCTGGTGTTTCATTTGAATCTGTTATTTTTGATATGCAATTTCTTGAGATGAGCATAGAAAAACAGTTTTGTGAAACAAATACTCTTATACTAGGTAACCTGTACAGACCACCAAGGCCAACTGTAGATAATATTAACACCTTTATAAGTCAGCTAGAACTGTTAACAAATAGGCTACAAAATTTTAAGCATGTCGTGCTTGCAGGAGATTTTAATCTGAATTTATTAAAGTACAAAGAAAATAATTCAGTAAATAACTTCTTGGATTCTATGGTTTCAAACAGTTACGTTCCTAAAATTACTTTACCTACTAGGCTAACTCATCGAAAAGGTACACTGATAGATAATATATTTGTTAAAATCTCAGATGGATACTCTCCCAGCACATCTGGCGTCTTATTAAACTATCTCTCAGACCACTTCCCATGTTTTGTATGCTTGGACTACTTACAGTTAAGTAAAAATGACACAAAGTGTATTGAAGTCATGCCTTCCTTTAGCAACAGTGCAATCAATTTAAAAGAAGAGCTAAATAAACCAATTTTTGTTCAAACTCTTTCAAATGTTATTGGCAAGGATCCAAATGAGAGATACAGTAACTTCACCAACGTTATTTCACCACTTGTGAACAAAAAATATTTCCCAATAAAGCATGTTAGATTTAATAAGCATAAACATAAGAAAAATAAATGGATGACTAATGGAATTTTAAGGTCAGTAGCATATAGAGATAAATTGTACATTAAACTTAAACTAACTGCATCAAATTGTAATCTCTATCAAATATATCAAAATAATTTTAAAGTTTATAATAGTATTCTTAGGAAAACTATCCGAGCTGAAAAAAAACTTTATTACCACAATTGCTTTCACAAATTTAAGTCAGATATGAAAAATACATGGTCTACAATAAATGATATAATATCTAAAACTAAAATAGTTTCTGATCTGCCAAAATACTTCTTGATAAATAGCACACAGGTACATGATAATGTCAAAATAGCGAATGAATTCAATAACTTTTTCATCAATATAGGACCAGACTTAGCAAAGAAAAAGACTTAGCAAACAAAATTCAAATGCCATCACATCTGTCATACCAAAATTTCTTGCATGACTCAACAACTAGTGGAAATTTTCAATTCAAGGAGATAAATGAAGAAGATATAATTAAAGCCTTTGACTCTCTGAAGCCTAAAACTAGTTACAGTAGTGACAGAATTTCAAACAAATTGTTAAAAGTCTTAAAAAATGAATAAGCGATTCCATTATTAGCTATTTTTAATCAATCAGTACTATAAGGAGTTTTCCGAATTCTCTAAAAATTGCAAAAGTAACTCCGCTGTATAAGAAAGATGAAAATTTCTTAATGAATAATTATAGGCCCATTTCTATTCTACCCAGTGTATCAAAGGTCTTTGAAAGAGTTATGTATAATCAAATATATCATTATTTTAATGACCATGATTTGTTTTATAAAAGTCAATATGGCTTCAGGCGCAACTTTTCTACTGAGCTTGCAGCTTTAGAACTTGTTGACAGAATTGTTATCGATATGGATCAAAACAAATATCCAATAAACATATATATGGACTTATCAAAGGCCTTTGATACACTGGATCATAACATTCTTATTCATAAACTGAATCACTATGGTTTTAATGGAAAAGCTCTGGACTTAATGAAAAGTTATTTAAGTAATCGGACTCAATATGTGGAGTATAATGGAGTAACTTCCTGTTACCTTAATATAAAATGTGGTGTAGGTCCATTGCTTTTTATAATATATTTAAACGATCTTCCAGAAATTTCTGAACATTTTGATATGATTCTCTATGCAGATGACACAACTTTATTTGCCTCTTTAAATCGTCTAGATAATAATTTAACAAACATAGATTCATTTAATGAGGAGCTTTCATTAGTGAACAACTGGTTGAAATTAAATAAACTTTCATTAAATGTAGCTAAAACTAAAGCAATGCTTTTTCATACTTCCCAAAGATCTGTTGATTATCCTAAACTCTTCATTGACGGTATTAAAATTGACTTTGTTGAGAAATTCAATTTTCTAGGTCTAGTAGTTGATGAAAACCTAAATTGGAAAAGCCATATTACAGCTATCTCAAGTAAAATATCAAGAACTCTTGGTATTATGATGAGACTGAAAAATTACCTTCCAAAATCTGCTCTTCTACATATTTACAATGCCCTAATTATATGGTACAATGAAATTGATAAAGAAAACATGGATTACTATATATATTAATACAAAATTCATAGAAGTTTCCATTTCATATTGTAATTGTTTAATACTGTAATTGTGTGAAGCACCATAATTAATAAATCAGAAATAACTCATATCACATTTTAAGGCTAATTATGTCAGGCGGATAAAGTACCACATTTGCTAATATCTGCAGCACACAAAATGGTATTAAAAACAGTTATTCTCGGTAATATCTACAGCACACAAAATGGTATAAAAAGCAGAATATATATATTTATGTACAGATAGAATTAAACATCACATCATCAATAAATTGGAAGCACCAATAATACAATGTATATGTACAAAAGAAACATTTTAATTATATACAATAGTGACAGCAACAGCAAACACATGCAAGCAACACATCAACATGCCACTGACCACTCAGTCACCAGGAGCAACCAACCTAGCGCATAATTTTTTTATTAGCCTCAACTCTCAATTTTCAATGCTGTGTAAAGAAACTTGCCAAGAGCAAAATTCAGGTATACATTTTTGAGGTCAAAATTTCATGAAACTGTTCAGCTGGGCTTAATACCAGAAAATCATTAATTGAAGTACAAGCTACGTTATGCAATTCAGTTCTTGGGTTGGTCCAGTTTGGGCAAACCATTAAACAATGGAATTCATCTTCTACAACATTTAAGTTACATTTATTGCAAATACGATCTTCTGAAGGTATATAAGGACGTTTATGTCTACCAATTTCAATATTAAGATTGTGAGAACTTAGTCTGAAACGGGTGATATTGGTATAAACGGATTTGGGGAGATTAAAGTTAAGATATGGTTCTAAGCGCATATCAGATTTAAAAGTTTTGTAAGTTCGTAGTTTTTAGTGTTATCATTTATTTCACTAATCATCTTATCTTTAGCTTTGTCATACAGGCATGTTATGGTTTTATTCAAATTGCATTGCATAAGATCTATGTTTAACTTGTCAGTGATTTTGCTAAGTCTTGTGAGCCAACAAGGCACACCTTTCTCCTGAAGTTTAATTTGAATTTGTAGACACTTCTGAAGAAGTATATAAACAAGTTTCACTTTTTAGTCTGTCAAAGTATTTCAGGGCGGAAGACTGTTGCCTTATAAGTAAAGGAAATCTGTCAGTATCTGCAAGGATTGCAGTGGTGGGTGTTTGACATCTAACACTAAGCATATTTTTGAGAAAGTTCAATTGAATTTTTTCAATAGCATTATTTTCCTTCTCAGAGAACCACAATTCACTGTTGTATTCTAGTATCGGAAGTATGTGGGTATCGAACATTTTAAGACTTAATTTTGGCGGAGGATAACCAACAGTAGACCTTGTATTTTCTTTGAGAGCATACATAGCTTTCTGTGCTTGTGTCGTCAGATGTGTATACATTTCTTTATGTACGTCCTTTGAGTCACAAAGCACATGGCCCAAATATTTATATGAGCTGACCAATTCCAGTTCTTTGTTGTCAATAGTAAATTGAAATTTATTCACACTTTTACTTTGTGTTTTGCGAATATACATAACTTTACTTTTTTGGGAATTAATTATCAGATGCCATTTCCTACACTAAGACTCAACATTATTCAACAGAGTTTGCATTCCATTCTCAGTTTCAGAAACTAACACTAGATCATCGGCATAAAGTAAATGTGTAAAAGTAGTTCCATCTATAGAGACACCACAGCTTTGGTCCAAAAATTCAACCATATCTGAAAGATACAGATTGAATAGCTTAGGACTGACTATACCACCCTGTAGAACACCATGGGTGCTGTCAATGCTTGAGCCTAACTCACCATGCCATCTAACTCTAGCTTGTGATTTAGAGAACATACTACGAATGATTTTGACCAGTTTACCGCCCTATCCTTTTTTAATCATTTTATAATATATATATATTTTTTTTTTTTATTGACGGCAAATATCATATTTGATATAATTGTCATAAAAAATACAAAATCACATAATATTATTATATTCACAGGTTCCAGCCACAGGAGTTAACGAACACAAGAATACATAAAGCTATTAAGAACATTAATTGTAATTATAATCTACATACATTGATTTTATATAAAAATAAACCCCAAACCTATAATAAACAATATCGCATCAACATAAATACACATATCAAAATGGATATTTACAAACACAGATTTACAACTACACTTATGCGAAAGAGACATATTAAAATAATGAAACGTTTGGTTTAAAAGACACAATAGCTGTGGTATCACCATGTGTATATTATCAAATTATCATATTCCTGTTCTAGTAATATAGGCCTTTCAATAAACACACATTTGTGCAGTTAAAATAGAAAATAATAAGAAAACAGTGGCTGCAGTCAATATATACAGGCATGAGATATTCACACAATTTTAAGATATATATATATATGTATGTGGGTACATGCATGTATTCATAAACTTCCACAAAACCATGTGTCGATGTAGGATATAGTTTGTTTCAAACATCAGCTCCAAGGAGAAATTTTCCTAGACAACTTAACATTTCGGGTTCTTTGTTTTTCATTATTGATGTATATTTATCATTATCATTCAAAATCAGAAAATCATTTATTAAGGTTGTTGCTGTCGAAAAAAGGTTAACACGAAGCAACTCATTAGCAGGGCACACTATAAGGCAATGAATTTCATCCTCCACTACATTTAATGTACATTTTTCACATATTCTATTTGCTGCAGGAATTATTGGTTTATGATGCCTTCCAGTTTCAATATGTAGACTGTGTGAACTAGTCCTAAATCTAGCGATTTTGATTAACATTTTTCGACTTTGTCTCAGCTTAAGATATGGTTCAAGTCTACAATCAATTTTAAACAATTTGTATGTCCTAAGTTTTGGCTGCTGTGTACTATCATTTATGGCGATAATAAGTTTTTCCTGCTCAATTTCATACAGCCTCAGTTTCACTGCTCTGTAAACGCCAATCATGCTTAAGTCAGTACGGTTTACAATGTCATTTTCAATATTACAAGAACTTAATATTCTGCTTAATCTTCCGAACCAATTACTTTCATTCACTCTTTTCATATAAATATCTTTCTGAGCTAGCAAGCATTTTTTCAATAGGCTACTATCAGGTGCACCTTCCAATCGTATCCAGTAATTCATCATTCTAAGTTTTTGTCTTACATGCAAAGAAAATCTACCGGTTTCACCATAAATCGCTAAGGATGGAGTTTGTTTTCGTACGCCTAGCATATTTTTTAGAAATCCAAGTTGCAGAGTTTCTAATTCCAATACTGGTTTATCACTAGTCCATATTTCACTATTATATTCCAGAATTGGCAAAACATAAGTATCAAACATTTGTAAAGAGACAGTTGGATCCATTTGTCCCAACTCTTGCTTAGAATCAGCTTGTAGGGCAAAAAGTGCTTTATGTCCTTGTGTTGAAAGGTATTCAGTCATTTTGCTATGTATCTTATGCTTATTGGTAAGCATATGACCCAAGTATTTAAAGTTATCTACATTTTCTAGCTCATTACCATTGCAGAAGAAAGAATTAACCGATTTGTTATTAAACTGCATCACTTTGGTTTTCCCTATATTTACAATAAGATGCCATTTTTTGCAAAATTCCTGTACTGAATCAATGCTATTCTGTAGACATTTCGCAGAATCTGATACAAGTACAATATCATCAGCGTACATAATGTGTGTTACAGTAAAATTGTTCAGTGTTATTCCATCTGCCTTATCAAGATACTGGGGTAGATCAGACATGAATTCATTAAATAGTTTGGGGCTAAGAATCCCGCCTTGTAAGACCCCACATATGCTGTCAATATCATCACCAGTATTCCCACTGTGGTGGACTCTGGCTTTTGCTTTGTCAAACATGCTAATTATAATTTTGAGCATTTTTTGACCAATTTTCTGCTGCATTAATTTGAAATACAGTGCATTCCTATTAATATAATCAAATGCTTTTGTAAAATCAATAAAACACAAATAAACTGGTTTTCGCTTTGCTTGCTGATAACTTATAACTGTATCTAGAATGAAAACACAGTCAGTGCTACTGGTTCCAGGAGTGAAACCAAATTGACAAGGGTCATCTAGGTTCAGAGCATCATTTTTGAAATACAACCGACTATTCAGGATAGAATCAAAAATTTTAGCCATTACAACATTAATGGTGATTTTTCTGTAGTTATCAGGATCCGAACGACTTCCCTTTTTATATAAGGCATTGATGAGTCCTTCAGACCACTGAGAGGGATATTCCCCGTTATCAAAAATGTGATTGAATACAGCGCAAAATGGCATTACAAGTTTCTCACTTGCGTACATAATAGAGAAAGCTACGATTGACAAAGTCAAAAGCTTTAGAAACGTAAATAAAAGTTATGAATAAGTTCTTGCGCATCGATTTTTGATATGATATGATAGAGTCTATTATGAAGACATTGTCACTGGTCCTACACCCTTGGGTGAAACCAAATTGGTATGGGTCTACTTTATTAGCAGCTTCACTTTGAAAAACTAGTCTTTTATTCACAATTGATTCAAATATTTTCCCCATACAAGCCATCAATGTAAGCTTCCGATAATTATCAGGTTCATTGTAATTACCCTTTTTGTGCAATGGTTGTATTACTCCCTCAGCCCACTTATCGGGATAATCTCCTTTTAACCACACGTAATTGAACAGTGTTGTGAGAGGATCTAGTAGGTATTCAGATAGGTACTTATAGAATTCATTACAAATACCATCAATACCAGGAGCTTTACCCTTCTTTAGACTTTTTAAGTCTACCTGTACTTCATAGACAGTTATTGGATGATCAGTCATATTACCATCAGAATCACCTATCAACTTATCTAACTCTTGTTCTACCGATTCTAGAAACTTAAAGTCAAATTTAGAAGCTGAGTCACCAGGTGGTGATTGCATGCTTTTAAAATAAACTTCAAAGTCATAAAGATTTACAGTACCAATAGCTGTAATTTTGTTATTCTTCTTAAGTTTATCCCAGTATTTCCAATAATCGACTGGGTTTTTGCATTCTAAATTATTCAGTTCATTTCTGATAGAGTTCTGATACTCTCTTTTCTTTCTCTGTACAGTTGACTTATATGATTTCTTTAGAGACATATACTGAATAAGATTATCTTCTATATCAAGGTTTTGGTTTTTTGCAAAATCATTTGCTAGTCGTTTCAGTGTTTTACATTCATCATCAAACCATTTGTTACATGGAAAGCTGCTTTTCATTGATTTCTGATATTTTTTGGGACAGTTCTCAGAAATCACAGTTTCTAGGAGGGTGTAGACACTGTCCACTGCCTCGTTTACCCCACCATCACTGATAATAGAATTGATAAATGCATCATGTAGCGCAGCGCCATTAACATTGGTAGAGATTCAACTAAGCTAGCTAGAGCATTGGCGACATATATATATTTGTAATATCTAATACCAGCTTCATTACGTGAATGATGTATTGGAGGCAGATTATTTGAATCATTATACAGTTTTAACGAAAACACCAAAGGTCTGTGATCAGAATTGGTGCACAAGGGTTCTAGTTCAAAACGAAGAAGATTTTGATAAAACGATGTGTCACATATCAAGTAATCAATTAAACTTTTACCACGAGGGGTATAACAAGTAAATGCACCAGTGGTCATATCATTTTGAAAGTATCCATTCATTATTCTCATATTACTTGACTTACATAGCTCAATGAGTTCCTTACCATATTTATTTGATTTAGGATCATCAGAGTGACGATTGTACATTGAAAAGTTATGATTGGGAGCGAATTGGATTAAATCTAAGGCATCATTACCCGGTGTATTTGTATAATCAGCAAGTTGCCCAGTGCGAGCATTGAAATCAACACAAATAGCAATATTACCCTTCTGCTTAAAATATGAAATTTCCTCTTGTACCAGATTAGATGCATCATTATTTACAAAGCTAGAAACCGTTGACGAAGAATCAAGCGGAGGTATGTATACTCCTCCAAGGAAAAAGTCTGTGTTATTTTCTTTAATTTTTATCCAGACAGTGAAATCAGAATTCTTCACAATTTTAACAGTACCAGTGCTTTCCAGACTGGATCTTATTAGTACACCTATACCACCAGCTGGCTTACGTGCACGTGGATGCTGATACTTTCTCTGAAAATGTTTGTAAACAAATTCACCAGTATCAGGGAAATATCTATCTAGTTTCATTGTTTCAAGAAGGATAATAAAGTTGTATTTTGATATATATTTTAGGAAATCAGCACCTGTGGGTTTATCACCTAGACAGTGAATATTCCATACCATGATTTCTAATCTATTTGCTTTACTCATATCGGTAATTTCTAACCTATTACTACTATTTGCATCAATAGTGTTACTAAGACATGAAGTATCAATAATATCAAACTGGACATTGTTGGAAGAACATGATCTAAGAGTCTCGACATTGACATAATCATTAACCTTATCGTCAACAGATTCAACATACATTTGGTCAACAATTGAAAAGCTATTACTTTCGTTACCATTATTTGCATTATCATCTTTGTCTTCTGGCATAGAAGTGTTATTATCTTCTAGCATTGCATTGTCATTACACAAATCATCTACAATAACTGACGTATGTTTAATTTCAAAATCATCCATAACTGAATCAGAATTCACAAAATTTTCATATTTTTTGATTGGGTCGTCATTTTTAACAATGCTAACAATTGAGTGTATAGGAATCTCTTTAAAGTTACAATGATTTTTTAACACAGAATTTTCACTTGATACTGCAACATTTAGTGATAGATTCACATAGTCATAAGGCTCACTGGAGATCTGGAGGGCGACACATTAAATATATTGCTTCACAAGGTAAGCAATGTTGCGAGAAAGAGAGTCTCTAGCATCAGCTGTCAGGTGAAGCTGATCTCTTCCAAGAGCGGCTGACTTGTTGGAGATGAAGAAAACATTGTCCATCGAGCGACACAGGCGACGATATTGTTCAGTTTCCCTACCAACCACGTGGTGAGTATTTGTATGACATTAGCATGCTATCATTATGCAAGTTTGTTGATAAATATTAATATTATTTTGTTTCTCATCTGGGTGGCCCACCAGCAGCGACCGTGATCCGAGTCTTCGGTGGGTCTCCTGGCCATAGATAATTATATAAATTTGATATTACTT
Source organism: Platynereis dumerilii (assembly GCA_026936325.1). Classification (NCBI taxonomy): domain Eukaryota; kingdom Metazoa; phylum Annelida; class Polychaeta; order Phyllodocida; family Nereididae; genus Platynereis; species Platynereis dumerilii. The sequence continues at coordinate 235,389 of JAPTHN010000163.1, read as the reverse complement.
AATTATAATTAATTTACTGTCATGTTATCTGCCGAATAAATACACTGTAAATTTTGAATTTTGAGTTAGCTTAATTGATTGAATGAGATGGTTGCACAATTCCTTTGAGCCAAGATAGCTTGTTGTTTGCAAGTTATAACAACATAAAGATTATCATAACTCAAAACAGCAAGCTATCATGGCTCAAACAAATTGTGCAACCGTCTCACTCAATCATTTGAGCTAACTCAGAATTTCAGAATTTACAGTGTACAGTCTGAGTCTGAGTCTGAGTCTATTGACTAATTTAGTTGTTCAATTTGCCTAATTTAATTAGCCATCTTGTTAATTTAAGTGGTGATCTGACTAATTTAGTTGGTCATGGACTTAGAATTTTTTAGATGTTTTGGTGGCGCTAAAGAGCCACATTCTATTTATAGGTCTAAGGTTGTCTTACATTATCAAGCTCAACACCTTCTCCAGCAGTTGGTCTCTGTTGCACAGTGTTAAAATGCTTTGTCTCTATGGTAAAGTCTTACAGCTTTGAAACTGAGTTAAAAGTTGATTGTTCAAGCCTCACAAGGAACTTTTTTTCAAATGGCTCTCTGTGTAGTAATTTACTTAGTCAATTGACTAATTAAGTTAGTCACTTGACTAGTATGACTAAGAATTTAAGGCACCATCAAATGACTAACCTAATTAATCATTTTGACTAGGGTGGTTAGTCGAAAAGATTTTCAGTGAATCCTGGGACAAATATTTCAATTTTAACTAGCTATTCTATCAAGATTTAAGGAAAATTAAACATCATTAAATGGTGCTGCTTGAAGCAGCTTCGCACCCCCCCCCCCCAGTAAAGGGGGCCTTTTGCCACATGGCATGCAAGGGCCACTCGCCCCACACATGTATATTTATTTGAATTCACTATTCTGAACTAAAAGTTAAGGTATCTGATCCAAATCATATTTATGTGATGGTCATGAAATGAAGCAATGCAAATATCCATCCTACTATATAAAATTTCCAAATTTATTTTTGACAACCCTTTCAAAGAATTAATCTTAAGTCACAAAAACATGCATATTTTTTAGTTTAAAAAAAATGTCTGCTGGTGCTGTTTGACCTGAAAATTTGTGATGTCACCTGAAAAGTTCAATACTTTCAACAAGAAAACGCATCGAAAATGTAAGTTCAGATATAATCCAGGGAGGTGGCCTCTCACCTGACACGGGCTTCTTGCCCCGTCCTACTCTATGGCCTAAACTATTATGGTAGTAATTAGTTTTCATTGTCCACAGCTTCTTTTTACAAAGAAAACCATTTTGGCGAAATTTCACTCATTTGGGCTACCCTATGAAGCAACACTTGTTCCAGGCTGGCTGATGGTAATGATAAAGTTCAAAATTTGAAACAACTAATAATCCCATTCGACTTTCTCCTAAGCGATTAAAGCCAATTTTTCTTAGTTCACTGTCAAAGAAGTCCCAAAGGTCAAAATTACATCTCGTTATTAAGATTTTTTCAGTTTGGTTCTACCATTATGACTGTTTTAGGCGTTTTCTGGTTGCGTATTGAACACAACTAGCAACCAAAACATGCAAAATTTCCTTTTTCAGACAGACATGATTATGAAATTTATAACCAAATTTCATTGTTTCTTCATCCTCGACAGTTTACTCTAGCCACACATAGAAAAAGAACATGAGATCGAATCCTTTTCTTGGGTAACACCTGTGAACCCCAAATGATGCCTAATTGATATACATAAACTAAAGATATCATGAACAACAGTATTTCAATTATAAAAATTGAGTTTCATCTTTAAAAATTCTGTTTCTGGTAGTTGGATGAAGTGTGCAAATATTTTTTTGTCATCAAAATTCAGTCTTGCTTTTGCATTTTCCAAGAAAATTAATTTTGGTGAAAAAAGAAATGCATGTGATCCTAACCTGTTGTAAAGTTTGGGTCTCATTTTATCAGTTAATGCATATTTTATAATTACTGATTTATTGTGTTTTATCTTGTATGTTTATATTAATCAAACATTGTTTAATTGTTGTCTACTATCAGTGACTCCCCTAAAGCACACAGTGCAGTGAATATTTAGAATTATAATCAGTGACCATAATCTCCCATATAGAAGGGTTTGCAAAATACCATTAATTTACCTTTAAGGGAATATTGGGCTGGGGAGTATTTTAGTCAAAATGTACTAGAGAAAAGTTGCCTTATAGAAAGACTTGCTTTAACTTAAATTACTTAAGACTTTAAATGCCTACCAACATCTGCCAGGTCCATTGTCCAAGGAATGCATGCATGTCCATGGCACAATGGATCGACAATAATTGCTCAGGTTAATTGTTTATACTGGTGCCAAGCTGTGGCTAAAAATAGGCACTGGACAATGGAAATCGTCTTGAAAGGGCTAATCGGCACAATCGTAATGTGCTATATTGACGACTTGGTAATCTGGTCACGCACACAGGAAGAGCACCTCGAACATCTGAAACTGGTATTTGATCGCCTCAGAAAATACCAGCTGCGACTCAACCCCAAGAAGTGTGTTTTTGGCATGCGCAAAGTGAAGCTGCTGGGATACATAGTCAGCGACGAGGGCTTAGCGGCGGACCCAGACAAAGTTGCAGCGATAGACAGGATGAAAGCGCCCACATCTGTTAACCACACCCGCAGCTTCCTTGGTATGTGCAATTATTATCGCCAGCTGATCAAGGACTATGCCAAGATAGCCGAACCCTTAGTGAATCTGACGAGGAAAAACGTGAAATTTGAATGGACCGATCAGCATCAGATAGCCTTTGATCTATTGAAGCGAGAACTCTGTGGTCAACACATCATGGCTCATCCTCAGACAGATAAGCCGTACTTACTTTATACAGACGCTTGCGATTATGCCGTGGGCGGCATATTATGCCAATTAGATAAAAATGGAATTGAGCGCCCCATTGTCTATTTGTCAAAACAATTCACCCCCACTCAAAGACGTTGGGCGACAATCGAAAAAGAGGCCTGGGGGTTGGTATATTGTTCGAAACAGTTGAGATGCTACTTGATAGGCAGTGAATATCGCACATTTGTCGACCACAAGCCCCTCACCAGCCTATTTACCAAAGACTTAAATAACACCAAAATACAGAGGTGGGCTGTACTTTTGGCTGAATATGGGTGCAAAGTCGAATATCATAAAGGCAAACTAAATGTGCGCGCCGATATGCTCTCGAGGATCGAGCAACATGACTGCAAGGACCAACCCCAGGAGGACATCGACTGCATTGGGACCTTTGACGTGGGCTACTGGCAACTGGGCGACAGACTACCAGATCTCGAGGACGACTTTGCCGACACCTACCAGGCACAGGCCGTCTCATATGGCCTCGACCTCATGAAAGTGGCCCAAGACCAGCGCTCAATGCAGGAATGGCAAGACAAGAACGAGGACGACGACGATGATGATTATGAAGTCATTAATGGGCTCCTATATTCAACAAAGGTGCCATATAAATATGCAGAAGAATACCCTCGTCTAGTCTTGCCACCACAACACCGTAAAGATGTCATATCAAGAGCCCACGAAGAAGTAGGTCACATGTCTGTCAGGAAAACGATCAAGAAGATCAAGGAGGCTTTTGTGTGGCACGGCATGACAGCAGAAGTGACAGCCTTTGTGAAAACCTGTGCGCATTGTGTCACACACAGCAAGCGCCAAGTCAAGCCGCCCATGGGCGAAATGCCGCTCCCCAAGTCGCCCATGACCTTCATAGCTGCAGACTTAATTGGTCCACTGGTAGAATCACCTAAAGGAAACTGCTATGCTCTGACTGTAATCGACCATTGCACCGGCTAGGCCAAGGCTTTTGCTATACCGAGCAAATCAAGCAAAGCCATTTGGGAAGCCTTAAGCAGCTACTACTTTAGCAAACATGGCTTTTGTGATGTTTTGCTCACGGACCAAGGTCTCGAATTCAATGCCAAGGCCTTGACAGACTACTTAGCAGCAGTCGGAGTAGAACATAGACGGACGACGCCCTATAATCCTCAGGCAAACGGCAAGTGTGAGCGTTTTAATGGCACATTGAAACGCATCGTCACCACGCTCATCAACAACCAACGTGGCAATTGGGAAATGGCCCTCGGACCAGCTCTACTGGCGTATAACAACAGTGTCAGCGATGTGACAGGCCACACGCCATATTTCCTGCACCACGGCAGACGGGCAAGACTGCCCTTATCTCGCATGCTGCCCCGAGAACAGCCACTGGATGAAAGACTCTCACACTTGTCTAATGCCCTGAGGACGGCATCACAAATGACTGAAGACGCTCGCAAATGGAACAGGGAGAGGTTGGCAAAACAAACAAATGCAGGCAAGATCGAACCAGGGGATTGCGTTCTACTGAAAGCCAACGAGCCCATGACGTTGACAAGCAGATGGGACCCGCAATATACTGTCACCAAGGTCAGGGGCAAGGTCATCTGGGTGGTCCATCAACAAACGGGCAAACAAAAAGTGGTCAACAGGAATAAAGTCAAGGTCGTGGATCCCAACATTGTGTGGGACCAGCATAATCCCAGACCACTCAGAAATCCCAGGAAGCCAACAAGACAAACAGGCTTAGGACAACCAGCTGACCTTGACCCCCATCATCAAACAGAAGATCAAGTAGACCAAAGACAGCAAGAACAACAGCCGCGGCCCAAGAAGAGACAAAGGGACAATGATCAAAACCCCGCGCATCGACGTCATACCAATCAACCGACCCCCCCCAAGAACCACGCAATCAGACGACCATCAACGCCCCTAGTCCTGCTGGTCAGGAGCACACCCCACCTGGTCATTCTGCAGCTGACCACCAGCCTGCTCGGACCTACTCAACACCAGCACCGACCCCGAGGCACATCTTAGCCCAGAAACACCGGCGCTTAGCAGCCCAGAAGGCCCAGCACAACCTGCCCGGCAAACAGCAGCCCGACAAGCACCAAGCCCAGGACCAGGGCCCCCGGCAACCTCGCACAAGCAGCAAGAAGCACCCCAGTCTACCGCCACGGAGTGCCCCGCCTCATAAGCGCCTGCACAGAGCTGCCCCCAGACGCAGCCTCGAGCCCCAGCCGCCCCCGGACCACCAGCGGCCGCACCATCCCCCGGACTTGAAGCGACCAAGACCCTACTTCACCCGAGCTGCCAAAAGGGAGCAGCCCGAAGTACCAACACCCTCGGAAGCCGAGCAGAAGCGTGCTCGCCTGGCTGCTATCTCGACCCTCAAGGCATTTTTGTCAGAATGTCGACACTAGCCTACTTACTGATCACCAAGCTATGCCTGCTTGCCAGCCCTGCCTCATCACGGACGCCGAACGCCATTGAAGTCACCCACTTACCCGATGGCATATCAATCACAGGAGGCGAGGAGTTAAGGCAAGTCATAGCATCTTGGGATGTATTTGTTACTTTAGACCCACCCACCTACCCACGCTCGTTGGCCAACCAAGTGGCCTCGCTAGCCCACACTATGAACGCAATCAAATCACTGGAACGAAAAGGCATTGATATTGATCTCGACACCCAAATCTTAAGAAGAAATCGCCTGTCAACTATTTTAAAATTATCAACCCAGCCACACCCAGCCGCGGACGATGCTAACCACACCAGGAGACGAAGAGGCCTCATCGACCTGGGTGGCAAAATTTTAAACGGCTTATTTGGGGTGGCCACAAGTGATCAAATGGATCGCTTTAAGGCAGCACTAGCAGAAGTGGCTGGAAGCACATTAGCAGTAAGCCATGCACACAACAGCTTAGCCACCATTGTAAATCAAACCAGAGCTTATGTAAAGCAAGTAGCCATTAGACAACACCAGATTGAAGTGAAAATCACCTCGTTAAACTCAGCAATATCGGAGCTGTCAAATGTCATCCAGCAGCACGCAAGACGCATCAGCAAAATCGAACTCGTGACAGACCTCGACAGATACCTCGATGTCTTAGACATGGCAGCTGACCACTACCTCGACCAATTAGCATTGTTTAACCGTCAGCGCACGGAGTTGCAATTGGGACATTTAACTCGTGAACTGTTATCTGAAGACCAGCTAAACGAAATCATGAATCAAGCAAGAAAGAAATATCAGGTGAGTGGGACAAACAATTGGCTGTATCAGTACTTAAATGTTAGACCAATTTGGATCGATACAGAAAAATTACTGTATCAAATTGTCATACCATTGGTGGCTCCCAGGCCATATTTAATGTTTAGTATTGCCTCGAGTGGAGTGCCCCTCAATCAATCATTTTATCATATCACTGTAAAAGTTGGCCGTATCTATGCTTTTGACACTATGTCTGGTAATCTGTTTATCCCAGGCCAGTGCCTTGGGAGAAATCCCATTTTATGCAATAGTGATATTGAAGTGGATAACAGTAAAATGAAATGTGTCAGAGGCCTATTAACTAATCGACCGGAGCTGACTAAACAATGCAAAGTGGAAGTCAGACAAATAGATAACTCTAACCCTTTAGTCAGCACCCTGGCTGTCAACCAGTATGCTGTAGTGTCACTAGGACAAAATATTGTGATCAGATGTGCAGGGAGTCCTGAAGACCATCTGTACCTTGCCCGAGGCACTTATAATGTAACGTGCCTAAAAGCCTGTAAAATCATTGGCGACGGTTGGTCGGTTGCCTGTATCAGTCGCATGCAAATGACAAGACACTATGTAATGCCAGAAGTAACAGTGACGTCACATTTTAATTTTACCAAAACCATCAGTAAGGCTACCTTAAACCTGGCATTACCCAGCTTGACGTCTGATTTTTCCCCGCCAACCATCCTAACTGACATGACACACCTATCTGATCACCACTATGTAAATATACCATCTCAGTCAACAGCATCCTTAAAGAACAACCTCTCTTTTATCAATGTCAGTCTAATAGTGTGTCTCTGGCTGCTAATTGCAGCAATAGCGCTTAAAGGACGCCACCTAGTGGCCAAACTAACAGCCAAATTTAAGAAAATAAATCACCCTCCTTGTGAAGTTTTGCCCCTGACACACCCTGGAACTGTCCACGAGACAGATAATCCTTTGCCAGTGAATCAAGCACGAACCAACACCAGGATATGGCCATCTTTGGCACAATTTAGGGATTGTGGGTCACACTCTACTCAAGAGCATATTAACTAGTGTATTGCGCCAAGTGCACAGGCTCAATTAACTTTTTAATTTACTCAAGGACAGCCTCTTGAATTAAGTCTCACTCATTTAACTGATTGTGATAACTGTATTACTTGCCTCATGTATTGTTATGATTGGATCTGTAAAATGTCATTGTGAACAATTGAATTACTGTCATTAATATGTCATCATATTATCAACTTTAATGTATCAATCTCAGGTATCATTTACATCAAGCTATGGTTGGTTGACTAATGTGCAACATTTATGAATTGAAACTTATGAAGTCATGAGCTATTAATCAAAATTGTATTGAAGTAAGAATATATCATATCAGGCGTATGTTTTATGTGGCAGGCTCACAGAGCTTGCTCAATCATTGGGTGTATAGTAACTGTATCAATGTCATATATATGTTAAACAGGTACCTTGACAAGCGACGGCTTGAACGATTTTGTGATTTGAAAGTGAAATATAGTTAAGATTATAACAAACCAGAATTGGTGGCTGACTAGCATTAGGCTAGAAAACTTAATATGTATCAGGGAATTTATGTATAATTGTGTAACTATTGTGAGTTAGCAAATTGCCACATTACTTGTAAGTGCCTTTGAAGTTTGTAAACTGTCACATGGTTATAGCATAATCAAAAGGGCCACGATCACATAAGAGGGGAACAATAGGTCAAAGGGCACATCAAATAGGAATTAGTACTTAGTTGCCACCAGGCGGAGGTTGACTCAATGCTTAACCCATGAGTTGTAGTCACCCGCGCCACCTGTAGTTAAATCAATTAAGATCTAAGGTTAATCAGGATGGCCCAAGTGTAGATAAACTTGATCCCTGATTTTAGTCACCACGAGATCATTGTTGTAGCATTTACTATTTTAAGTTGGCCTGAGAAAACATCGACTTGGATGTCCTAAGTAAATAGTACTTAATCCCAAGCCTAGCCATGTAGTACCAACCAACTTGTAGGATGGAGGTCAATCCCAACAGATTAATTAGCACCCCCATCAATTGTAATTAAATTGTCAGTTTATTTTAATTAGTTGTTTTATCAAATGTGTAGTCTACTTTAGTCATTTAAAACTCAAAATTTTTTTTTTTGTGGTCGGACAGCTGACTGGGGAGTCACATGTTATATCAAAGTAATAGTACCACCATTATCATGGGTTTATATCAACTGAATTTGTAGAGATTGAAGATGTATTGGCATGTTGAATTATCTATGTTTTATCTATGTTTTATCTATGTTTGTCTATTGTTTGTCTATTGTTTTAAATTGTGTTGGTCAAGAATGTCGCGCACAAGGTGCACCTCAGTGTCTAATGACTTAATAACCATTATCTTGATCCTTGGCAGAACACACTGTATTGAAATGTGTAATCATATATATAATCTCACCTTAGAGTAGTCACCAAACTTTATATGTTATTTTGATGGATCAGATGGATCGACAGCTAACTGCTAACAAGTATCATTTAGCTTCCCATGACGGAGGAGATCTGTAAAGTTTGGGTCTCATTTTATCATTTAATGCATATTTTATAATTACTGAGTTATTGTGTTTTATCTTGTATGTTTATATTAATCAAACATTGTTTAATTGTTGTCTACTATCAGTGACTCCCCTAAAGCACACAGTGCAGTGAATATTTAGAATTATAATCAGTGACCATAATCTCCCATATAGAAGGGTTTGCAAAATACCATTAATTTACCTTTAAGGGAATATTGGGCTGGGGAGTATTTTAGTCAAAATGTACTAGAGAAAAGTTGCCTTATAGAAAGACTTGCTTTAACTTAAATTACTTAAGACTTTAAATGCCTACCAACATCTGCCAGGTCCATTGTCCAAGGAATGCATGCATGTCCATGGCACAATGGATCCACAATAATTGCTCAGGTTAATTGTTTATACTAGTGCTAAGCTATGGCTAAAAATAGGCACTGGACAATGCCCAGTGCCCACATTGGAATGTTGCAAGTCTTTGTTGTATGCAATTTGGGTAAATGCAATAAGGGCAAATTGGGGAACTTAAACTTTAAGGCTTTATGTAACTTGGAGATTAACTTTATGTAACGCACCAACAATTGTTGGCCATGGCATGGGAGATCAGGTCACTGCTCTGTAATTAGTGAGGGCTCATGAATATCTAAGCCAACCCCCATAATTGATATCTGCTCAGGCATTGGTGGCAGCCCCCCAATGCATAATTGCTCAAGCCTGAATTGCTCTGTGATTGGTTGTGGCCATTGGCCAATGATTGTAATTGTGTCTGCCAACAAAACTACCTGTCATGTTGAATAAACTCAGTTTGGACCTGTCTTGCACTGTGTTAACCACACATCTATTGTTTGTACTATTTTACCATCAAGGAAGTAACCTCATGAATAACTTATAATGCTCACTTTGGATATGACAGCTTATGCTGACAGGAAACACCCCACATTACTCTTATGAATATTTGGGAAGGAGTTAAATTTGGGGAACTGTATTTAAACAGGCCTTGTGTTTCCAGACTGTGATATATGATGAAAAATTAAAGTGTGCAAATGATTTCTGTGTTGACTGCATTTCCTGCAAAGCCTGTGGTCGAAAATTTGGAAAAAAATGCACAAATGCTTTTAATTGAGCATCATTTAAGGGTATTGCAGTGCAGTCCAAAAAAAGGCTCAACCATTAGCCATCTAGAGTATTACTGACAATGTTATAGAGCTGGAATGATGCCTTTGTTGGAACCATTCAGTATAAAAAAGTTCTTGACTGATTCCTGAAAAGTAGCTTACATTTTTCATGCATTTAAATGAGCCTCATACACATTCCACCTTTTGAAAGATGTTTTGGGTGAACGCAGCTTGATACATGTTAACCAAAATACCTCTTCATTCCTCTTCCTCCTCTCACTTCAGACTGTCACTTTTTAATTGAAATTTGTCTACCTCTCTGCCTCCTCTTACCTGTTCAATCCTTTCTATGTGACTAATGCTGAATTCTCGAAGTACTCGAACCTCCTTTTCCAGCTTATCACATTCTCTTCTCTTCCTTGTGAGTTCAGCAGCTCTTCCCCCAGCAGGTTGGCGTCCCACCAGACCATTGTTCTTTTCCAGCTCTTCAATTTCTCCCCTGAGCCTAAAGAGCACTGACTCTTTGCGATTAGCATGTCCCAGTTCCCAAAGGAATTTGTCTATCTCCTCCTCCAGCCTCTCATATTCTCTCTCTTTCTTCTTCAACAGTGCTGATTGTGTCTCGCCAGCATGTTCCATAAGGAGTTTGTCAATCTCCTTTTCTGGCCTCTTTTTCATCCTTCTTAATTTTTCTCTGTAATAATCTTCTGCCTCCTCATCAATCCTGATCTTCAGCCTTTTCACTTCTTTTCTCCTTCTCCACAAGCGTCCACCTGGCACTTTCTCTGCTTTTTCATTCATCCGGTTGATGACTTCCTGCAACCTTGTCCTCAATCCAGCGTCACTTCCATCCCAACCTGGTGAGGATAAAAGAAGCAACTGTAAGTAAAATTGCCAGGTGAATAAACCCTCAGCACTCAACACAGCTGCAAAGGCAGTGTATGATACCCTTTGATCATTGGTAGGGTGCATTAAATTTGACTGAAAAAATAAAATTTCAAAATATGGATCTGTCTGGGTGTACATTCTGTTCTAAGCAAGATGAATTATTTTTTTGGAGAGGAGGGTATAGTGGTCACTTTTGTTGCGGGTGTTGCAAGAAATTGCTTTACATACTGAGGTAATTGTGACATTACACTATTTCCTAATTCTTCACATTAGATAATTTTATAAATATTTAATTTCAATTTAATTCTTTAGCAGCAAATTAACTTGATTGCTTGTGGTGTTTTTATATTTTGGGTGGAGGCACATGGCACCAACATAGATTGAAAAAGATCTTAGTTTGGGTTGCACATGTCCCCCTCAATTCAGTAATTGCACACACACTGTCAGTTATATTTTGCTGATAGGTTAGAGTAATTTTAACTAATTTATTAATTTAAACTTAGTAGTTAGTTGCATGGGCAGTGTGATCTTGGCTGTTGCTTACCTTTGAGGGCAGTATTTTGCTGCAATTCGAAGAAGTGGCAGTTGAGCTCTTGGCCTTGCAAACTTTTCTTAAATTTAAATTAATTCTTAAACTTTAACCAAATTATTTTGCAGTTATTGCCTAGCCATTGTGAACTGTCTGTTTGGCTCTCACTGAGGACAGTAAGACTGATTTTCAGTGGACTGACAGCCAGATTCTAGACTAGTGCAAAATAACTGTAAATTATAATTACATTTTTGTAATTTCTGTCGAATTCAGAGGGCAGATATTAAGCTGCACTTTCTGAATTTGACTGATAAGCCATAGGTGTAGTGTGAGCATTCACACCTTCATTCATCTCCTTTACTGAATCCGAAAAAAGCGTTTCCCAAGCGATATTCAGCGTCCTTCACCTCCTAATTTGCATAACAAAATGGCCACCAAATTAGCTATTTTTGGTCGTTTCAAAACCACAATATTCAATATCTTATGGTTTAGGAAAGCAAAAAAGGCAAACCAAGTGGCTCAAATCAATGTTATGAAGACCAGGAAATAACAAACACCATTTATAAATAAATTATACAAGTTAGATGGTCATTAATATGCTAATTAGTGGCCGCCATTATACAAAAATGTCTTTTCTTCAATAACTTCCGTACTAATCAAGCAAATTAAAAAAATCTAAGTTCTATACCAACGTTTTAAGGGTCAAGGAAGATGATGAAACTATCTTTTAAGTCATAAAACTCATCCAATATTAATCATGCAAGAATAATGGTCAATAGCATGCTAATTAAGGATGAAATATTACCGAAAATAATAATCCTTATAATATCTTCTCTGTTTTTCCAGCAAACTTTACAAAGTAAAGTTCTATACCAATGTTTTAAGAGTCAGTGAAGATAATGAACACTCATCAAATATTATCTATGGAAAAATAATACTCATTAGCATGAAAATTAGCGATGACATATTTCAGGTAACGAAGCTGCTAATCCTGCAAACTGTACAAAATAAAGTTATAAACCGGTACCCAATATTTTAATGGTCAATGAAGAAGTCAATGAGAAAGTCATTACACACATCTAATAATATTTATGCAAGACCTGTACATAGTCAGTAGTATATTAGCAGTGTCATATGACCAAAAAAAAGCTCATTCGTATATCTCCCCTTATTATGCTGCAATACTTCAAGGGTCAATGTAAGTCATGAACTCATTCATAACATAATGATATCAGTGATATCTGACCTGAATTTGTTTGTTAAAGTCCGTCTCTTGTCTACAAAACTTGGTAATTTTTTATAATAGGTAGGCACTATGGATAAATATAAAGCACATGCTGTGGTTGCTGAAGTTCATTCCACCCCCAATATTGTAACACAACAGTTTGAAGTGCAGGATTTCTGTCTGTCAAGCTACAGCACCAAAACGAGGCAAAATCAATCAAGAGACATGACGTCACAGACTGGGTTGACACACTGATCTAAAAATAGATCATGAATGAGACATGACGCAACCATTTCGTGCAACTGGTTGGATGTCTCTATATTAAAGGACTGTGTGTTTCATATAAAGTTACCACCTATAGGCATATTAATCCGAATCAATAAGGGCACTGACTTCATGGTATCAGTTAAAGTTGTTCACCATCAAACCATAAGTCCATTGTTAATTTTACTAAACTCACAGTGGCGTAGCTAGGATTTTTCTCTGGGGGGGCAAATGAACCGGGATTTCCCCAAAATGTTATCGACAACTTGGGGTACGTTTGACAAGGTTCTGAACTTTTCACAAACTTTACTGAAATCTCAAATAAAGCATAAAAAATAATGAAAAGACTTTGAATATGATGATGCTAGTTATAGCAATTTGTAAAATAATAGAAAAAGTTGATAGCATATAGAGTAGGACATAATTTTATGTGATAAATAGATTGCATCTTTTAGAAACTTGGTAACATTAAAAACACAAAAGTTTTTAAACAGCTTAATAACTAACTTGTTATTTACACTGACATTAATTTACATCAATCAATGCAGATTGACCCAACAAAAAATCATGAAGTCTGTCACATGTTTCATGTCTAAATTTAGTTCAGTGGTTTATACACAAGCTTGGTAAGGTAAGTTTAATACTTAAAGATAAACCATAAACCTCAGCAGTTAAAGGTCATTACACTTTGGAATGATGTGCGTTTTTAATGTTGCTGCACTCAAATCAAAACTTCTTTATAAAAAGGAGCAAATTTTATAAACTGGAGCTTGATCTGTCATGACAAAGAATCCTTTGTGTCATTAATCATGCATCAAACATGGAATCTGTAGACCTATATATTCAGATAAAAAACCAAGGCAGGCAGAGACATCCTTGAAAAAGCCATTGGCCTTTTAAGAAGAAAAAATTTTGAGCATGAGCAATAAGCAGGGAAAAAAATTCAAAGTTCCATTAATTGACAAGTTGTCATACTTCGAAGTTTCAAATATTTTCCGCAAGATTTCAACAGGATTTCCCAAAAACGTCTTTTGCCCTTTCTGTTCTTGTTTCCTCTCTGTTTCCCCTTTTCCCCCTTCGTTTTCCCAAATTGCACATTTTTTTCTCAATTTCCCCATTTTGGCCCATTTCCCCATTTTTTTGTCCATTCACAGGCACACTCCTGTATTAGTCAATTGATACTCAGTATAAATATCATCAAGGTGCATGACTTCAAAACTGAGGCAAATAACAGCTTAATTTTCAGGGTCTAATTTCAAGCATCTAACATTGTGTCACAGCCACAATTTTTGTCAAATCCCTTGCCAGATAAGTTAACTCCGAATTCCACACCTTAACTCTATCAAATTATAGCTAATTTAACTGTAATTAAGGGAATTCCTTGCAGATTTGTAGCTTAATGAACAACTGCAAGTTCGCTCACCCAAGCTGGCAGGAGAGGTACCTATGGGGTTTTACACCACAAGTCCTTCCACTGAAAAACTGTGAATATGAGAAGGATTTTGTCATAGGTCCTTGGAAATATGTTATATCAACAAATGGAAGTAGTTTGTAACTTTACATTTGGTTATTTTGCCAAAATTTTCAGACTTTAGTCTTCCATGAGGCTCCCACATGGTACCTCATATATTAACAGAGCCCTCTCTTGGATATTGCAGAACCAGATATTTTGTAAAAGCAAAGCTGATTGGCTCTGCCTTATGACATCACTGCCAGCTTGGATGAGCGGGTTTTCTGCAGAGTCTGTCACCTTGTGTTATTTCTAACAGACTGTACAGTCAGTTCAGGAGAGTGCCTGTGGTCCATTTCCCCATTTTTTTGTCAATTTCCCAATTTTTCCCCAAAAAGTTGTCCTGGGGAGGGCAACTTGCCCCCCCTGCCCCCCCACTAGCTACGCCACTGCTAAACTCCTCATCGCCAATGTGTCCTCTATTTATCAATAAAAAAAGATTTTGAAAAAAAAGAAAAGAAACAGGGTTGTTTGATCAAAACAAATGCAAGTAAAAAACTTAAGTCATGTATTTAATTTGGTAAAAGCTGGTAAAATCATGCACGCTTTATCTTCATTTAAACCAAGGGAATCTAACCAATCTTCTTGTTTTTATGTCTTTGCGGTGATATACACAGTCTATACTCTTTTGGCATATTTTTCTGCACCTGACTGTCAAATTTCGTTATTTTCTGATGAACTTCAGCAGATTTAATCCAGAGATCAGTTGATCAATGAAAATATATACATAGGCCTATTATGTAATAATAGATTAGATCTAAATATTACCCTACAAAAAAGTCGAAGTTGAGTACACACTGTAAGTCCTACACCAACAAATAATGCTGTCAAATGCTTTAAACTTGCCACATTTTGTTACCTTCTATTATTTTGTGTGTCTGCATGACAATATTGTAATAAATTGCAACATTGTATCATGACGAAAAAATACACAACATTAAATGGTCGTTCGTGAACTGCCAATAAATAAAACCATTAAAATTAATCCAAAAACGTTATATATTCATCCCGTGCCTTTATACACCCTTTCCTCATGGATTCCCTTAGAGCTCTATGCTTTCCTAAACAGTCAGGATCCCGCCGTCGTTCTAAGGACGTCCTCCAATCAAAGGACGTCCTTAAATGCAAGGATTGCCATCCTTCAATCAGGTCAAGTCAATGTGTCGTGTGTGAGTATCCATTAACTGAGTAATTTCTAAATATAGAAGGCTTTCCCGTGACGTTGGGTGACTCCCTGGTGAGGTCAAAGGTCACTGCCTCACTTTGACGTACGAGGATACCGGAAGTTCAGGGTGTTCTTTTGTAAACAAAAAGCTGAATGGTAAGTTGGCGACCAAGCTCATTAAATAATGACCTGTAAGGCAAGAATCGTGTTTCTGCCATTTGTGAATTTGACTTATATTTGATGCTATTCAACCTGAGCATGAGTGGTGTAAACAACAGACAAATTCTATGTGGTAGTCAGCAGCAGTTGCTGCTAGATCGCCGGCGCTTGTAGCATTTAACACCACAAGCAGTGTTCAGCTGGTGTTATAGCTCTATTAATTAACCTCTTGACTTCAGTGTTATACTTATAGCAGTAAGAACCTCCAACCTCAAAGCAAATACAGCAGCAAAGCTGCATTGCAACTAGGTTATCTTGCATGTCTCAATTGCTACAGTACTGGTAATTGTTTGATTGGATTGGTCAGTGCAATCTTCAGTTTTGCTTTACACTTGAAGTGCAACTAGGCCAAAGCCAATTAGACTCTGATGGCAATTAGCACCTTGACTAATAACAGAACAGTCAAGTTAATGTCTTTGTATTTGCATATTTTTTCTTTAATTGCATTCAGATAGTTCCAAATCTCCCATGGAAATGGCTATTATTGTATTAATTAAAAAACAGGCCAGCTGATTACAAAAGCTTCAAAATTAATTTCCATTGCATGTAATATAATTATGATCATGTTTTGACAGGCTTGAGTTGGCATATATACATATTTTTTTAATAATTATATAGGCGCTATTTTGACATTTTTCTAAAGCATGATATATAAAAATTTTGAGCAGGTGGCGGTACCTGCTGGAGGCTCCGGGGTGCCGGAAGGAAATTCGGGCGGCAGGGACGGTCAGACGAAAAAGAGCGGATCATCTTCGCGCCAATTATGCGCCAAAAATTTTGATAGAGAGATAATAATAATTTTGCATATATATATATATAATTACTTTGTGCCTAAAATTAGTAAAATAAGGCCTAATAAAGTATTTTCTTTAAGATCAAAAGGGCACCCCTTGTCCCCCCCCCGCCTCCCTTGGATAAGGGCTGGAGGGGCAACTGCCCCCCCCCCCTATTCCGGCACTCCTGTAGAGGCTGTTCTCCCCACAATCATTGTGTGGCTCCGTGGTAGTGGTTAGCATGTAGGCCAATGGGCAAAATTATTTTTTGTTGACTCTTGTGTGCGGTTACTGGGTATGACATAAAGGAAATTAACAGCAAATCATACCAAATCATATCAAGGCTGATTGAATAGTGATACTTTTGTTTTTTTCAATAGAAAGCAATCTAAGATGGCCTCTGCTAAAAAAGGACCAAAACAGTAAGTTTTGCAGGATCTTAAGAGATGTTACATGTTGTAATTTTCCATGTTGCAAATTGCATTTAACAGTTTTAAAATGCCATTTTTCACTTTGCATTTTAAGTTGTTAGTTATTTATAGAATTAAGCATTTGTTCAAACTTGGGCAGTTGAAATTAGTTGATAAGAGTTAAGTATTAACCAGGGGTGGATCCAGACATTTTTGATGCGGTGGTCTGACGGGTTGCAGATGAACAGAAAGGATTGCCCAACATAGCCTAACACTCATCAGCACTGATGCAATTATTATGCAATCGGTGACACTAGTTTCAAATTTAAGTTATTTTGTAGGGCTCAAATGCCCATTCAAAATAAAAATTGGCTTTGTATATAACTCTATGTATTAGAAGAATTATAAGATCACATCCGACAGGGGACATCTCTGTACCCCCCCCCCCCCTCCTCCTTATAGATCCATCCCTGGCATTAACAATTTTTTTGCGTTGAAGATATTGTTACATTCAATGGAATGGTATATGACTGTTTCTGAAATCTGTGTGCTTTTTTGAAAATGGTATTCATAACTTAGTCAGTCTACAGGTTAACATTGAACTGAAAGGATGATTACAATGTGAATGAAAAAGGTTTGAAATAAAGTTTGGTGCAGATGGCAAGTTATGATAAAATCGTGATTGTGAATATGGTTTTTGCCCTGAGCAAGCAAGGATCGAAGAAGGCATTGTAAACAAATGAATTAGTAAAATGTTGTCCGTCCGGCATGCAGGTGGGCGTACATAATTATTATATGCTTAAAGCTCTGTCCTTCCTTGTCCAATTGTCTTGTCTGAAAGCATGTATGACTGTTATGTGATTGCATGTGTTTGTGAATTTCAGATTCACCTATACTATTCGTTTGAGTGTCAGAATTAATGCTTTAAAAACTACACCGTTCTTCAATAGTGAATAATTCTTGCTGAGTGGACAAGAATCCAAGAATGGCAGCGAAGAGTAAAGATGGCCGATGAACAAAAAGTGTCAAAAAAATTGATTGCAGAGGCGGCAAAGGAACAGTTGCGGAATAAGTTGAAGGTTGCATTGGAAGAGCTCAAGAGGCGTATCTTGTTCTTCTTGATCTTGATGAGTGTGACGTGAGTGACAATAACTTTTATGCTGTGGAAGACAAAAATTTGAAGGCCTAGTGATAGAGACTAGTTGGCCACTCGTAGGCCAACCCCCAATGATCAGAAAGAGGATCTTGATGAGTGTGGCATGAATGACTATAATTTTTATGCTGTGGAGGACAAAAAAGTGAAGGCCCAGTGACAGAGACTAGTTGGCCACTCGTAGGCCTACCCTCAATGAGCTGTGGAGGACAAAAATGTGAAGGCCCAGTGACAGAGACTAGTTGGCCACTCGTAGGCCTACCCTCAATGAGCTGTGGAGGACAAAAAAGTGAAGGCCCAGTGACAGAGACTAGTTGGCCACTCGTAGGCCTACCCTCAATGAGCTGTGGAGGACAAAAATGTGAAGGCCCAGTGACAGAGACTAGTTGGCCACTCGTAGGCCTACCCTCAATGAGCTGTGGAGGACAAAAAAGTGAAGGCCCAGTGACAGACTAGTTGGCCACTCGTAGGCCTACCCTCAATGAGCTGTGGAGGACAAAAATGTGAAGGCCCAGTGACAGAGACTATTTGGCCACTCGTAGGCCTACCCTCAATGAGCTGTGGAGGACAAAAATGTGAAGGCCCAGTGACAGAGACTAGTTGGCCACTCGTAGGCCTACCCCCAATGAGCTGTGGAGGACAAAAATGTGAAGGCCCAGTGACAGAGACTGGTTGGCCACTCGTAGGCCTACCCTCAATGAGCTGTGGAGGACAAAAATGTGAAGGCCCAGTGATAGAGACTGGTTGGCCACTCGTAGGCCTACCCTCAATGAGCTGTGAAGGACAAAAATGTGAAGGCCCAGTGATAGAGACTGGTTGGCCACTCGCAGACCTACCCTCAATGAGCTGTGGAGGACAAAAATGTGAAGGCCCAGTGACAGAGACTGGTTGGCCACTCGTAGGCCTACCCTCAATGAGCTGTGGAGGACAAAAATGTGAAGGCCCAGTGACAGAGACTGGTTGGCCACTCGTAGGCCTACCCTCAATGAGCTGTGGAGGACAAAAATGTGAAGGCCCAGTGATAGAGACTGGTTGGCCACTCGTAGGCCTACCCTCAATGAGCTGTGAAGGACAAAAATGTGAAGGCCCAGTGATAGAGACTGGTTGGCCACTCGCAGACCTACCCCAAATGATCAGAAAGAGGATACACTCCAGGGCTTTGGAGTCAGGAGTTCGTCGTGGAGTGGTTTTTGGGTTGAGTTGCAACCCTGCAAGATATATCTCAAATATTTATTTACAAAATCCTATGGAAATGAATTCGAGAATTATTTTTTCCTCCCGCTGTTAACCATGTAATATTCGTTTACAATAATGCCGATAAGCAGCTTTTGACTCGTAATTCAGAATACCTAAGATGTTGGAGTCGGTTTTTAGAAAGGCAAAGGAGTCAGGAGTTCACGAGTCTGAGTCGGGAGTCTGAATAGGGAGTCTGAATTATTCCTGGCCCTGCCTGTCCTGTTTGTCTAATTGTTTTCTCATCTGAATACACATATGACTGTTATGTGATTAGGCCTATACATCTGTGGATTTCCTATTCAGCTGTACTATTCAGTGAGTTAATAAATGCTTAAAACTACACTGGTCTTCATTATGCTGGGAACATTGTTTACTTTTGTTTTAGAGGGAGTTGATTATTTTATTGTTAGTTTTGTATTGCCTTTGGTTTCTTCCACTAAACACACTTCAGGTAAGACATCAAGTTTTATTATAATACGTAAATTTATTTATTTATTGGTTTTAAAACATAAGTTATCAAAGGCGACAGTCCAAAAAATATTCCCTTTACTCATTTCCAAGGATTTCAGTTACAAATGATTTGAAGTGCTGCAGATGTTATTCTGCCATTCTTTGAATACCTGATGCTGAGTGTTCACTATTGCCAAGCCTATAATTAAATTTATATTAATATATATATATACATATATATATATACATACGCATTTATGTCATGAAGCCTTGTTATTTTATATAAATGCAGAAGTTAAGTAAGTTTTGTTGCATGGATCATGTGATACCAGGCATTATAATTTGCAGGTATGAGAAGTGGAAACACCATAGAGGGAAAATCCAATTGGATTTCATCGAAGATGCAAAAGAACGACGAAAGAGTAGAAGCGAACGCAAAAAGACACTATGTGTGAAGGCACATGAGTTGACAAGTAGATGTGGAGGAGAAGCTTTGGTCATATACACTGACTTGAACAAAAACACGTTTGTGTATGCCTCAAGTGATGAATTATATGAGAGATATAAAAGCAACAACCTTGTGCTGTCGTATGTTGCAGAGAGAATGGATGATGACGGCCATGTGGTATCTCACCCTACTCCTGGCAAAAGAAGTAAGGGGGACTGTAATTTCGTAGTAACTCGACCTGCAATCAACTCGACCTGCCTTGAAATCCTGGATGTGGCTGCCGAAGAAGTTGTGCATGACCAAGACACCATTCAGTTCACAGACGAGGAGGGCAACGTTATAGCTGAAGTTGATATGCAAGACACTGTTAGAGATGACCCAGAGACAGCCATCCAGGAGTCAGTCATGACGGACATCGAGGAGCTCGCCGTGAATGCCATACAGGAGTCCGTCATGACGGACATTGAGGAGCCCGCCGTGACTGCCATACAGGAGTCCGTCATGACGGACATTGAGGAGCCCGCCGTGACTGCCATACAGGAGTCCGTCATGACGGACATTGAGGAGCCCGCCGTGACTGCCATTCAGGAGTCAGTCATGACGGACATCGAGGAGCCCGCCATCGAGGAGCCCGCCATGACCGCCATGACTGACATCGAGGAGCCCCCAATGAACCGTGACAGCCAGGAGAAAAGGAGAACAAGAAGTGTTCGAGAAAGGGTTCAAAAGAAAAAGAAAGAAAAAGTGCACTGTGAAAAGTGTGGGACATTGTATGAGACGAAAGATGATAATAAGAGAAAGGGTCGCTGGGTCGGATGCGAGCACTGCAACGTTTGGGCCCACAGAAAGTGTCTGGGTTGGACTGAAAAAGATGTTGATGTCAAAGAGTACTTTTGTGATACCTGCAAAGAAGAATGATTATTTTGTTATATGAACGAGTAAAAGTGACATTTTAGTCAAATACTATGTATGCAGTGCATCCTGCATTAATTTTCATCAACATCAGATTTTAAACGTTGTTTGTGAGACCTGAAACAATGTGACTTTCAAAAAACCAAAACTACTAGATGCATAAAGCGGAGCAGCTTTAATTAGGCAGCCAGTTAAGGACTATATTTTAAATGTGATATGAATGATAACTGATTTTATGTGTGATATGAACAATACCTGTGATTTTATGTGTGAATGATAACTGATTTTATTAATATCTTTGGTATTTAAAAAAAATTATTTCCTGTTTTATGCATGTTTCTCTTACAAAATAGCCTTGGCGCTAGTGTTGCTATGTTTTTACATGTGACTCTTCACAAATACTTGTTATTGTTAATTATTGTTATCACAAGAGCTCTATATTCTTTTGTTTTATATAAATCATTTCGCTTGTAAACTGTATCTGATCCAGCTGAAGAAAGTTCAGGAGAAAGTATTTGTTTGATTGCCTTTATCAGATTATTAAAGAGAGACTTGTTCCTATAGGGACTGGTTATTGGGTCAAAGCTGTATTGTTTTCTCCAAATTTCCACTTCTGTTACCTCTCATAGCCTGTCCTGGTTAAGGTTTGTGTAAGTGTTCATTTGTGACCTTAGTTTTCCGCTTAGAGTTATGAAATTTGGTACAGATATGGAGCTGTCAGGGTATGGATCGGGAACATGTTGAGAAATCCAAGATGGCTGCCATTTTGACAACCATCTTTCTTCAGTTTTGAACTGCCTATTGTGACCTTAATATTTCACTTACTGTTATGAAATTTGACACAGGTACGGGCCTGTGGGTATGGACCGGGAACTTGTCGGACTCGTGTTGTATTCTTCCGCGACCTGACATTCATGAGGTTCATTGCTGTGAACCAAACTCCCATTAAGTTTTATCATAAAACTTTGGTACAGATATTGGCCTGTGGGTATTAATTGGGAATTGGCCACTTCAAAATGGCTGACATCCTTGAACTGCCCATTGTCACCTTGCTATTAAATTAGGTACAGTTATTGGCCTGTGGGCATGGATCAGAAAATGCCAATAAATCCAACATTGTGGTCATTTGGCAGCCATCTTTCTTCATTCTTGAACTGTCCATTGTAATCTTAATATATCTCTTAAGGTTATACAATTAGCTAAAGGTATTGACCTGTGGGTGATAATCTGGCACACATTGATAGATTTCACATTAACAGACTAGCGTCTGGTTATGCCATGCGATGAATTCTTGAAAACATACATATAAACAGAGATGATGGCCAGTTTCAATTAAGAGGTGGTCAAATACATCAGTGCAGAAATCTGGTTCTCTTGGTGTCACTAAATGGCGAGCTTCCGTGGTTAGAAGTCCCTATGAAAAATGGTCAAAAAGTTTGATTTTTGGAGGATTTATGTCACTATTCCTGGTCGTTTTCCCTCAATTCATTCTGTTAAAGATGGATAAAATATGCAAATTAGCAAGCCATGTGGCTAATTTAGGCCAATGTACTAGTCAAATATTCAAGTCCTACCTATACTGGACCTCCATGGAGTACCACCACACCCCACAGGAACCTCTACCAAGTTCCACTGGACCAACCACAACCACACGGAGAGTCGGAGACCTTCACCAAGTTCCACCAAATCCACACGGGAGTTCCACCGGGACCTCACCAAGATCCCCGGACCCTACTGCAACCTCCAACGGGTTCTACAAGACACGACCGGAAACACACCGATTTCCACTCAGACCGCCACCGAGTTTTTCCAGACCCAACGGGAACTACACAGAGATCAACCGAAACCACATCAAGTTCATCCGAAACCACAGCGATTTCCATTGGGATCTCGCGAAGTTCCACCGGACACACTTGCAACCTCCTCTGAGTCACACCAGACCCCGCCAGGACATCTACCAATGGATATCACTAGACTCTCAGCCTCCATGCGCGGATAAGAAGTGCAACCTCGAAAAATCTCAATAAATATGATGTTTCGAAGTGGCAATAACTCCACCTAATACTTAACTAATACGTTCAGGGCCACTTTAGCGACTTCACTGCCATCAAACAGATTTTCTCTGATTTTGAAATTCCCTGACCAGTGGCCACCCTGTCTTTCTCAAAAAAGACTAACTTTTTAGGCCTATACCAGTTAGGCAAAGAGTTATCCAAGATTGCATTCTAATCTGTATTTCTGAGCAGTTTTATTTGTTCAGTTTTATACAATAGACAATATAGACAACAGACAATCTTTATTTTGCTTCGGTTTGTACATAACAAGAAAAATCAGCCATAAAATTAGCTGGTTTTACCGAAAGTTGACAATAATAATAGTAATAGATAAAATTTTTAAAATTTAATTAAAAACAAAATAAAAACATAATTTAAGATTACTGTCCTCATTCGTTCCCTTGTCTAATTATTCCATGAAGATTAATTTCATAACTTAGTATTCATAACTTCCAATATTTCCAAGTTCCCAAGAATGTGAGAAACTTTTCAAGAAGACAAACTCCAGATTTGAAAGTGGAAAATAACAGAAACTTCCTTGGCACAACTGCCTCAGCCTTTTTATTAACATTAATATGAATATTCATTAACATCCAAAATACATCATCAAAGCCCCAAATGGCTACCCTCCATTAGGCCACCTCATTCCCAGCCAGCCCTGTCCCCACAGGGCGGGCTCCCATTGGTCCACCTCAGTACTGGTGGAACTTGCTGGACCCCTATTGGATCCTCATCCCAGCCCAAGCCAAGAGCCCGAGCATTCCTAGCCAAGCAATCCTGCTTCCCATGCGTCTGTTTTACCCAAGCTCCTTTATCAAACTACCTAAGTTCTTTTATCTCGATAACTCAAATTCCACTATGACAGTTTTCATTGATGTCTCCAAGTTAATCCCAGGACTGACCCTCGCGTGGTTCTAGAATTTGATTCCCCAAGAGCAATCATGCCTCACAAGATATTCATTGAAGAGCCATACGATTCCCTTTGGTTCCTCAAAGGCCAGGTGCTGGAGTCAAATCACTAGTTAACAGCTTTTCATTGTCAGCTCAGTTTAACGGAAAGTGCCCTTTTATACAGAAATGGTTATGATATCCCATTGTCCCCATGCTCAAGCTCCTTGACTGGCAGCATACAATACATTATACAGAACACAGTACAAGTACAACAACAACAACACAACAAGGGTTCTTCAGTTGGCCCCCAAATGGCATCCCAATCACCCCTTGACCTTTGGTCATTCAGTGCAGTGCAGCACCAAACAAAATGTCAATATTCAAATCACATTCTAACTAGTATTATTACAACAATGCAACAAGGGTTCTTCAGTTGGCCCCCAACTGGCATCCCAATCACCCCTTGACCTTTGGTCATTCAGTGCAGTGCAGCACCAAACAAAATTTCAATATTCAAATCACATTCTAACTAGTATTATTACAACAATACAACATGGGCTCTTCAGTTGGCCCCCAACTGGCATCCCAATCAACGCTTGACCTTTGGTCATTCAGTGCAGTGCAGCACCAAACAAAATGTCAATATTCAAATCACATTCTAACTAGTATTATTACAACAATACAACAAGGGCTCTTCAGTTGACCCCCAACTGGCATCCCAATCACCCCTTGACCTTTGGTCATTCAGTGCAGTGCAGCACCAAACAAAATTTCAATATTCAAATCACATTCTAACTAGTATTATTACAACAATACAACATGGGCTCTTCAGTTGGCCCCCAACTGGCATCCCAATCACCCCTTGACCTTTGGTCATTCAGTGCAGTGCAGCACCAAACAAAATGTCAATATTCAAATCACATTCTAACTAGTATTATTACAACAATACAACATGGGCTCTTCAGTTGACCCCCAACTGGCATCCCAATCACCCCTTGACCTGTGGTCATTCAGTGCAGTCCAGCACCAAACAAAATTTCAATATTCAAATCACATTCTAACTAGTATTATTACAACAATACAACATGGGCTCTTCAGTTGACCCCCAACTGGCATCCCAATCACCCCTTGACCTTTGGTCATTCAGTGCAGTGCAGCACCAAACAAAATTTCAATATTCAAATCACATTCTAACTAGTATTATTACAACAATACAACATGGGCTCTTCAGTTGGCCCCCAACTGGCATCCCAATCACCCCTTGACCTTTGGTCATTCAGTGCAGTGCAGCACCAAACAAAATTTCAATATTCAAATCACATTCTAACTAGTATCATTACAACAATACAACATTGACTCTTCAGTTGGCCCCCAACTGGCATCCCAATCACCCCTTGACCTTTGGTCATTCAGTGCAGTGCAGCACCAAACAAAATGTCAATATTCAAATCACATTCTAACTAGTATTATTACAACAATACAACATGGGCTCTTCAGTTGGCCCCCAACTGGCATCCCAATCAACGCTTGACCTTTGGTCATTCAGTGCAGTCCAGCACCAAACAAAATGTCAATATTCAAATCACATTCTAACTAGTATTATTACAACAATACAACAAGGGCTCTTCAGTTGACCCCCAACTGGCATCCCAATCACCCCTTGACCTTTGGTCATTCAGTGCAGTGCAGCACCAAACAAAATTTCAATATTCAAATCACATTCTAACTAGTATCATTACAACAATACAACATGGGCTCTTCAGTTGGCCCCCAACTGGCATCCCAATCACCCCTTGACCTTTGGTCATTCAGTGCAGTGCAGCACCAAACAAAATGTCAATATTCAAATCACATTCTAACTAGTATTATTACAACAATACAACATGGGCTCTTCAGTTGGCCCCCAACTGGCATCCCAATCAACGCTTGACCTTTGGTCATTCAGTGCAGTCCAGCACCAAACAAAATTTCAATATTCAAATCACATTCTAACTAGTATTATTACAACAATACAACATGGGCTCTTCAGTTGGCCCCCAACTGGCATCCCAATCAACGCTTGACCTTTGGTCATTCAGTGCAGTCCAGCACCAAACAAAATGTCAATATTCAAATCACATTCTAACTAGTATTATTACAACAATACAACAAGGGCTCTTCAGTTGACCCCCAACTGGCATCCCAATCACCCCTTGACCTTTGGTCATTCAGTGCAGTGCAGCACCAAACAAAATTTCAATATTCAAATCACATTCTAACTAGTATTATTACAACAATACAACATGGGCTCTTCAGTTGGCCCCCAACTGGCATCCCAATCAACGCTTGACCTTTGGTCATTCAGTGCAGTGCAGCACCAAACAAAATTTCAATATTCAAATCACAGTCTAACTAGTATTATTACAACAATACAACATGGGCTCTTCAGTTGGCCCCCAACTGGCATCCCAATCAACGCTTGACCTGCGGTCATTCAGTGCAGTACAGCACCAAACAAAATGTCAATATTCAAATCACATTCTAACTAGTATCATTACAACAATACAACATTGGCTCTTCAGTTGGCCCCCAACTGGCATCCCAATCACCCCTTGACCTGTGGTCATTCAGTGCAGTACAGCACCAAACAAAATGTCAATATTCAAATCACATTCTAACTAGTATCATTACAACAATACAACATTGACTCTTCAGTTGGCCCCCAACTGGCATCCCAATCACCCCTTGACCTTTGGTCATTCAGTGCAGTCCAGCACCAAACAAAATTTCAATATTCAAATCACATTCTAACTAGTATTATTACAACAATGCAACAAGGGTTCTTCAGTTGGCCCCCAACTGGCATCCCAATCAACGCTTGACCTGTGGTCATTCAGTGCAGTACAGCACCAAACAAAATGTCAATATTCAAATCACATTCTAACTAGTATTATTACAACAATCAATAAGGGTTCTTCAGTTGGCCCCTAACTGGCATCCCAATCACCCCTTGACCTGTGGTCATTCAGTGCAGTCCAGCACCAAACAAAATGTCAATATTCAAATCACATTTAAACTAGTAAATGCTGACAATTTCTGAAATATGAATACAATGAATTCTTGTCAAATTTAAATCCTAAATGTAAGCCAAGGCCAAAATCACTGCGAACACGTTTCTGGTGTTCATTATGTCATTGCATGCACATATTGCCAGACTGCCAGTTTTTCACTGGTCCCTACAAAGAGTTTTAACTTTATTATCACGCTGTCATAAGCATTATGTCAAAAATGGCTTATTGCCCTAACTCACCCCGTAGGGGAGGAGCAAAATAACAGCTCTAACTCACCCCGTAGGGGAGGAGCAAAATAACAGCTCTAACTCACCCCGTAGGGGAGGAGCAAAATAACAGCTCAAACTCACCCCGTAGGGGAGGAGCAAAATAACAGCTCTAACTCACCCCGTAGGGGAGGAGCAAAATAACTGCTCAAACTCACCCGTAGGGGAGGAGCAAAATAACTGCTCAAACTCACCCCACAGGGGAGGAGCAAAACAGCTCAAACTCACCCCGTAGGGGAGGAACAAAATAACAGCTCTAACTCCCCCAGTAGGGGAGGAGCAAAATAACAGCTCGATCTCACCCCGTAGGGGAGGAGCAAAATAACAGCTCTAACTCACCCCGTAGGGGAGGAGCAAAATAACTGCTCAAACTCACCCCGTAGGGGAGGAGCAAAATAACAGCTCTAACTCACCCCATAGGGGAGGAGCAAAATAACAGCTCAAACTCACCCCGTAGGGGAGGAGCAAAATAACAGCTCTAACTCACCCAGTAGGGGAGGAGCAAAATAACAGCTCTAGCTCACCCCGTTGGGGAGGAGCAAAATAACCCTCTAAGTCACCCAGTAGGGGAGGAATATTACATAACATTTTTGCATTTTCCTTGCATCTGACATGCTTAGTACGAAGTTTGATGCTTCTCTGAAACTACTTATCAAATATGGTGTGCCAGTAACATTTACCATTGTCTGGCATCTGAAATATAAGATATTGGGCACTGGAGAGAGTATTGGAGATCATCCTTATCACTCAGAATCCAAACTATTCATTTCTGGTTCAAGGATATGTTCTATCTCAATAACTATTGATCATAGAAACCTGAAATATAGCTCAATGTGTGCAGAATAGCCACTTTCCTATACGTTGGTAATACATTCTTATTCTCTAACTGGTACGGATTTCAGTTATAGGCATGATGCTAATGACACACATATTTGGTATTTTAATTTATCAAAATGCAGTTTCTCAAAAACATTGGGCACTAGAGACCTGGAACTTGGCCCAAAATGTACCAGCAACTTGCCTAATCATTGGCAATAGATTGTTTAGCCCTAAGTGGTCAGGATTTTTAGTTATAAGTGTGATTTTAATGACAGTCAAAAAACATTACAGCTGTGTTTATCACCTCAGTACTGATCAGCAGAGCATTGGGACCCTTGGACATGAAAGTGCAGTGATAGCTGATTGTTTGACCGACCCAATGCAAACTTAACAAGAACCCAGGGGTTCAAAATGGAGGTGGCGCAGTTACCTAAGTTGAAGTTCATATCCCCTGAAAATGACAAATTCCATGAGTGCCCAGAACCAGCTTTATTATTGTGTCCTTAATTTCAGAATTTTTAAAAATAATCCATTTTCAAGCCCCAAAATGATGTGGGAATCTTAGAGTAAGACATACTCTATCCACTACTAGAATTAGCTGCCTCAGTGTGGAACGTACACTGGATACAACAGTTACCTAAATCCATCAAAATCCAATGGGCTCTGACAAAACTGAGTTCCAACGCAACATTTATTCTAAACTAACTGTTACACATATATATATGGCTATAAAAGTTACTAGGGGAAAGTCTCCACAATCGGACCGACGCCTCAATCGGACCACTTCCATTATTACATAACTATGACGCCTATGAGAACCAGACCTATCTTAGGTGGTTGCTTCTTGGTAATTTGCAAAGGGTCATGCATAATTGATTTTAAAATACATCCACGTTTGAAGTCAAAATAAACAATTTTAAAATGACAGTCTCTGATCTAGTATGGGGGTGCAAAAATTGGTCTGTCTCCATATGGGGATTATGACAGGTATTATCAGTAGGTGGTGCAACCATAAGGTAGGGGTGCTATTTTTGTCTTGGGCAAGCCCACCTGATGACAAATTATCTGGTTTGTTTGCAACTTAATGAAAACCTGCGACCAACAGTTAATAATAATCTGGTTGTTAACATGTTATAATCCCAAAATCTGTATGATTACAACACTCTTTTCTGTTGAACTGCTGTTTTGAGAACATAATCAATACAGTGTAGCTGACCCAAACAATCAAACATTCAACAAACACACTCATTAAGTCAGACTCCTTGGCTTGGTCAACAACACTAATCACCTTGCTGAAAGGCAAGGGGGATTACATCAGAGCTCCTATTGCTTGGAGACACCACCTGTACATAAATTCAGTACAAAAAACGGAGACAGACCTATTTCAGACCCCCAAACCTAAACTTCTGGTTGAAAATTCTTCAAAATCTGTTCCAGTGACTCTAAACTAATTGTCTCCAACAATAATTAAGAAAATCTATAAAATATTAAAGTACTGACTTAAATTTTGCAAATGACAGCTGTTTCCTCGATTGGAACACTTGTGTGTCCTAGATTGGACCACCTTATGGGGGCATTGATATTGATAATACAACCTGTATTTGACAATTGAAGCTTTATAACAAATATTAATCCATAAAAATGTGAAATTCTCGTCCAGGGTTAAGTCAAAACCCTTATGCAAAATTCACTCCCATGCTAGTATGGCAGTTTTAGGAATAATATTGATGGATTTAAAAAATCTGAAAACCAGCCTAATCACTAACTTTTATGGTGTCAAAAATTAATAATTACACTCGGGTACTGCTGTTTTAGAGTAATCTGGGATGATATCAAGGGTTTGGATTGCATAAAACAAGATTTTTGTAGTGGACCAGATGTTCATCTTCATAGGTACAACTGTTTCCGGGTTCTGCTCCGGAAAGGAAAAAATTATTTTTAATTGCCAATATTTTCCAAAAACTGTACGTATTGCTTAAATATGAAAACCAAAAGGCACATGTATCTTACAAGACTCATTCATGTGCCTAAAATCATATAATTATGCAAGTGCAATAGTTTAGGGCCCTGACTTGGACAAGTTGTTTGGAGGTGTTTCGTGTCAAGAATGCACCCTAGCTTGATTATAGAGCAAGCATCTGGCTTAGTAATGAATAGCCGGCATGTTGTTACAAGGAGGTGACTTCGTTTTTATCTTGCTTGGATCCACTACGGGCAGCGTCACACATTGTGTATTGGCCACTGTGCCAAAAGACATTCTGAAAATTTTCAAATTTCCCGCCAAAACTTTCCATTCTCTCACTGTGACTGCATAAATGGAGATGTGTACACACCTCCATTAAAAAGGCATTTCTGGAACGAAAAATTTTCAAAATGTTTCAGCTGAAATTTCAAGGTTTTCAAATTTTGACCAGTATACAAAGATTAAGCTTCTCAAACTAGCTGCTAAATGGCAAGTCCACAGGTGCACCAAGCTGCACATCATCTGGATCGTCTTGTTGCCTTTGATGTGTAACAAAATCTTCTACCTTGTGAAGAAATGACAAAATCTCCTGTTTAGTAGTTTTGTTTGAGAGATCTCCCATTTGTCCCACTCTTCATCCAGGCTTTCCCTTACATCAGGATCAGTAATTCCATCCAAAGTGGACTCTCTCACTGTCACATTTTTCAGTTGTGCAATTGTCATGTTACTTCTTGCCATATTTCTGTTTTGTTCCTCCGTTGTCACAAATATTGGGGTGTCTTTAAAGGATGGCGGTGCTTGTTTTGTCGTTGCAGCTTTATCGTCATACTCCAAGTATACGTCCAAGTACTTCGCACGTTTAGCTCTTGCATCCTCGCAAAATGTGAGCAGGTCGGGATTCAGCAACTCGCCACTCAAAGACGTTAGAACGCCGTCTTCTTTCGATTGCTCTGTCAAATAACACTTGTTTCGAATGAGGGAACGAAATGCAGTGACCTCTTTGGTGAGATTTTGGGGTACTTTAGTCTTGTTCAACTTTGGGTCCATCACTCCTATGTCTTGAAAAGTACTCTCTCTTAGTTGGGAAAGTCTATTGAGATTGCAGCATGCAATTTTCCAGTCTGTCGGTGATGGCACACTTGGTAACCAATGCTGGATTTTCTGGTTGACCTCTTCTAACCGAAAGTCAACGCCCTCGCCTGTATCTGGCTTTCCAGAGAGGTTAATTGAAGCAGACTGATGAACTAAATTCTGTATGTCCTGCGGCATTCTTGTCTGTAGTAGGATGTCAGCTATTTCCAGTTCCCTGTATAGGGGATGATATCGGCCGCACCAGACCTTGGCATACTTTGCCCTGCCGACTTCAATGTATTTATCATTTCCACTCCTCACTCCCTTTCGATAAAGGAATATTGAATCAAGCAGCTCCAAAACCATGTCACATATCAATTCATAATTTGAATTTTCGGCATCCATGGCAAATCTCAAAAATGCTGCAGCATTGAGTGAACCATTTGGAAGTTCTTGGCGAACATAGGGCAGCACCAGTTCTTTCATCAACGCCTCACGTGCAATGCATGCAAGTGTCCACCCCTTATGATGGTCCGATACCTTTTTTGCGTACTTCAAGGCATTTTCTGTCTTGAAGCCTAAGCATTGCACCAGGTCCTTCCAGAAGACGTCCCATGTGAGGTCTACGTATCCCTTCAGCATGTTCATTTCCACATGTCCAGAACCTGGCTGTAGCAACACCCACGAGAATTCCAATGTAAATGTTAGTGTCTTTCCATTGTGAAATTCGGTCGCATGCTTCTGACAATCAATGAGACCACTGATGGACTTTTGGCACTCTGGACATACATGGAAGGATTCGATAATTCTCCGGCAAAGGTTGAAGGGAACTCCGTCGCATGTTATTATGATCCATTCTCGTGTACCACCGTACTGTTTGATCCCTGCTTTCTTCCCAATATTTCTGAGCACAGCAGCTACATTGTCATATGAACAGGGGTTTAAGTAAACTGGTTCCTGCACATACACTATTGGTCTCTGAGTCTGTGTTGTTGGCTGATCTTTGGTATCAACATTGGTCTGATATTCAAGTTTATGTTGATATTTCCTGCTTGTACTTGGCGTTACAAATACTCTTACCTCCTTAGAGGTTGTACTTATAGCTTCGGGTACTGCTTCTATTATCCTTCCCAGGTCATCTATTCCCATGGACTTGAGTTTGGCTTTAGTAACGCTGGCTTTGCACACCGGGTTTGAAATTTGCAGCTGCAGCAGGTTTTGCTTTTTCAATTCTACCCACCTCTTTATCAATGTGGTCCTCATACACACCTTGACCATTCAGATCTTGATCCCTTGCAACCTCCTCAATGATTGTTTGTAAATGGTTATGCAACTCCCTGTGGTGTGTTTTTTATGTCTTCCTGTTGGTCTATATGTTCTTAATCCTCTCTATCTGACTTCCACTTAATCGCTGATGTGACCACTTTCCAGGAATGAATGCAGCGTCGTGTTGCAAAAGACCGGACTCTGACATGAGAAATATGCTACAACAGTCACAATATTGCAAACAACATCGTTCTTCAATTGGACCTTCCAGCGTCTTTGCAATATTTGATTGTTGTCAAAAGCATTTATCAAGTCTCCTTGTGACACCTTCTCCTCCTCTGCAGCCAAGTTTGCCAGCCATGATTTAATGACTTGGTAGGACGCATGGCTTCCTCCAGAACCTAGAAGTTCAGGGCAAGTTTGTTCCTTTTCATTGTGTACAGGAGAACGGACTCACGGAAATGGACTGGGAGGACAACATTTTTGATAGTGAGGTCCATGAGGGTTTCCAGGCTTTTCATGATGTGATAAGGCATTTTCTGACTGGAAAATACTGCATCTTCTGCTAGTCCATGCAAGAAAGATTCCGTGAATGAACTGTATTCACCAAACTGCTGACTGAGAGTATCAAGGTATCGATATCCTTATCGTAATGTAAGCTTTGGGCTTGATGTCTTAAAACATCCCTTTGTGATTTTCCCAACTCATACGCAAGTTTTTGCCTCTCAGGACTCAGATTAGAAATTGTCTTTAGGATGGCAGCAACAGTGTCCTTTGGCTTTCCGAGGGCATCTGCTTCTTGGATAAAGTCTTGCGACGCTTCATCAACACATAGAACCTTTGCAGGAGGGCCTTCATCTAAATATTCTGCGTTCATTCTGTGTTCGTACGTAGTGGTTTCTCGGAAGTCTTCTGTGCTTAGTTCATCCCAATCTTGCTGGCCGGTTCTTGTTGCTCCTTCATCTTCCTGGGCTGTGCCAGTGTTTCCCCGGGGTAAAGTTCTTGCACCTTTTCAATACATGGGATGCAAAACCTCAGGATCCGCTTTCCATGTTGGCCGACTTTCTTGCACACAAGTTGAAGTAGTTTGTCTCTAATTTTTGTCGAAACTTTGGTGCAAAGTGACTTGGAGCCATCTTCACCAAAACCCCAGTCATCATGGAGCTCTTTCGAAGCACATTCTTTTCTGAATGGCATGTTTCTGAAATAGTAAAGAAAACCATACGTTATACATGTGCAACTAAAACTTGAACATGACTGACTATAAAATTCAGCCTTTTGCCCAGTTTCTGAAGCTGCAAAGGTAATGAACAAATGAAAGTGTAAAATTTTTGGACCACACCAAAATGTTTTAATCAGTGGTAATTGCCTGAGGGGGGCAGTCAGGGGAACCAGCAATTCTTGAGGGGGTTGGGGGGGAGGCAGTAACGCCAACTCATGTGATCTGGAAATTTGGAAACTTTTAGTGCTATAACATTCTGCTTTCCGTTTCTTATGTGTGACTTTTACTCTATGGAGCCGAGCGGATTGCTGTCCATCTTATTAGCTCCACACAAAAATATGCATGGACAGGCTAATAGTAAATTAAGTTTGACAATAATCTGTAGGCCTATATCAATGTTCTCTAAATAATTAGGTGTCTAATGAACCGCTAAATGCACTGAAGATAACCAATTAATTTTTTGTTTACTTACGCTCAATCTGACATCACTGGAAGAAAACCCGAGGATACGTTTTCCGTGTTGGTCAACACTCTTGCACACAAGTTGAAGAACTTTTTCTCTGATTTTGGTGGATATTTCCCAGCTGACAATGCACATGAAGTTTACGTGATTATCACAGGGGAAACTGGTGAACACGGACGGACGGACGGACACACGGACGCACGGACACGGACGCACGGACACGGACGCACGGACAGAAGGATGGACGCACGGACGGACACGGACGTAAGGACACACGGACGTACGGACACACAGACGTACGGACACATGGACGGCCGGACGGACACACGGACGGCCGGACGGACACACGGACGGCCACACGGACGGACGGACGGCCACACGGACGGACGGACGGACACACGGACAGAAGGATGGACGCACGGACGGACGCACGGACACACGGACATGATGGACAGTGCCACAATGATGCACAGTGCCACCATGATGGCACTGTGCCAGCCATGATGCACTGTTTTACACACATCTAATTGCTAGAAATGCCTGGAAACTTGTCATTCCCGTCTGTATGACAAAATAAGATAACAGGCAAAATTTGAATGAAATATGAGCAACACAAAGTGAGTTATGATTGACGAAATCCCCAGCCATTGAGGACTGCAGTACCCCGTAGGCTATTACATAGCCAGCGGGGTAAAAAAAGGAAAGATGGCTGCCAAAATGGCCACCATCTTGGATTTCTCGACATGTTCCTCATCCATACCCATAGGCCAATACCTGTACCAAATTTCATAACTGTAAGTGAAATATTAAGGTCACAATGGGCAGTTCAAGAATGAAAAAGATGGCTGCCAAAATGGCTGCCACAAAGTGGCTGCCATCTTGGATTTCTCAAAATGTTCCCGACTGATACCCACATCCCAATACCTGTTCTAAATTTCATAACTCTAAGCGAAATATTGAGGTCACAATCGGCAGTTCAAGAAATGAAGAAAGATGGCTGCCAAAATGGCCGCCATCTTGGATTTATCAACATGTTCCTGATCCATACCCACAGGCCCATACCTGCACCAAATTTCATAACTCTCAACGAAATATTGAGGTCACTATTAGCAGTTCCATAAATGAAAAAAGATGGCTGCCAAAATGGCCACCACAAAATGGCCACCACAAAATGGCCGCCATCTTGGATTTCTCGACATGTTCCCAATTCATACCCAGAGTCCCATACCTGTACCACATTTCATAACTGTAAGTGAAATATTAAGGTCACAATGGGCAGTTCAAGAATGAAGAAAGATGGCTGCCAAAATGGCCGTAACAAAATGGCCACCAGCTTTGATTTCTTAACATGTTCCCAATCCATACCTGTGCCTAATTTTATTACTTTAAGCGAAATATTAAGGTCACAATGGGCAGCTTCAAGAAAAGAAAGATGGCTGCCAAGATGGCCGTCACAAAATGGCCGCCATCTTTTATGCTCCCAATCCATACCCAGAGTCCCATACCTGTACCAAATTTTATAACTGTAAGTGAAATATTAAGGTCACAATGGGCAGTTCAAGAATGAAGAATGATGGCTGCCAAAATGGCCGCCACAAAATGACAGCCATCTTAGATTTCTCAACATGTTCCCAATCCATACCCAAAGTCCCATACATGTACCAAATTTCATAACTGTAAGTGAAATATTAAGGTCACAATGGGCAATTCAAGAATGAAGAAAGATGGCTGCCAAAACTGGCAGCCATCTTGGATTTCTCGACATGTCCCCGATCCATGCCCATAGTACCATAACTGTACCAAATTTCATTACTCTAAGTTCAAAACTAAGGTCACAAATGGACACATACACATGTTGACAAGAAATGTTTACATATGGACATATGGACACATAGACATGGTTTACATGAGTCCCCTTTCACTACCTAACCCCCTCTAATAACCGACGTTAGGTCGGTTAAAAAGGAGCACATATTGGATATTATCATTAAATTGTGGTTATCTGAAACGTGACAGACCTCAATCCTTGATTCATGGCTCTAGCACTCTGCTTGTGACAATTTTTCAGCAAGTGCCTGTGCTCTTAGTACAGTCATACAGCTATTGAAAGGCAAAAGCCCAATATATTGCCTGAAACAGGCTAAGTTGACTGGCTTTAAGCCCCTGTCACACCTTGCCGTTCTAGATTGCGTGTGTATAGCGTGTTTAACTCGTTGGTGTACGTTCTGTGTAAGTTGAACAAGTTATAGACACGTTTTTTCACACATTACAAACACGTTGTCATACGTCCAGAGAGCTGCAAAGTTTTGAGCGTGTTCAAAAATCATGGACGTACACCAACGTGTGCCTAGTAAGGAATGCATTATAAGTTATAGGCTCGTTAGAAGGTCGTTATAGAAAATCATCATCGTTTTTCACATGTTCTCTATGTTTCTCACTCGTTTCTAACACGCCTAGAATGTCCTCAACACGCTATTTTTAATAAGTTTTGTACACGTTTTAAACACGTTTTGCATTCGTTTAAACACAGCTGGAGTAGCCCTTTTTACCCTTGTGTCAACGTTTTAAGTAAGTTACTCACACGTCCCCAAAAACGTCAAGATGTGACAGCCACTTTAGAAGAAGAGCCATCAGTTAACCGGCGGGAGATTTTGCCTCTTCTCAGATAATGTCAACTGGTCCAGATCTTTGGGGGGAAAAATGATATACATATTGGCAAAAATCAACACTTGATTTTGTCATCACAAAACCATGTGAATCTCCGTTGACAAAACACCCCAGAAAATCACTAGGTTAAGTGGTGACAAAAATCACATGGTCTGCAAACATATATCAGTTTGCAAATACACATCAGGTAACTGAGGGATAATTTCACGTGATGACTATCAGTTAACCACGAGTTTTGTCAGCTGGGTATGGCATCGTCTGCAAATTAATTTAAATGGTCAAGATCTGAGGGGAAAAAACTCGCAAACGTCAACCACATTATTTTATAAATCACCATTAAACCATATGATTTTCCGGTGACAAACCATCCCAGAAAATCATGGGGTTGACTGGTGAAGTGACTGGGTTCCTGGATCTTGACCAAAACCCATTAATCATGACGTCCGTTTGGTGCAGGGCCAGCAGAACAGGAATTACACACAAGACAATTGTTGAGTTCGAACGCAGATTTATTTCCAGAAGCGTACGAAATCCACAATTGTCTAACAGAAATTACCACTCTCCACACTTCTCTTTTTGTTACATTGTGGAAAGAGTTTTGAATTCCAACAATACACAACACAGAAATATATAAAGCTAGATGAAATTTTATGACTTAAGAAATGTACTCAAGATATATACAAAGATCTATACAAAATGTTATGGTCAATCAATCTCATAATCAGTCTCATAGTCCGCCAAATAAGATTCTGGTCTCCACTTGCGAACGGCGGTGGGAAGGGCAGAGCGATATATATGACTCAGTTGCTCAGACGGCCCCAAAGTTGGAGCAGGGGATGGGACAAGATGCAAGTCTGGAGCATCAGGGGGGGTTGGTGTCCACACTCTTAGGAGGGTGGGGGCAAGTCGGGAGCACAGAACGAAAGCGGTGTGGACAACTGGTGTGGGATTGGCGATACCGGAGTAGGAGGTATAGCCATAATTGGTCACCAACATCAGCTTAGGCACTTGGGGGCAAACGGTTTTCCCGACTTGGTGTCCTTTTTGGAGGGGCGGGTTCCTTGAACAAGGTGGGCTTTTGTGCACTGAAGATTAAGACTTTCCGTCTGAATAGACTACCATGTTGAATGAGTGATGAATGGAATTGTTTAAGACACATTGAGGTGCAGATCACTGACACTGGTTGTCTGGACAAAGGAACAAATTTGGCATTCAACTGATGTGCAGGAAAGGGCATTTCGGTTTGCAAAGTCAGAGGGTACGTTGGCTGTTGAGCCTGATAGATGTTGATTAATACATTGATGCCGACTCACTGTGGATAAGTAGGTGGTTAGTGATGGACTTGCGCAGAACTCGCCTCTACACAGGCGGTCCTAGGCTTCTACACAGGGCTTGCTGTCAGTTAATATTCTGGTGGTGTGTTTAGCCTGGATGATAAAGGGTTAATATGCTTAATGGCAACTGCAATAGCAAGAACTTCTAGCTCACAACATAACCATGTCAATTGACAATGATGGAGTTTAAGGCTAAAGAAACCAGCTAGTAATAGCTTGGACTAGTGAGTAACATACAGAGTGACACGAAAGCTGGGATCACTTACAGCAGCGTCTGGGACTGTCCACAGTTGGTCAGAAGATCTAGGCAAGGTGACTGACCTGTTAGTCTTAAGCAAGTCTAGGGCACGCTGGAATAAGCTCTTCTGGTGTTCAGATCATGAGATAAGCTCCCAGAGGGGAGACACAATGGTCGCCGTACCAGGGATGATGTGTGAAAGCACTTTGTATGCTCCAATGAATGATCGTAATTTTTCACTGTGGCGAGTGATACTATATGCTGGGGACTAGCACATTGAGAAGATGGGTTCTCCATGCGGGGTTCAACGGCAAACTCACAACTTGCAGGTAGCTCCGGCGGGACTGGTAATTCAATGAACACCCCTGGATAGACGGTAGAGTTCTGAGCCAGGGCATGTGAGTGTAGTCAGGTTGCTGTGGAGCTTTGCACAAAGGGCACAACTTCCGTTTGGGTGGGGGCACTTTGCGATGGTTCGGGTTTCGAGGATGAGGACTTTAGCTCTTCGAACAAACATTCTAAGGCCTGTGAAATTTCTTGGTTTGATTGAAGCTAACATTCCATACCGTTGCTTTACTAAATTTGGTAATCCCGGATGGTGATAAGACAGCCACAGATAAAAATCATATTTTCGAGGAGAGGAGACATGTCTTCGTCAGCAGCTTGCCCTTCCCCCGAATTGGGAAATGTAACTGTTAGTATGCGGTAAATTGTCCTACAATAATGCACATAGTTGCTGGCACATGTCGCTTGTCAGGTCTGAAGGTAATATCGCATTAATCCAGAAAGTGTGCACCAGGTGGCTGAAAGCTGAAGTGTGGTATGATCAACTACCAGATATATTCCAGGGATGTGGACTTGCGAATTACAAGTTGGTCTCAAACATGCAAACTGGTGTTTGTTCTAATTCCTCCTCATCTACTGGTCACATGGTAGAAATACGCATACTCACGGATAGAAGGGCTAATTTGTAATATATTTATCACATTTTTGTGATGTTTTGGTGCCTTTTTTTGTCAGATTTTTTGACGAAGAAATGAGACACTGTATCTGGTTTCTGGCAATAATGGGGCGATAGTTATCAATTTGGCCAAGCATAAGAGAAAACATAGATGATTTTTGCTCAGCTTTTCATCTTTTTTCAGCGGAAACAATTTCCCCATCATCTCTTTGGTCCTCCTTGGCGAATTTTTGCCATGTCGCATCCGGGGATATACAAAAGTAGAAAAGTTATTGTCTAGGATAAGTGTATGCAGGAGATTTTGCCCTCAGTCCTCAAAGGAATTATTAGTTTTATTTGTTGTGAGGCACCACTGTTTAGATGCACGACTGGTCTCCACGATGATTTTGACTTTGGAAGCACATGGAAGAACAAGGGTCACTTGGGCTAAAGGTCGATTATGACCAAATTGGGTGTGTAATACTTTCAGCACATGTAGCCTATAGTTCTCGTCAAAGTAGGGAAGGAAACTACTTCCACCACACCAAAAATGAAATACAACGTAGTGGTGCACACTCTTTTCTGAACGGCATGTTCCTGAAATAGTAAAAGAAAACCATACATTATACATGTGCACCTAAAATTAAACATGCCTGAGATTATATGTTTGACTATATAATATTCAGCCCTCTTAGCCCAATTTATGAAGTTATGGAAGCGGCAAATTAAGGTAATGAAGAAATGAAAGTGTAAAAAAAGTTTTACCCCACCAAATTGTCTTAATGAATTATGGATTTATTGGTCTATAAAAATGGAGCAGTCCAAAATTTCTTCAGCAATAATTTTTGAAATTTTTTTTTAAGTTCCAAAAATGTCCATGCCAAACTCTCAAAATTGGATTGACCCAAGAAATGAATCTAGAATTCAATTTGAAATTGTATATATATTTTACATGAGTGTAAATTGGCTGTTTTAAGAGAGGGAAATCTCAAAACTGAAAAGACATGAACCACAGTGCTAAAATTATTTTTTTTAAATTCTGGATCCCTTCCCTCCTGCCCCCCCCCCCCTCTCTGGGAATTGATGAAAAAATCCAATATGGCAATTCTCAATCTATGTTCTATTTGCACAAAAGTTTCCAAAATTTCCAGGAAAACGTCATGAGGACCTTGGGTACAAAGGGAAAATCAGCTAGAGAATGATGCTTTCTCAGTGGACACACAACTGGACATTCAAAGCTTTTGGCTGTTCTGATCAGGCCTGATAAGGGGTAGACAATTTAATGTCAAGGAGGGGGGGGGCTTGGCTTTTTTTTTAAAATAAATAATTTCTTGCTCAGTTTTGGTGAAATAAATAAATTTCTTTTGGGCAGTCTTGAAATAAATAATTTCTGGTGGGGGGTTTTCTTATAAGAATGTTTTAGCGACGTCGAGTGGTCCAAATAAATAATTATTGTCGCCGTTACTGCGATAATAAATAATTTCCCGCTGAGGAAAACTCCAAGCCCCTTCCCCTCATTATTAAATGGTCATCCCCTAACACATGCATGACGAAACAATTGAGGTGACCTTTTCAACATCCAAAATCACAATCACAAAGTTTCAAATTGTACACAACAACACGACAGAGACTCGGGTAATCATCTATAAATTAGTCCTAAGTTGTCTTGTATTTTTACATATATGGTTTGGATTGAGGTTTACCTTCTTTCAGTCAAAAAGAATATTTAGCGGCTCTTCATCTTTGTTTTTCTTCATCTGACAGAAAGCTGTGCTCAGTTTTGTCACATCTGGGAAAGACACAAATTATTTTGTTAAACCATCAGTTAATTATGGGAAATTTGAAGCTCTGTCAAATTCTTCAATACAAGGGTTGTCAAACTAATAAATGCAATACCAGCTAAATTTCTCAATTACATTTTAAATACATTTCTACAATGCCTTAGTACAGTGCTCGAACTTATTAGCAATATCGGGTAGAAAAGGGAAGGGAAAATTAAGGTTGCAATCCAAGTACCAATGTACGCAGTTTTGTAGGCACCAACCCAACAAGAAAAATCAATGTTTCGGCCTACTTCACCGTGCATAATTAATTCAACTAACCCCATCACACCTATAGGACAATATTGTCTTATTTTTCAGTCTTATTAAAGTCACACAACAAAAAGCTTGGGTGTGGATTGGGTATGGGTTTGCTCATTTAGAAATAGGGATTTTTACCTGGTTTAAGATGTTGGGAAAAAAAGTTGAGGTGACATTTTAAACATCAAAAATCACATTCAGAAAGTTTCAAGTTGTAAGCAACAATATGACAGAGACTCGGGTAATCATCTATAAATTAGTCCTACAACAAGAAAAATCAATATTCCGGCCTACTTCAACATGCATAAGTTGTCTTGTATTTTTACATATATGGTTTGGATTGAGGTTTACCTT
Source organism: Platynereis dumerilii (assembly GCA_026936325.1). Taxonomy (NCBI): domain Eukaryota; kingdom Metazoa; phylum Annelida; class Polychaeta; order Phyllodocida; family Nereididae; genus Platynereis; species Platynereis dumerilii. Next base: position 193,734 of record JAPTHN010000163.1, on the reverse strand, counting down.
CTTTCTGTCGAAAAGAATATTTGGCGGCTCTTCATCTGACAGAAAGCTGTGCTCAGTTTTGTGACATCTGGAAAGAAGGACACAAATTATTTTATTAAACCTTTAAAAGTTTGTTAATTATAGGAAATACCGAAGCTCTGTCAAATTCTCAAAATAATAAATGCAATACCAGCTAAATTTCTCGATTACACTTAAATGCATTTCTACAACTCTTTAGTACAGTGCTACAGCATGATTAGCAATACAGGGTAAAAAAGGAAGGTACAAGGTTGCATTAGACAGTTTTGCAGGTACCAGTGACCAATCCAACAAAAAAAATCAATAATAATGCCTACTCAACCATGCATAATTAATTCATCTAACCCCATCACACCTAGAGGACAATATTGTCTTATTTTTCAGTCTTATTAAAGTCACATAACAAAAAACTTGGGTGTAGATTAGGTATGGGTTTACTCATTTAGAAATAGGGATTTTTACCTGGTTTAAGATCTTGGGATAAAAGTTGAGGTGAAATTTTAAACATCCAAAATCACATTCAGTGAGTTTCAAATTGTATGTAACAACACGACAGAGACTCGGTAATCATCTATAAATCAGTCCTAAGTTGTCTTGTATTTTTACATATATGGTTTGGATTGAGGTTTACCTTCTTTCTGTCAAAAATAATATTTAGCGGCTCTTCATCTTTGTTTTTCTTCATCTGACAGAAAGCTGTGCTCAGTTTTGTCACATCTGGAAAGAAGGACACAAATTATTTTATTTAACCAAAAGTTTGTCAATTATACGAAATACCGAAAGCTCTGTCAAAGTCTAAAAGTAATAAATGCAATACCAGCTAAATTTCTCAATTACACTTAAATGCATATCTTCAACACTTTAGTGCAGTGCTACAGCATGATTATCAATACAGGGTAAAAAAAGGAAGGTACAAGGTTGCATTAGACAGTTTTGCAGTAACCAATCCAACAAAAACAAGAATCCGCGGATTCAAAACCGACCTAGCGCAATGAAATTGAAGGTGCCATTGCTTAAACCACTGAGCAACTGATATTGGAAGATAGGAGAAATAGTTGATTGGAAGATGCTAGACTATTAGTATAGAATCAATGCAGTTTGAACAGATTTCTAAAAAAAAAGGAAAGATGGCTGTCAAAATGGCCGCCATCTTGGATTTCTCAACATTTTACTCATCCATACCCAAGGCCAATACGTATATCAAATTTCATAACTGTAAGTGAAATATTAAGGTCACAATGGTCAGTTCAAGAATGAAGAAAGATTGCTGCCAAAATGGCTGCCACAAAGTGGCTGCCATCTTGGATTTCTCAACATGTTCCCATCTGATACCCACAGCCCGATACCTGTACCAAATTTCATAACTCTTAAGTGAAATATTGAGGTCACAATGGCCAGTTCAAGAAATGAAGAAAGATGGTTGCCAAAATGGCCGCCATCTTGGATTTCTCAAAATGTCCCTGATCCATACCCACAGGCCCATACCTGTAACAAATTTTATAACTCTAAGCGAAATATTGAGGTCACTATGAGCAGTTCAAAAAATGAAAAAAGATAGCTGCCAACATGGCCACCACAAAATGGCAGCCATCTTGGATTTCTCGACATGTTCCCAATCCATATCCAGAGTCCCATACTTGTACCAAATTTCATAACTGTAAGTGAAATATTACAGTCACAATGGGCAGTTCAAGAATGAAGAAAGATGGCTGCCAAAATGGCCACCACAAAATGGCCGCCATCTTGGATTTCTCGACATGTTCCTAATCCATACCCAGAGTCCCATACCTGTACAAAATTTCATAACTGCAAGTGAAATATTAAGGTCACAATGGGCAGTTCAAGAATGAAGAAAGATGGCTGCCAAAATGGCCGCCACAAAACAGCAGCCATCTTGGATTTCTCAACGTGTTCCCAATCCATACCCAGAGGCCCATACCTGTACCAAATTTCATAACTGTAAGTGAAATATTAAGGTCACAATGGGCAGTTCAAGAATGAAGAAAGATGGCTGAGAAAATGGCCGCCACAAAATGGCAGCCATCTTGGATTTCTCAACATGTTCCCAATCCATACCCAGAGTCCCATACCTGTACCAAATTTCATAACTGTAAGTGAAATATTAAGGTCACAATGGGCAGTTCAAGAATGAAGAAAGATGGCTGCCAAAATGGCCGCCACAAAACGGCAGCCATCTTGGATTTTTCAACATGTTCCCAATCCATACCCAGAGTACCATACCTGTACCAAATTTCATAACTGTAAGTGAAATATTAACATCACAATGGGGAAAAACCTTTGCCAAACATGGTTTACATCTGGTTTGTGGTTGCAAGCTTGTGTTTATGCCTACTGTTTATGGTTTCACCTGATCCATTTACAGCTCCTGTATAAACCGGCCTCCGCTGTTAGGCCGGTTAAAAATCAATAATACGGCCTACTCAACCATGTATAATTAATTCAACTAACCCCATCACACCTACAGGACAATATTGTCTTATTTTTCAGTCTTATTAAAGTCACATAACAAAAAAAACTTGGGTGTAGATTAGGTATGAGTTTACTCATTTAGAAATAGGGATTTTTACCTGGTTTAAGATCTTGGGAGAAAAGTTGAGGTGAAATTTTAAACATCCAAAATCACATTCAGTGAGTTTCAAATTGTATGTAACAACACGACAGAGACTCGGGTAATCATCTATAAATTAGTCCTAAGTTGTCTTGTATTTTTACATATATGGTTTGGATTGAGGTTTACCTTCTTTCAGTCAAAAAGAATATTTAGCGGCTCTTCATCTTTGTTTTTCTTCATCTGACAGAAAGCTGTGCTCAGTTTTGTCACATCTGGAAAGAAAGAGACAAATTATTTTGTTAAACCATCAGTTAATTATAGGAAATTTGAAGCTCTGTCAAATTCTTCAATACAAGGGTTGTCAAAATAATAAAAGCAATACCAGCTAAATTTCTCAATTACACTTTAAATACATTTCTACAATGCTTTAGTAGGGGAAAATGGGGACCGATGAGCCATCCTCTTAACTCCACTTCAAAAATGTTTCAGAACATCTAATTTGCATTTTTAGTATTGCTTATCACATCTATGAAGACCATATTGATGACTGATCGATAAGTTTTAGCACAAGCATTTACTGGGAAAAATGAAATTTTCGACATCAAAAATTATTTTTTACTGATTCAGAAAAAGTTTAATATCTCAAATAAGTGTAGACTTGAGGCAATATATTTGCTATCACGATTTTCCCTATACACTGATGGCAATTTACACATCAAATTATAGGAATAAGAATCTTATTTCATAAAAAAAATTGGGCTTTAACTAATCTGAAAGCTTTTGGGGACCGACGGGCCACCCAACATGGGGACCAATGGGCCACTATTTCTTGAGATTTTCTGTAGGTGGCGTATTGGCTTGGGGCTGGATATTTAAATCTTTTAGGGAAAAAAGCCCAATAAAACTTCAGTTTGCATCTTTAAATGTTAAGTTTCGACTTGAAGGATTGCCCTCAAATTTACAGTGATGAATTTGCCTTAGTAATGGCTTGAAACACAAAATGGTGGGAATAATTTTAATGAAAATATCCATATAAATCACAAATGTTCAATCTAGTTAGTATTTGGGAAATAATAAACACAATGACCCGGCTAGACATGATACAATCTTGAGTGTAAATTAAAGTTTTACCAAAATATAGCCTAATGAAGGGTTATTGATGAATTTTATTGTTTTGATTCCAGATTTCTCCTGCAGGTGGCACACTAGTACAGTGATCATTCAAAAATTTTACTTTTTCCCTAAAAATCTAAATGGACAGAAATGATTTATTGATGGAGAAAAATTAAAATATACTAATTTTTAATATTCATTAACCAATTTGAGGTATCAGGCAAGATTTTGATGGTCACGGTGGAAACCAAACTTCTCTGTTGATCAAATATCAAATAATTGTTTTTTTTGCTGAGTGACCAATGAACCAATCACTTTACAATACTACATTACGGTTTCTAATACATCTCTTCATGTACTGCTAAAATATAATCACAGTTGATTTACTATAACTACAAAAAAACATTGGTGAATATTTCGCTTTTTTTAAAAGTGTAAAATATGGGCATATCTACATTTTGTCGACCTCTTATTATCCTATACACTCATATGGATCAACAAAAACACCTTGGAACCAAATTTCGAATTCTCCTTCCACCCTTTGGCAAGTTATTAATATAGTCCATCGGACCCCATGGGATGGCCCATCGATCCCTATGGTTGGGGACCGATTGGCCACTGTCTTTTTTGACAGAAAATGTGTTTTTTATCTTTCTCCCTTGGTTGATCTATATTAATCTTATATCATTTTATAGAGAATAATCTGAATTACACCGGCTAATAGGGTGCCCAGTATGAATTCTGTATCTGAAGCAAATTTGCCTCCATGGCCAATAATTTGTCAAGTGGCCCATCGGTCCCCGCTCTCCCCTACAGTGCTCGAGCTATTAGCAATATCGGGTAGAAAAGGGAAGGGAAAATTAAGGTTGAAATCCAAGTACCAATGTACGCAGTTTTGTAGGCTGTTTGTTTGTTTGTTTGTGTTTTACGCCTCAGCAGCACCTTAGTGGGCTATATCGAGGCAGGCGATCGCCGTATGATGATGAGATGAGAAGACGGTGAGTCTGGTACATACCCTATTAATTCAGGGATGCCCAGGGTCTTTCAGTTGCCCCAGCATAGAACACTGGATACAACCCGCCTCCATTTAATGTCCCATGGGCTCGGACCAAATTGAGTTCCGAGGTGGGCGCAGTTTTGTAGGCACTAACCCAACAAGAAAAATCAATGTTTCGGCCTACTTCACCGTGCATAATTAATTCAACTAACCCCATCACACTTAGAGGACAATATTGTCTTATTTTTCAGTCTTATTAAAGTCAATAACAAAAAGCTTGGGTGTGGATTGGGTATGGGTTTGCTCATTTAGAAATAGGGATTTTTACCTGGTTTAAGATGTTGGGAAAAAAGTTGAGGCGACATTTTAAACATCCAAAATCACATTCAGAAAGTTTCAAGTTGTATGCAACAATATGACAGAGACTGGGGTAATCATCTATAAATTAGTCCTACAACAAGAACAAGAACCCAAGGGTTCAAAATGGAGGTGGTATAGTGTCACATACTGCTACTATCACTTCCAAACTTGGCATCAAGTTGTGTCACAGTATCAATAACTCCTTAAATTTGGCAAACCTTTCCATTACATAATTAGGAAAAGAACCCAAAGGCTCCAGAGAAATTAGGGAACTGTTAGCAGTTTCTGATGACTTAGCACTATTTCGCGAATTAGGATAGAAGGAGTCCAGCTGCTGTCATGCTGCTGTGTGATGAGCATGGCTGCACAGTGCGGAGAGATCAGACTTGCTTCTGATACCCAGCTGATTAACCCCACACACTCAATCGTACTGTCAGGGCCAGGACTAGGTTCGAATTACAACTGTCCTCATATGACGGTAATTTTCCGGACTGCAGACCCAGGAGTCCAGGACCCAGCGAGTCAGGCAGCGATTGGCAACCCAGTGTGCTACAACTGAGCCTACCCTACCCAGAAATGTCGGACCATGGAACAAATTATCTCAAGTACCAAATTGCAACCTATTGCCATGGCTTAATATAAAACCCTTTTTGATAAATTTGTATAATCTAACTAATCTGTGTATTCCATCTATTTGATCTATGACAATGACAATGACAGTGACAATGACAATGACAAAAACTTTATAAATCCTTATTCAGAAAACTCGTTTTGCAGACATGAAAATCAAGTAGTATAACAGCAATAAAATAATGTAAAAACAAGTAAAAACATCTATATAATCTATCTATCTAATTCATGCAATTAGATTTATCTAATACATAAAATGTATCCATGAAATTAACCCTTATCTATCTATCTTCTAATATCTATCTATCTATCTATCTATCTATCTATCTATCTATCTATCTATCTATCTATCCATCTATCCATCTATCCATCTACCTATCTATCCATCTATCCATCTATCCATCTATCTATCAAATATCTAATAAATCTATCTATCTGATATCTATCTATCTGATATCTATCTATCTATCTATATAAATGCATCAATTTACGCATCCATATATCTGACTGAAATAGTTGGAGATTTATATATAACTATTGAAATCTCACCTCTTGAGACCTAGTATTATGATGACATCAATTTCCAGGTCAGAAAACTGACCAATACACATCCTAATATCACCACTTCAGCTCATTTGCATACACAAAACACAATACACATAATTTTCAATATGGTGGACAGCTCATTTGCATACACAATACACATTATTTTAAAGATGGCGGAAGGCAAACATGTAAATAGCAAACAAGCAAACACCAAATAAAAAAACTGATAAAAGGAGTACTTAGAATTACTTCAGGTCAATACAAATGAGCTCAAATAACAGCCCTGCATCTCTAGTTTTGGTGAATTTAGCAATTAGGAGAAAATTTGAAACATTCAAAGAGTAATTTCAGATTTTCTTCTCCAATTTTGAATTTCCCGCCTCAAGTTTACCTCTCTCACCCACTCTTTTTACCTCCCTTTCTCACCAATTACATAAATGGCGGTGTGTAAACACCTCCATTAAAAATCAATATTACGGCCTACTTCAACATGCATAAGTTGTCTTGTATTTTTACATATATGGTTTGGATTGAGGTTTACCTTCTTTCGGTCGAAAAGAATATTTGGCGGCTCTTCATCTGACAGAAAGCTGTGCTCAGTTTTGTCACATCTGGAAAGAAGGACACAAATTATTTTATTAAACCCTTAAAAGTTTGCTAATTATAGGAAATACCGAAGCTCTGTCAAATTCTCAAAATAATAAATGCAATACCAGCTAAATTTCTCGATTAGGGACCGTTCAGAATTTATGACTGGGGGGGGGGTGGGAGTTTTGCCAGAACTTCCAGTCAAAAATTGATACCCCCCCCCTTGAGATTCATGCGGATTTTTAGTACCCCACCCCTAGGTTTCATGCATATTTTTAGTACCCCCCCCCCTCGACATATAAACGAATACACAAATATTTACTGTTAAACATGTTCACGCGTACAGATTCGCGCCATTTCGCGGACTTTTGCACGTAAAAAAGCGCGGATAAAGTTAGTTTATGCGGGTTTTATAAAAAAAATTCTTTGTTAAAATTTCTTACCCCCCCCTTGGGAGTGTTGTAAAAAATTAATACCCCCCCCTTGAAACACGTGTGAAAAGTTAGTACCCCCTCGGGCAAAACTCCCACCCCCCCCCCAGTCATAAATTCTGAACGGTCCCTTACACTTAAATGCATTTCTACAACACTTTAGTGCAGTGCTGCAGCATGATTAGCAATACAGGGTAAAAAAGGGAAGGTACAAGGTTGCATTAGACAGTTTTGTTGGTACCAGTGACCAATCCAACAAAAAAAATCAAAATTACGGCCTACTTCAACATGCATAATTAATTCAACTAACCCCATCACACTTAGAGGACAATATTGTCTTATTTTTCAGTCTTATTAAAGTCACATAACAAAAAACTTGGGTGTAGATTAGGTATGGGTTTACTCATTTAGAAATAGGGATTTTTACCTGGTTTGAGATCTTGGGAGAAAAGTTGAGGTGACATTTTAAACATCCAAAATCACATTCAGTGAGTTTCAAATTGTATGTAACAACACGACAGAGACTCGGGTAATCATCTATAAATTAGTCCTAAGTTGTCTTGTATTTTTACATATATGGTTTGGATTGAGGTTTACCTTCTTTCTGTCAAAAAGAATATTTAGCGGCTCTTCATCTTTGTTTTTCTTCATCTGACAGAAAGCTGTGCTCAGTTTTGTCACATCTAGAAAGAAAGACAAAAATTATTTTATTAAACCATCAGTTTGTTAATTATAGGAAATACCGAAGCTCTGTCAAATTCTCAAACTAATAAATGCAATACCAGCTAAATTTCTCGATTACACTTAAATGCATTTCTACAACTCTTTAGTACAGTGCTACTGCCTGATTAGAAATACCGGGTAAAAAAAGGAAGGTACAAGGTTGCATTATGCAGTTTTGCATGTACCAGTGACCAATCAAACAAGAACCAGAACCGCAAGCGGTTTCAACGCTCGGGTAATCATCTGTAAATTAGTCATTCATATAAGTTGTCTTGTATTTTCATATATATGTGTGGTTTGGATTGAGGTTTACCTACATCAGTACATCTGCCAAAAATTATGTTCAGCAGTTCCTCATCTCACAGAATGCTGTTGCTCAATTTTGTCACATCTGGAAAGAAGGACACAAATATTTTATTAAACCATAAGTTTTTCAATTCTAGGAAAAAAACCCATTAGGCCTATACATTTCATTCTATTTCTAGCGGGAAGGAAGAAAGGAGGGGAGTGAAACGGGAGAGAAGGAGGAGAGAGAAAGGGAAAGAAAGAAGGGAGGAAGCAAGGGAGAGGGGCAGGAAGGAAGAAAAGATTGACAGAAGGAAGGACTGAAGGAAAGAAAAAGGGAAATTATGTATAGATAGATAGATAGACAAGATAGATAGACATTAGATCACATTATTTTAAGAATTGCAGATATTCAATTGAATATGAAAAGTCGAGGGAGCAACAAGGCTTACCATGATTTGATTATTTACTGCAGTTTGAATGTTAAAAGGTTAGTTATTTGCACTTACGAGTTACCCGGTAGTTTGCATATATATTTAAATGGTATCAAGACACTTCGTAGACACGCCAACTCGTAGACAAACCAACTGGTAGACAACCAACTAGTAGACAACCAACTTGTAGACACCATGTACTACCAACTGGTAGACATCAAATTGGCAGGGGTCTCCAAGTGGCAGACACAGATTTTTTGGTCAGTTTAAAATTACCAAGTCGTAGACACAGTTGATTTTCTGCTTACCAACTCGTAGACATATAGATTTCAGAATGTTTACTAACCTTGAGACAGACCAACTTTGTTAGGAAAGCCAGGTCATAGACAAACATTAATTACCGGCCATGCGGCCATGCGGCCATGCATCCTATGCATGGCCGGTAATGCTTCTGTCCTGAAACGATGTGAGTCACGAGCCTCCAGGCCTAACCAGACCATTCCAAGGGTTTATTTCATATGTATTTCTCAGTTATAACATCGTAGATTCTGCCAATTGTGTCTTTTCTTACTTAAATGCAATATTTATAATAATCCCTTCTAGTACCCAGTGCTGGGTCAGTCAGGCTGATTTGCGCCGCCATTTTCTTGTGTATTGGAGCTGTCACTGCACTGCAACAGGCAATGGAGTCATGCAGTGCACTGTGCAGGGTATTACATATCTTTTATTGTATTTGCTCCATTTCAATTAATAATTGCGGTTCAATGCTGAATTGCTCTCACCATTTAGGCCTAAAGTGCAATTCACTTTCACACCTCCCTGTCATCTGTTAGCTTGTACCCAATATTTTCAATCAGCTTCATACTTATTTAATTCCAATTTAAACTCCATGCAAAAAATAAAGTTCTTTTTGGAAACAAAAGTATTGACATATCTTACAAAATAAACATCATTTCCAGAAAAATCAAGACTGTGAATATTAATGTATAGAATATTAAAACAATTTTGTACCTGCAATTTCAGGCAAAATGAAAAGAAACAGTTTTATGAGCAATATATTTCTGGTATTAATTAAAATAACCCCACGTCCACCAGCTAATGGAAAAATAAAATGAATTACATATACTTCTATTTTTCCCTTCCACCATACATGTGTATTGATAATTTCAATTCCACGGATAAAGCATGTGCGGCATGGCCGGCACTGTACTCCAAGAGTGCTTGTTGTTGATGTTGTTTTTCACCAACTTGTTAAAAAAAGCCTAATAAATCATAGTCAACAAGATATAAAAATGAATAAATTGATTAATTAATTTATAAAATATTCGTATATATTTGTTTTATTCAGCTAATTTTGGTCAAGGAGGCAATGACTAAGTTGATTTTATAACACTGTCGTCACTGCCCCTTTTGAAAATTCAACAATTATAGCAAATTAGCAATTACTAACATATTAGCAATTAACTTTTAATATGACAGAAATATTGTTAGCAATCCAAGTGTCAGAAATAAAATGGTGACAACAGAATTGCAATCAATTGCGTTGCTTCTTCTTTATAGTTTACACACAATTCATATGTAGCAGCCCCAATATTGTAATCATTAATTCAATTAACTTGTGAGTGTAATCAGTTGTTCTTGGGATACTTTGAAGATTTATTGTCATTTGTGTTTAATGCCTTTCATTGTCTACGAGTTGGAAAACCTTGCAAAATAAATATGTCCTGTCTACGAGTCAGTAGATCATTAAAGAATGCTGTCTATGGGTTGGATGATGCAGTGTCTACGAGTTGGTTATTTAATTTTGTGTTGTGTCTACGAGTGGGTTATAGCTTTTCTCAGTGAAAATGCTGTGTCTACGACTTGGGGGATAGCTATGAAATGTGTCTACGACTTGGTGTGTCTACGACTTGGCGTGTCTACGACTTGACTTGTATTCATTTTAAATTTAATTAGTTATATTTCTAAAAAATATCATTCTATAAGGCTGCATTTTATTTTACTCAGATTGAATTTTATTAATGAATGCATAGGCCTATATTGGAGAGGGAGGAATTGATACCAATGAGCACTGATTTTTGCAAGCATTTTGTATTATTCTCCGAGGGTGCCCACCCAACATTGCGTAAAATATTATAGGCTTATCGCACAAATTATTGGAATTCTTATAGGAAAATCATCGGACTCAGGGCTACGTTTCATGATCGCACAAGTTGCGTGACTGCATGCCCAGTGGCGTAGCTAAGAAATTTTCCAGGGGGGGCAAAATATTCAAGTCAGCGATGGAAATGGAACATTTTTGTCGGGGGAGCTATTATCGCTGTCGCGGCAGAGGTTCGCCATCGGCAAAATGCAGCGTTTAATGACAATGTAATCATTTCTTTCCTGGTCAGGATGGAGCCAGGGGGGGCGACCGCCCCCCCTGCCCCCCTGTAGCTACCCCGCTGTGCATGCCCCTTTCAAATACCGCTCGCCTATCCTCTGGCAATTACTGAGGTACGCTACTGAGGGGTATAAATTTTTGATGGAAAGTGCCGACAAACCCCCCCCCCCCCCCCCCCGGACACACACACACATCAAATGACTCGAAGAGGGTGGGAGTTTTGCTCAAGGAGGGGGTACTAATTTTCACTATTTCCATAGGGCGTACTAATCATTACTTATTTTTGACGTCCAAGGCAAGGGAGGAGGGGGGGGTAAACATTTTTTTCAGGGGTGCATCTAGAAATGGCTTGGGGGCATCAATAAACCTTATCTTAAGTTAATTCACCTAACTATCGCATGGTGTCTGTCTATTTGATAAAAAAAAAAACGAGCAGTGCAATGTGGTGGATATTTATAGAACTAGAATCACTACCTGACGACAGTGTTTGTTTTCATGGTAAGTGGCGATGCAGTGTAGGCCTATCCAGTTAAACTGCTGCTAATTACCACATAGAAAGCTAACCATATTCACACATTTACCTCTAGAGAACCATTACTTCAAAGTACGATGGTTGTTCTTAATGGCAGACGGAGATCTTAAACAGAGGCAGCTCTTGAAGTTGTTGTTATGTGGTGTTTATTCAGTGTTGGCTGTTTGGGGAATGCCACACGCAAACTGATGACGTCATACATGTGTGTGCACAAGCCGCCGATACCCTGGTGTCATTTGCCGAATCCAACGATGAGGAAAAAAAAATTCATAATCTCACTAAAGATCGAATCCAGCAATTATAAGTCCAACAGTGGCTTTAGTATGGAACAAAGGATGGCCATCCTTGCATTTAAGGACGTCCTTTGATTGGAGGACGTCCTTAGATCGACGGTAGGACCCCGACTGCTAAAGGTTCCTATTTCTCTCCCTGGATTTAATTGCATCCACGGCAGGCTTACTTTTAGCGCCGACTGTCTTGCTGATCAGCTGCACATGTGAAGGTTTTATGACGTCATTACTCCAGCAACAATGGAGCTACCCAGGCTGTTACGTCACGACCAGTTGACCCAGTTTCAGTTTTTTTTGGGGCGTGAAGCAGAGGAATGAGAGGATGATCCATAAAGCCTACCATTTAGCTGTTAATTTTGCCATTTTATCTAAATCAATGACCACAACTTATTTCTCCAGTTGGGATCAATATATTCACAAGTGGAGTGCTTGAAGCTTAGAGACCGCCTTTAAGTTTGCTAGATCAGCAGGTAAGATGAGGATTATAGCTGGAATTCTGTTTTGTTATATTATCATTTTATGTAGTGCCCAATTTAATGAAAATTGCACACCACACAAATATTAAATGGAAATCATGCAAATCATTACTGTGATGACTTTAGATATGGCTATATAGTGGGGTCTGAACCATCATCTCTAGCTCTTGCCTCCTTCATTCGCATTCTCCATTCTTTCCAGTAACCACTATCTCTATTTTCTCCCTTTTCGCCTCCTTTCTAGCTCTCCCCTCCTGCCGGATAGCTTCTGTGTCCTCCTGCCTGACTGCCTCCTCCTAGCTCTTGCCTCCACAACAGCTCTTCTCTCCTCTCTCTGGCCTCCATCTTCTTCCATGTGGCCCTCTCCCAAACTATTGCCCTATTCCAACAGTTGTTGCCTCATAAAATTGTTTCCTACCTCTCTGCTTATCTCTCTTTGCCTCCACCATGTCTGCATTCTCGTCTGTCTCCTGCCTAACTCCTGCCTCCCTGCTCAATAGCTCATCTGTCTCCCCTTCGCTGTCTACTTCTTAGCTCATTGCTGATATTGGTTTCCTCCTCCCTGCATTTCCCCCTACTCGCCGGCTCTCCACTCTTTTTTCTGTTTCCCCTAGCTCTAATCTCTTCTTCTAGAGTGATTCTTCCATCACGCTCTGCCTACTCCTAGCTTCCTCCTTCCCTGCTAGCTCCCAGTTTCTCTTAGCTCTTTCCTCTCCCTCATATGTCTCCGTCAATTAGTCCTTTTTAACTCCTATTTTTCCAGACCATCCCTACCTTTCACTCTCACTACCAATGTTCCATGCACACATCATTTTGCCATTTTCTTTAATTAAAAGAATGGTTACTCTATCTGCTCTTTATGCATGTAGGCCTTACTGGTCGTAAGGGGAAATTAGCAGTTTTATTATAATAGGAGTGACAGGATTTCCTCAGAATATTTTTTTTCGTATTGGGAGTAGCAAGATTACTTCATTTCTGAGTTGAGGGTTGTAATGTCATCTTGACACATCCAGTCATTGACATGGCGTAACCTTTACTGAATTTCGAGGCAAGGAATGTGCTGCCATGCATTGAGTCCCTGAAAATTCAGAAGAAACGCCTTTTTCTGCAAATATGGCATCGCTAATAATCATACAAATGATTATTATTATTCTTGCTGTATTAATATATTTTGTATGACTTTGTGAATGAGTTCATTGACCATAAGAACAGTGGTATGGAAGTTTAATTTGCAAAATGTGTTGGATGAGTAAAGAAGACAACATAAGAAAAACATATTTTGTCTGTAATAAGGCATTGCTAATTAGTAAATACTAATGACAATTGTTCTTGCATAATTAATATTTTTTTAATGCCATTACTTCATAAATAAATTAATCAACCTTTGACTCTTTAACCTTTGGCACTGAACATTTATTTGTAAAGTATGCTGGATTGGCAGGAAGGATATGAAAAAACTTTTTTTTTCTGTAATATTTCATCGCTATTAAGCATACAAATGAATATTATTTTTCCATAATTAATATTTGATTAGTGTTATCACTTTATGAATTACTTCATCACCTTCATGGACCCATAAAAAGTTTGGGATAATAGAATTTAATTCTTAAAGTTTGCTGGATCAGCACTGAAGATACAAAAAAGACTGTTCTTTTTTTAAATATGGCATCACTAATTAGCATACTAATGAGTATTATTTTCGATAATTAATATTTGATGAATGTTATGACTTTATAGATAAGTTCATTATCTTCATTGACTCTTATAACATTGGTATAGAACTTTAATTTGTAAAGTTTGCTAGATTGGCAGAGAAGATAAATGTACTTGAAGATTGTTCTTTTCCCTTATGTTTCATTGCTGATCTGCATCGGGTAATTGTGCTATATATCGCGCACAGACTCATCGATATAAGGGCCTGCCACCTTTACCTGCTTGCAGATCTGGGCAATTAAGCAGGCACCATGATAGAGGTACATCGGTCATGGCCCCCTGTAGCTGTCAATCAGTTGGATATGGTGTTGCCCAACCAGGCCTTCCCTGTTGCCATGGCAATAACAGATCAAGAGGCCCTCGGTATTAGGGCTGTGCAACTGGCAACCATGCCCTAATACCACGCACTGGGCCTTGAATCGCGCATGGCTTGGCCTTGTATCGTGTGTGATTTGGCCTAATGTCGCGCATCTGAATAACTATGATGGTGTCCTCATTCCCAAGTACATTATTGAATTAATTCAAGTCTTATTAATAATCTTCAACTAAGAGGTGCATGTCTGAGATTCAAGGATTATCCAGTCCTTTAATTTATTCATCTGGATAACCCTTGAATCTCAGGATAGTCTTCTACAACATAAACATTAAACTTCTCAGAACTGACTGTCAGACAGCATTGTATTGGAAATGCAAGTGAGGTAGGCTAATGCACCAATTACTGACAAGAATTAATGATCTGATAGAAAGAAAACTGTCCACTTTATTATAATTTTTTAATGACATATATCTGATAGTGGTGTCCCTATGGGGGGGGGGGGCACGAGCTTGCATGTAACCCCCCCCCCCATGATATTGGACCTGCACCCATCCCCTCCCCGTTCCCCCATACGAACCAACTCTGGTTAAAAACATGTATACAAATATAGTGGTTGCCTCTCCAGAGAGTTGCTTGCCCCCCCTCCCCATTTTAGTTACACCACTGATATTTGGAGAGTTATTGTGCATGCAAAAATCTAGGGATCTCTACCTTATTCCAAAGGAAAGTTGTCTCTTCTTCATTAGCAGATATATATTTATATGTCTTTTACTCCAAGGAGCAGCTTAAGAGCTGCAAGGGGTAATTTGGTGCAACTGCAGGACCTGTGACGGCCATGCGGCTCTGTGGCTGTGCACCTGTGTGTCCGACCATGGACCAATCTCAAAGAGTTATTGGTCCAAGGTCCGACTAAGAAGCGACTGTTGCCTTTCTGCATCATATTTCTTTGATGAAACACCCATAATTGCTTTGAGTAATTTATATTTATAACCTGCACACCAGCCTATAATAATCTACCTATACATATTAATCTCATTCTGAATTTGATTAAGTAAAAATGTCTAATTGATTGGCATATATAGAACAGGCCTAGAGAGAGCCATGGTAGATAGATAGATTTATAGTTAGATTTATAGATAGATAGATAGATAGATAGATAGATAGATAGATAGATAGATAGATAGACAGATAGAATGACACCCGTGACCAAAGGAAATAATGACACCAGTGACCAAAGTGGTAGTGTTCATGCTCAGCCTACACCTTAGTCTATTTCACTTTTTAAATCTATGTTGATAGAGAAAGAGTACTTAGCACTGGTCACTGAAGATTTAAAAAAAAATTATGAATAGGTCCTTTGAATCCATGATTGTCTGTCTACAACTCTGGCCAAGTCATGCACGATAATAGGCCAGGCCTGCAAGATACATGGGCATTTTGCGCGATATATAGGCAAATTACCCCCTCGATATTAAGACACTCAAGCTGGGTGGTTGTCATGGCAACAAGTCAAAGAGTGAGTGTCAAAGGACTCCATTACTCTACTAAATTTCTTTTTGAAGATCTGAGGATCAAATGCAAACACAATGTTCCATTTGATTTCTTTAAACAGTTACCAATACAATCCTCCGAAATATATGAGAAATAGTAGACTTTTAAGCAAGTTTACATAAATCTGTTGTTTATTGACTTCTGTGGAGAATGGCATAAGCCTGATTAGACGAGTCTGACGTGGTAATCTGTCATAACGCAAGTCAGACCCTTGCTTCACATTTTCTGATAAGGCCCAACCAGGTAGGCCCACCTTGCAGGTCACTAATAGGCAATTGATATAGGTGCGCGATATAAGGTACATGCGCGATATATGGCACAATTACCCTACTATAATGACCATTATTCTTGCATGATTAATATTGGACGAGTGTTTTGACGTAAAAGATGGTTTCATCATCGTCTTTGACCCTTAAAACACTGGTATAGAACTTTAATTTTTTTAATTTCCTTGATTAGTAAGGAAGTTACTGAAGAAAACACATGTTTGTATAATGGCGGCTACTAATTAGCATATTAATGACCATCAAACTTGTATAATTGATTTATAAATGGTGTTTGTTATTCCCTGGTCTTCATAACATTGATTTGAGCCACTTGGTTTGCCTTTTTTGCTTTCCTAAACCATAAGATATTGAATGTTGTGGTTTTGAAATGATCAAAAATAGCTAATTTGGCGGCCATTTTGTTATGTAAATTAGGAGGTGAAGGACGCTGAATATCGCTTGGGAACCGGTTTTTTCGGATTCAGCATACCTGAAATATGCTTAAAAGATTGGTTCCCGACTTTTACCCCAAAATGCTCGTACCATTCACATATTTCAGAAATCCCGCCAGTCTAATTTTTAAGTTGTGCATTAAATTTTCTTTCATGCTCTCATTCCATTTTTGAACAGGGGAGAGTGAGGTGTGTTTCTTTGTTGCTTGCTGCTTTAGTGTGGAGCACTTGACTGTCTTCTGGATAACATTGTACTTGTACTCTGCCCCCAGATAATTTTGAGTGTGTCACACACAGAGGCATTCGCAACAGTGTTTTAATTCCCGTGACTTTGTGAGA
This sequence comes from Platynereis dumerilii, assembly GCA_026936325.1. Classification (NCBI taxonomy): domain Eukaryota; kingdom Metazoa; phylum Annelida; class Polychaeta; order Phyllodocida; family Nereididae; genus Platynereis; species Platynereis dumerilii. The sequence continues at coordinate 176,719 of JAPTHN010000163.1, read as the reverse complement.
CAGAGTATTTAACTTTAGCTTCGGTGTGTTGCACTTAATTGTCTGTTTGGTAGCTTTGTACTTGTACATTGTGGTCTTCAGGTAATTTTAAGTGTGGTACACATCGAGGCACTTGTGACTTTTGTTAGAATTTTCTATAAATTAATTTTGTGAGACAGTAATCTTACTTTTTGTTTGCTTTTGTTTCAGTGTGACCTGGTGATTGTCTGCTGGATAACTTTGTGTTTATTTACATTGTGGACTGGCAGGCGATTTACATTGAAGTACGCACTGAGGCAATTGGAACATTGTTCTGTGGATTTATTGCATTTTTCATCTATTCAGTGAAGTTGGCGTCGTCTGAACTTTAGTTAGCATCTGAGATTATTGTCAGTAGACTTACCAGTTTGGGCATAATGCATAACTGCTTGCAGCTATTTTGGGTGGAAGTATACATGGTACCAACAGAGATACTTTTGGGTATCTTAACTTGGACGTCCATGGTCCCTTCATCCTGGCTGTTGCACAGTGCAGTTTCTCCTTGCTGACAAATAATTTGATAAATCATCTACATTTGTCAGGTCAGATTCAATTATACTCTCAGTTGTTCTCTCTTGACTTGTTTTCGGTTTTTGTAGTGGATGTGAAATTGTTCTCGCATTTTGACTTGTGAGTACTTTGTTCCACTATTCTCACTGTTCGAATTTGTTTTGTGGGGTTTAATCTCCCAATTCTTCAATATTATTTCGGTTTTCAGTGTTGCCCCTTGTCCTGTGCAGGCTACAGTGGCTGGCATTAATTTGCTGAGTAGCTGTTGGCTTGCGAGGATTGTTGGTGATTCAGTTGTGGAGATTTCTCTGTGGTTCCTGTTCATTTCTGAGGAAGGCTCCTACTGCTGGCATTTATTGCTGGGCAGCTGATGCTGTCCTGGAATTGAGTTTGGTTCCGTATTTTCTCTCCGGTTGTTTTCGACACTGGATTTCTGTTTTGAACTGGAGCTCGAGGTGTGACTTGTCAGATCTGTAGCGTTTCTTCTGGCCGTTGAACTGTCATATCTGACCAAGTTTGATTCTGTGCAGAACTGCAGGCTCTTTGCCTTCGGTGGGGAAGCTTGTGGTTGGCCAGGGTTCTTTCATCAGGGTCATGATACTGTAGTGGTATCTCGTCAAGATGGACAGACAATCAAAGCGGGACAATGAAGCTGACCAGGAAAGAGCAAAGAAAGTGCAGGAGAAGGTGCAGGAATATTTAGTCCATGAGCCAGAGGGTTGGTCAGGCTCACTCAGAGGGGGATACATCTTGGGACAACCAAGGAGACTTCAAGTATGATTTTGTTTAACAGCTGAGGGACAGTGAGGGTTCAAGACAGCTTTGGGCAGGTTTGAGACTTAACTTGAAAGAGCATTCCTTGAAATATCTATAGTGAAGAGGCGGCTGATTATGAAAATTAATTTGGGGACTGAAAGCAATGCAAAGACACACATAGACCTACCCACATTAGGAGTGTCTTGGTTGGGACACCAGGGAGGATGCATTGGATGAGAAAATGGTTGATAAACAGGCTGTGGTGAGGCAATAAGCTTGAACCTCTACTCTCTGATGCCGATCTGAGATCAGCGAAGTTGATGACACATTTTTAAAAGTCATTGCCCAGAAGACTAGAACTGGGATTGTTGCTTGGGTCCTACATAACCAGTCTGCGGCAAAAGAAGGCATGAGGTCAACCAGGTGTATGTTTCAGGACAATTTATCACAGCTTGGAGTCGTTTGGATATGGGCTCAAGGGGGGCCAAGGTGAAAGGGTGAAGCGTATGAAGTTTCTACCAAAATAGGATCTGAACCATGTGACAGAGTAATACAGTGAGGATGAGGATGATGACAATTTATCAACATGTTTTGACAATGTGACTTAATTTTGATGTTTAGGTGTTTTTTTTTCAAAGGAGAATATTGATGAGAAAAGTCATAATGATTGAAAACTTTTGAAATCGTACAACTTTTTAACTATTATTTCTGTTGAACATGTCTGCATTTTAATGTCAAGGTGAGTAAGCCAATCCATTGTAGGGTCTCTATTTTAAGAGGTTTATTATTTCCATGAAATATTGTGATTAAAGGGTAATTATGGTACATGTGCAATCTAAATATTGCAGTTATCATGCAATAAGCTATTCAAAGCTCTTCTAATCCTTTTGAGAAATTAGCATGAATCAACATTTTCCTGTGATAGTTTTTGCTGTCTATATATTCAAAATGTAACTAAAATTATACAAAATCAACACTCTTTGACCTGGAAATCATGCTCTGTAATTTATCAATCAATTTCTCCAATCATAATTGACAGCACTGACTTCTTCTTGCAAGTAAACTGAGAATATCAGCATTAAACTGTTCTGAAAAGTGAAAATTGAGCAATTTTCGGACATGAAGTTCTTGTGATAAACATCTTGATATCACCTTGATATTTGTACAAATTGGCTAAGACTATGCCAAATGATTGACAGGGCATCCTGCTACTAAAATGAAACAATTTTGGATTTTTTATAAAATATTTCTTGGTGATATACTAAAGTTACAGTAAGATTTCAGTTTTAATTATATTTTAATTTTGGCGTGCAACTTGAGAAAAAAATACTCCTTCATTTGCAAACATTGAATGATGCAAATGGCTCTGATTGTGGCACAAATGTCTTCTATATATTGTGAAGATGTCACATATCAAATTTCATGCAGTTTAGTGCAATATTGATGAAGTTACAACAGTTTTTTATGGATGTAAGTCTAACCGGAACCCAAAAAACGGAAATTTCCGAGGCTTCAACATATGTTTAAAAACAGGGTGATAGCATGGTGAAGGCTAAGAGATACAGACTGCTATCACCCATTTTCTGAAACTAGAGAAATAGGGCTAACATAAAATCACTATGAGAATACCTCCCTCTGAGTGAGCCTTAATGGTCAAATTTGGCTTCCTGGCTCATGGACTAATTTCCTTGCTAAAGCCATGTATGAAATGCTAGATGAAATTACAAACAAGTTCGAACAGCCGTCTGGAGTGCAGAAGAATAACAAGAAAGTCAAACATCTGGAACTGCTGTGGGAAGAAGTTGAAAAACTCAGAAGGGACTCACAGATTGGCACTAGGTCTTCTCCTTCTGCAGTCAGCTATGTTACCCCAAAATCGTCACCAGTGGTTGGAAAGGTCTTGACATCACCGCAGAAGAGTGTCACTCCTGCAGCAACGGTTTTTCTAGTGGACGGGTTAAGTGCATGGCGACTTCAAGTTGTGATGCAAAGGTCCCCTTTGGCACAGATGGTCCTTGGGTCAAAACAAAAGATTTTAGGGTAAGACACACGCCATATCTCAAATTCGGCGGCTATTTTGAATTTTGTGTAAAATCTCGAAAAATTACTAATTTTGATCACAAATTAATGTGTGGCACACCAATTTCAATCAAAATAAGGTTACCATGACCTCTGGAATAGTCAGAAATAAGTTATCATGACTTGAAGTCAAAGGCCTATATTTTGCACTTAACCCGTCCACTATTTCTAGGGACTGAGGAAAACCTCTCAGCAGCTGGCTGTTTTACATCTCCCTTACATCAAGCTTCAACACTGACACCTGATGGAGGGCATGGCATAGTAACAGAGGATGTCAGTTTTGGAGCGTTGGTTCAGCCAGGGGCTAAAACTGATGCCACTGTCTCTGTAACCTCTACGTCTGCTCAGCAAGGATCATCATATTCTGGCAGCAGAACTGCATATATGACATCTCCACAGAATCCTGTTCATGCTGTCTGTTCAACTGAGAAATTTAGAGGATCTACCCGCACAGTCATCTTACCAATTGCAGATTCCCAAAATGCTGCTAAAGCTCTAGGCACATCTGACAAGGCAGCGTGTACATTTGAGTCAGAGACTGAATGCAAGACCCCAGTGACCAATTGCAATGTCACCCTGTCTCTAACTGGCTTAACTTCTCCCAACCTAGTGGACATTTCTATGAGAATTTGCCAGAAGAAGTTGACAGCTGCTAAACCATCTGACTGTTCTCATGGTAGATCAACTGATCCATCCTCCAACACCTCTAATCACAATGATCATACCAAGGATGATGGTGATCTGGTGGAGACAACGGCAGGTTGGTCGGCAGATGATCCCATTAAAACTGATACACTGCCAGACCCAGTTCCACCACCTCCACAGTATCTTAGCTCTACACCTCATCTGCCGTCAAAGGAGGTACAACAACCATCAGACTGTTGCGATGGCAATATTTCTCTACAGTGTGACGTGGGTGACCATGCTGATTGGCTGGGAGGTAACTCCAGACTAGTTGGTAATAAGTCTCCAGGACCCAACATCATGATCAACCAGCAAAACTGACAGCAGAAGTCTTTTGTGATCAACAGTCGCAAGTGTACGATAGTATGGAAAGTAGCACTGTGGTAACAGACAGTTTCTGTTTTTCTGGCCATCAGCTTGAAGAGACCAATATGTTTTTGCCCTGGAATCTACAACAGCCACATTTTCTGCAAATGACCGCAACAACACCTGCCGCATCTTCTAAGATGATGTCACCTGCCTCCAACAGCGTTGATCTCCAAATATTGCCTTCTAAATGCCAAATTTAAAGGGGGAGGAAGATGGTGAGATGGACTTCCTCAATGCGACTGACGACCTGGCCATACCATTCCAACTTCTCCCTGAGGACCCTGACACAGACTCTTCACATCCTGTGCATTTTTCAATCAATGATCCTCTGTCAACCGATACTTCTGCTGAATATTCTTCAGGGAGAACACCAGCACATGGGGGTGACATGCAAAGAGATAGTGGCTTCTTGGAGATCTCCGAAATTCCAGGATGTACTCTAGAACCACCAACCTCATGTTTGTCATCCTGTACTGTTAGAGAAGAGCCCCATGTATTCGCGGGCGTTGGTTGGAGACACGGGTCCTATGGAACATTCTGCAAGACAAAGGAAGAAATGGGATCTCTGGAGAAAGACACCCATAGACTACAAGACTTCCTCCATCCAGGACACAACATTCTAGCCGATACTTCTGTGGCAGACTTGGCTGTCCAAGGCTTGAAAAAAACATTGCCTTCAGAGGGGAGTGTCATGAGCATCAACTGTTCTTGTCTTGAAGAACATCCCCTAACTTTGAGTGGAATGCAAGAAAAAAACTGGCTGCTCTGCGGCATGTTCTGCAAAACACTTCAGAACCTGATTGCATCGAGATGCAGCTCCTTCCAAGCTGTTCTTCCCCACTGCCCTTCAAGCCACCAAGAAAGAGCACCGACAACTTTCCCAGTGGTCTGTTTGAGCCCAATGACATCTTGGATTGTGCAGAACAGGTTCCTTCCAATTGCATTGAGAATTTCCGTTTGCTACCATCAGTAGCTTCTGCTGGTCGGAGGCAGGTATTCTCAAGTGGGAATTTTCCAGGTACCTTTCGCAAGAGTTATGAACGGCCCGGACAGACACAGGTGGGCCATCCGGTTTCTCCTGCAATTAAGACTGTCCTTGGAGTGAAGTCCACAACAACAGATTTAAATTTATTAGAAGCTGATGCCATGGGTCAGGGCTCTTTGGGACCACAGAAGCCACTGGAGTCAGAGCTACCACTTTCTGGTTGCCAAGGTTGTGGATCAACGAGTTCCTTCCAACAAACTACTAACCCTAAAAGGACGTCCACCCAGTCGCATGCTTCAGCATTGCCTGCTGAAGACGCTGGCTTTAATCAAGCTGAGTGTGTTCACATGAAACATCGCCTCATGAGCAACCACCCAAAAGGGATAGGACAAAGATAGTTGGTCGCATGCATCTTTGTCCATGGTTGCCATGTTGACCGACCACCACCTCACCGATGAACTCTACAACCAAGGTCTCATCTGGCAACAAGTCTGTGTGTTTTACACCTTGGCATTGACAACAACTTTAAAGATCCAGGTGTATGAGCATGCGACATGGTTGGCCAGATTGGTAGAGCTGAAGAACTTCATTTAATGTTCTTCTAATTCTGGTTCCCTTCAGGGACCGCTTCAATTTACATTCAGAAAAGGCTGTCATCATTTGGGGATTGATTATGGATCCCTCAAGAAAGTATGGCAGAGATCTTCAAGAAGGCTGCAGGAGCAACATCGTAAGCCAGGATTGCTAGAACTCTTCGTGTTCAACCTTCACAACATCTGGTGAAGCAGACGATCGTAGGAATGGAATATCTTGGTCTCAGCAGTCTTTCATATTGGTGATTTGTGAAGGCACCATTCAAGCCAGCTTTCTCGGCAGTCATCACCCATCATCTTTACATATATCCCAGTCATCATCCATCATCTGTATATTGATGTACATTCATCGTTGGACTGTAAATACTGATCATCGTTATATTTGCACCCCAGGATTTGCTTCATGGAATTATGGAATTTGGATCACCAGCGGAAGACAAGGACCATTGCCATCCTACTGCACATTGGACCTCATCTTACGCCGAAAAGGAAGAAGCTGTATCACTGATGGACTCGTTCGACATATCAATGAGATACACGAAGCTCCCAGATAAAAAGGGGGAGAATGTAGCCCTGGTTCCAGTGCTGGCCACTGGTGGTGTTGGTGTTGTTGACACCAGGGGCTCTGCTGCAGCTGCCTCCACCAGCCCAAACTGCTGGCAGAACAAGCCTGGCAGCAGAAGGAAGCAGACATACATTAAGAGACACTGGTACATTTGCACATTGCACATTGTATTATTGTTATTGTGTAGGCCTATTAAATTTCTACATTGCACTCGAGCAAGTTAAGTAGGCCAATGACACTTGACACTCCAATGGCAATCAGCAAATCAGACCAGGCGCCAGTTGAATCTGGAGTGCCACAAGGTAGTGTGCTGGGGCCGACCCTATTCCTGGCGTACATAAACGACTTACCAGCCTATATCGAAAATGGATCTACCGCCCGACTCTTCGCTGACGACTGCGTGCTGTACAGCACCATAGAATGCGATGAAGACTCCAAGAGACTCCAAAGAGACCTGGACGCCCTTCAAAAATGGGAGAAGGATTGGCTAATGGAATTCCATCCCCAAAAATGCCAAACTCTCCATATCAGCAACAAGAGAAAGACCACCAAGCACAAATACCAGATCCACGGCCATGAGTTGGAAGAGGTTGAGAGCGCCAAATACCTGGGAGTCACCATACACAATAAACTCAGCTGGAACACACATATAAATCACATCACTAAAAATAGCATGCAATGCATGCACCGTGTCCTCGAGCAATTTAATAACCCTTATAACTCAATGGGATATGATCATTACATTAACACATCTCTATAAATTGTTAAAAGTTGCATTCTATCTATAGATCTATCAATCTACCTATCAATCTATCTATTGGTCTATCTATGTGTCTAGCTGTCTATCTGTCTATCTTTAGTAATTGGCTGAAGCATAAATCTCAGGTTGTGGTGCAACCCACTTTGTCTCAGGGCGGAAGGGCCAAAGGGAAGAAGAAGAAGATGCTTCTCAGAAATCGTCTGCTGAGTAAGGAGGAATTTGGGGGATTAAAGTTAACTATTTAGAGCAGTGAGTCATAAGATTAAAGCCAGGGCATCTAGTGCAACAGTGTAAACACTGGGCATCATAATGGCATCATAACTTTGGGTTGTTCTTGCATCTGTGAAATGCTTTTCGATCCACACCAACTTTGATATGACAATCCCATTGATGACGACAAAGGGCCCGAGGCCCTGCTCTCGGACACAAAAAACCCAATAGTACAAGAGCATTCCTTCAAAGAAACCTACATCAGTGCCCAAGAAAGACGAAAGAGCTATGCTACAAAACCCTGGTCCTAGCATAGGCCAGCCTCAGTCTTCTGCCACTTGGTAACATCACATACTCCTCATGCAGTTGATGGCAACTGTCCTTGCTAATTGCCTGCCCCATGCCACATACCCTTTTGGTATAAATATCTTCATTTGATATGCATCCTGGAAGCAATCTGCTGCAGACTTTATGGGGTCCATCTAACTGCTTTCTTAGTCCCACAGTCAGCATGCCATAAAATGCGACTCCTGCATACATAAGGACACTAGGCACAGTGTAAAATAGACTATATGATGTCAGGGCCAACTTTCAGCTTACGCATGGTTCTGATGGAAAATGCATGGAAGAGGAGATGCGAGGCGGTGGAAATGCATGGTGGAGGAGATGTAAGGAGGATGAAAAGTAAGGAGGAGGAGATGCATGGAAGAGGAGATGTGAGGAGGTGGAAATGTATGGAGGAGGAGATGCAAAGAGGAGACACAAGGAGTAAAATGCATGGAAGAGGAGATGTGAGGAGGTGGAAATATAGTATGGAGGAGATGTTGGGAGGAGATTCAAGGAGGATATATTTCTTCTACAGTCTACAGATTGTCTGCTGTATAGAAAATGTACATTTTTGATAATTCTGAGAAAGCGCCAATAGCTTATTGGTGCAGGCTAACCTGGGTGCCGGGTTCATTTCCCAGCCTGGTTAACCAATGTTAGACTGATGTTTCTGGTTGGAGAATAAAACCTGTCACCGCCCACACCCAATACATTAACATATCATTCTCATGCATATCCGTGAAAATGACATTATCACCTTTTCGTTGGTCCTTCATTTGAATTACCAATTTATCTTCAATTTTCAACTGTGCCTCATAAAAACGTTGATATCAAATTTTATGTTCAACCTACATTTGACTTATAGGTAAAAACCATATCAGAACGTATCAATATTTACAATTCTATTCTCTAGAGCCCGGAACCATGTCAGCCACTTTTAGTCAACAGAGAGGAAGAAATTGTGGCTGATTTTTTCAGCTAACTGAATTTTGTCCGCTCCAACTTGAGCTGACTATTTTCGGCCGACTTGACATGTTATTTTCATTTATATATTCATGGATGTATGTATCAAATTCAAGTAAGGGGTTAATTCACTATCTCTGAACAGGTGGCTGTCAAAAGTGTGAATTGCAATCAATTACAACCACTTATTAATTCACTGCACTGAGCTACTGCACAGGCAGGGAATACAACAGTTCGTCCAAGATTTCTTACACACTTCCCAAAACTTTATATTGGCTGCTGCTACCTCCTGAACGCACTCCCAGTGTTCTCCTTTGCACACCAATAACTTATGATACTTTTCTAATGTGTAACATCTTTAGATTTTTGATCCAACTCCGAAATTTGACAGTAGGACGCAAAACATGCTCATTTTTTGGCACTGTCAACTTCGTTCTACCAGTTTTTGCCACCCCCTCCTTTTAATTAAGCACCCCCCTCCTTTTGGTGCACCCCCTCATGGCTCTAAATAGGGGCGACCCCTGGGGAACAAAATTGTCGTACATGTATGTATAAGTTCTGAATTTCGCTGTATGATCGACGCATTTAAACTGTTATATCTCAGACTCTATTCAACTGACAGTCAATATGAATAGTGCATTATATCACCTGACATCCCTTTTGTCATTCTACTGAGGCACGGGCTTGTATTATCGTTAGATCTCGCTCAGTGAGGCAATGAAAACAGACTTTCAGGCCCCGGAAATGCAGCTGAGTTATATCCAAAATGTCATGTAAATTGTTTCATTTTGGGACAAGTGTTTTAAAAAAATCACCATTCAATTTGGTGCTGAATGCAACGTACACTGACTGCCAGGACAGTCTATAACCGTATATATCTCATCAGTAATGGCCTTTTACTGCAAGTTGAATTTTACATAAATTAGTGCTCCCAATGCCTTTGAAAGAACTCAAATAAGGTGTGCAAGTTTTCCATTCACTTTTGGATGGAAAAACAGAAACTGTCAATTGAGAAGGGCTTCTTCAGTACAAAGGGAAGAAAAGGGAAATGAAGAAAGAAAATGAAGGAAGGAGAGAATGAATGAAGACAGGGAAAGGAAAAAGAAGGAATGAAGAAAGGGAGCAAGAAAAGAAAGAAGGAAAAAAACAAAGGGAGGAAGAAATGTAGAAAGAAAAGAAGAAGAAAAGGTGGAAGGAAGAAAAGAAAGCCGGAAGAATTAAAAGAAGGATTAATGAAAGAGAAAGGAAAAAAAAAAGAAAGAAGAAGCTTTTCTTATGAAAAATCATTTGAATTTGGTCAAATAAAATGGTGGGCTGTAGCTAAAAGCATGCGCAGCAGGTGCAGTGAATCACACACTGCCAGCAGTTTGGATAAGTACATGTATAGATTGTATACCACTACAACTAAATTATTGCTGTGCATACTTCCTGTGCCCCCATCATGTTGACGTCTAGTTGTAATCATGAGACCAAGAAGCTAGTGCTCAAGTTGGCCTGTTTCACACTATCGTGGGACAAAGTGTGACATGGAGGTCAAAAAATAAAATTCTTTATTTCTAACATAATTCTGTTGTTTTGGCATGCTATGAATATTGGGCTTATGATATCAGCATATTTGAGGCATGGGCACTTTAATCCTTCAGTTTATAAATAATAATAATAATAATAATAATTTGTATAAACAAGTTTTCACTTGAAAAAATATATATATAGATATTTTCTCATATTTTACAGCATGAAATATTAATAAACCGGCAGTTAATGTTCCTAAACCTTATATAAATATATATTGGTAAGTGCTCAGTAGAACAGTCATTTGTGTTTTGCTTCTATTTATTAGATCTATAACCAAAAAAAAAGGAAAAATAAGTCTTATACATGATAAACGCAATACAAGTTTCATTGCATGTCACACAATTTAATGTAATTTGACAGCATATCGCTTATCAACCTTCAACAGGCACATAATGACCAGAAGGTATGAACAGTGTATCAAAAGTAATTCCTATACCTTGACACTCAGTAGAATTTTAAAAGTCAAGCGCGTTTGTGCTTTTAGCAGTTAGACATAAGAGAGAAGTAGATAAGAATCTACAAGTTATAGAACCTACAGTACAACTATCTTAAAATGGCTCGTCAGTTTGGATCGACACTTATCTATCGATCTGTAGTGATCCATGGCGATGTTGGTTGATATGGAGTGATCGATCTGGAGTGATCTGTTGTGATCTGCATCTATTAATCAAAATTAATATTAATAAATGTACATTTCTGTACCAAATAACTTATGGATATGTTTCCTTAATTAATAATTTCAATTGTTAGATGGATTTTATCTGTTCTTTGACTTATAATCCTAAATAATTGACATGATTGATTTTCACTAAAAGTGGAATAGTAGATCACTACAGATAGAGTTATATCATCTCAGATCACTACAGATCACTCTTTATCAAGACCGCTCTGGATCACTACGGATCACTATGCTGAGCTATTTTAAGATGGTTGTACTGTACAACACCAAACAATAACTGTGAATTTTGAGAAAATGCTTTTCATAACTAACTGTGAAATTGGATGGAATCTGTGACAAATATATCAAAATACACATGTCTTGGGCATTTCTTTGATTTGTCATAATTATGTTATGCTAAGATCTCACGGCACAACGGGAGAGCTATTCAAATCGGCGTGGTGGTATTTCCAGGAAAATCGGAAAAATACTTCCTCTTTTCACGTATCCCCCGGGGGTTTTTTAGGTTCCCGCCGGACATTTTTTGATTGCGCACCGTCGAGAACCTTTGTCTGCGGGGTACTGAAAGCATCGCGGCGGAGACCTTTCGTGCCACGGCGCGAATGGGGGAGTCAGCCTTGGAGACGCACTGGCGCGCGCTCTGCATATAAATAGAAGAGCAGCCACTAGAGCACCATAACCGCTCTGAACTTCAAGACGAACGCATCTATACTCCATGACACTCTGCTTCACAGCCTACTGAATTGCTGCTTCATTGCTGAATCGCTGCTTCATTGTTGATTGATCCTGCTTCATTTCTGATTGATCCTGCTTCAAGATGGGACCCAAAGGAAGAGGGAAGAAGACCTTGAGGGCACCAACCAAGGGCAACACAACACTACAGCCTGCACTCACTGACCACTCCATCTTCAACTCCAGTTGGTTCACCAGCTCCATTCCTAGGGGATGACTACGCAGCTGTTACATTCTCTCCAAGCATGTTCAGCTTGCCGGACAGCATCGTGGCAGTGACCACTGCTACATCAACAGTGACCAGTGAGACCATCTTCGAGGGCGCCCCACCATCCAAAGTGCAACAACTAGTTGATGAGCAGGATGAAGATGATGATGAAGATGAAGATCAAGTCCTGGCCAAACTTCCTGCTGCTGTCAAGTCTCCAACCAAGCGTGGCAGGCCTGCCACTGCTGCTGCAGTCAAGAAGAAGCGTCCCAAGTCTGCTGATGCTGATGTCAAGTCTCCAACCAAGCGCACCCAGTCGGCTGATGCTGCTGTCTTCAAGTCTCCCACCAAGACTGCTCCAAGGGGAAGGCCTCGCACTCCTGGCAAGTCTCCTTCAGCCAAGCGTCAAGCCACCTCCAAGTCTCCAGCCAAGTCTCCAGCCAAGTCTTCAGTCAAGTCTCCAGTCAAGCCTGTCACTCCAGCCCAGACCCGAGCCAAGACTGCAGTCCAACCTCCACCTCCAGATGATGATACTCCTGCTGATGATGATGATGATGACTCCGTACCAAATCTACAAGCTGCAATCCACCAGCAGACCATGGACTCGGACTTTAAGAGTACACAGAAGGACAGACTGGATGCAGAGAAAGCAGCTGAACTTACATTGCTAGCGGGGAAAGAAATCACAGCAGCTAAAGTCACTAAATGGAGGAACAACATCAGGACTACCTTCGGAAAGATCATCAAACCTCAAGCTTCTGGATCTGGCTTAAAGAAGATGTCTGAGCGAGACAAGTACATCCTGGTGAAGTGCGAATTCCCGAGGGCCTCCATCATTCCGAAGGGTGCTGGAAATCTCCAGCTTCACTAGACCAGGAGGAAGTGACCGCCTGTCGTCTGATTCTAATGCCGGCATGGACTGTATATTATATGCCCGATATGGATGAGAGCTTCCCAGCCAGCCAGCAGCAGTCGTCCCAGGAGATGTCCCAGCAGTCCCACCAGCCGTCCCAGCCGCAGTCCCAGGTCTTCCCAGGACGAAAGCCATCCAAGAAGAGGAAGGACACAGACCAGGAGATGGCCTCCGCCCTCACTTCAATTGCCGGTCACTACACTTCGGACAGGCCCAGGAAAGCAGCACCACCTCAGCCGGCAGGACCATTCTGTGACATGTGCCCACAAACTGCTGACAGGCTGGATCCAGAAGTACACCGGTTGCAGAACATGTGCAGGAGTATCTTCACATCTGGCAAGAACATGAACCGTGCCCTGAGATTTCGCCTCCTGCACTCCTTGAGCCAGACGGACAACTACTTTGTCAGGCGGCCGACCAAGATAAAATCATGATGATGCAGCAAGAGAATGTGGAGATGATCCTAGGGCAGCAGCAGCACCAATACATCCCTCCTCCTGGTCCCGCTCCATCCTTTGTCAACCCGGACTTGCAGCAGCCTCCAACAACTCAGCAGCAGCCCCTGCAAACAAGGCCTTCGACAAGTCTTCAGTTGCAGTCCCAGCCACCAAGCCAGCAGTTGCAGTCCCGGCCAAGCAGTAGCAGCCAGTTCCAGTCCCTGCAGCCAATTCGAAGCCAGACTCCAGCCCTGCAGCAGTCATCTTTAAGCTTCACCCAGCTGATGCTTGACAGCCCCCAGAAGCTTGGCTTCCCCGGACCCTCTTTTGGCCAGCAGCAGCAGCAGCCACTACAGCATCAGCCACTACAGCAGCAGCAGCAGCAGGCTCTACAGCAGCAGTCTCTACAGCAGCAGCCACCATCACAGCAGCAGTCTCTACAGCAGCAGCAGCCACCACTACAGTAGCAGTCTCTACAGCAGCAGCAGCAGCCACCACTACAGCAGCAGTCTCTACAGCAGCAGCAGCAGCAGCAGTCTCTACAGCAGCAGCAGCAGCCGACACTTATCCACCAGCAGCAACATCAAACTCCATTGTCGTACCAGTGGAGCCAAGTCAACCTGCCCTCTCCAAGGAAGTGATGCCTGTTCAAGTCGTCTGAAAAAACAACCCAGGCCCTTTTAAGGGCCACCAAATCCTCCCAAAAGAGCTGGCCACGTACACATCTTATGTTGACTAAAAAAACTCTTGCATTGACAAACAAAAAAAAAGTTGACAAACTCCCCAAAAAAAAAATCCGGTCCTGGTCCTTGTAAATTTAATAAAAGCAAGGTGCTATTTCCCTTCAATTTTTTTGGCCCATTTTCACTTTCTGCTCCACCAGTACTGGTGGTATTTCTGCTTCCTTAATTGAAGTTTTTTCAACACTTTAATTGATATAGATAGACAGATAGATAGATAGTCAGATAGATAGATAGATAGATAGATAGTCAGATAGATAGTCAGATAGATAAATAGATAGATAGTCAGATAGATAGATAGATAGGCAGATAGATAGGCAGATAGATAGCTAGATAAAAAGGCAGATAGATAGCTAGATAGAAGAAAAAGTTGCGCGTCGCATATACACTGCAGCAAAGAAAAACGAGTGATCGTCATGTTGCAGTGATGACACTTGGATAGATAGATAGATAGATAGATAGATAGATAGATAGATAGATAGATAGATAGCCAGATAGATAGATAGATAGATAGATAGATAGACAGATAGATAGATGGATAGATAGATAGATAGACAGATAGATAACTAAATAGACAGATTGATAGACAGGAAGTGAAAGTGATTTAAATGGGTTGTACAGATAGATGCAAACCTAAAAATGTGCTATTTTATGTACTTCACAACAAATTTAGTTGTTGCTTGGAGGGATTTTTTTTTTGGGTGGGGGGGGGGGGTCAACATAAAGATGTGTACAAGGCCTGCTCTTTCTGGAGGAAGTGGTAAGCCCTTACAAGGGCTGGGTTAATTTGTGGTTTTTTTCAGGGGGGGGGGGCATTGAATTGCTGTGGCTGCTGCTGCTGCTTCTCTGCTTCATCTTCAAATTCTTTCCATCTGCCAGGGGACACTTCCTGATGGGCTTTTAACGTAGTCTCGTAGGTAGTCTTGGTACTGCTTGGCTTGTCTGGTGGCATTTCCATATGCTGGAGCGAATCCAAGGTCATGCAAGGGTCTTCCTCTCCACAGTCCTTCAATGACTTCATGAGTTGCAGGATTTCTCTGTCCATTACGTCGTTGTCCACGGCTCGATGAATTCCTACTCTGTCTCGCAGAAGATTGTGTAGAGTGCAGGCTGCCAGAGTGATGACTGCCACTCTGCCGGGTTTCTGAAGCATCTGAACCTGTGTGACATTCTCCACCATTCTCCAGGCTCTTGAAATTCTGTAGTTGTAGACTCTGGAGGGGGATGTCAAGGTTTCTTCTTGGAACAGGCTTCAACAACCAGCTCTTCAGGGGGAAGGCCTCATCTCCAACGATGAAGTATGGAAAAGGATTCCCAACTGTGCCAGGTAGAGGTTCGGCAGGGGGTAGCCCAAGTCCTTCTTCTTCCAGCAGGTCCCTCAGCCTTGTGTCCTCCATCCGATGAGCTTCCTTGGCATCCAGCCTGCACGTAGAGGAACTTGTAGTCTGAATCCACCAAAGCCATAAGCACAATGGAATGGAAGCCCTGTAGTTGTAGTAGATTGACCCAGCTTTCCGAGGACATCTGATGGCAATATGCTTCCCATCCAGTGCTCCGATGCAATGGGGCATGTTCCACCTCTTCTCGAAGCCCTTGGCAACTTCCTTCCATGATGCTGGATCCATTGGCAGGGTCAGCAGATGTTCGTAAGCTCGCATGATGCCAATGCAGACACTGGGGATAAAATTGCAGATGGTGTTGGGAGCCACTCTGAAACCGTAGCCCAAGGACTTGTAGCTCTCTCCTGTCGCCAGGTACCGTAGGGTGACTGCCAACTTCAATCCAGGTTCCAGAGCCCTCCTCATGTTGGTTGCTTGTTTTGTAATTGCAGGAGCCACAGCAGCA
Organism: Platynereis dumerilii; assembly: GCA_026936325.1. Classification (NCBI taxonomy): domain Eukaryota; kingdom Metazoa; phylum Annelida; class Polychaeta; order Phyllodocida; family Nereididae; genus Platynereis; species Platynereis dumerilii. The sequence goes on along the minus strand of JAPTHN010000163.1, from coordinate 160,771 downwards.
AGGATTTCAGCAAAAATTTCAGGAGGCATTCTGCAGATGTTGTAGTAGCCAGAGACATCATTTGTTGGCCAATTCAGGCATCAGTTGGTAGAAATGGCCATGTTGTTCCCTCTGCAGCAGCCAATTCCGAATCCACCATCGCTTCCTCCTCCTCCTCCTTCTTCTTCTTAGATAATAAGCTCCAGCAACAGCAGCAACAACAGCAACGTCAAGGTCTTCCCCAGCATCTTCATCAGCCATCATGTCTGTCCAGCATCCAGAAGTGTCCTCTTCAAAGGTCAAGCAGCAAGTGAAGCAAGGCGGCCCTCTGCGGCCCTTTTTATTGGCTTTGGCAGCGCCCTCCTCCACCAGGGTGCCCTTGACAATCTCGGGATGCTTTTCATTCCCGGCGATATGCCCTCGGTCCTACAGACATCCCCGTGTAGACTGTAGTACAAAACCATTCCCGCAGTCGTAAAAGCAATACCCGGCGCTGTGAAAAAATAGTCCGCCGCGGTGAAATAGCTTCCCTGAGGGGCAGTTATAGGTTCGCAAAATTGACAGATTTATAGCCATGGACTGTCTATTATTTTTGCACAGGATACTTATAAGGTCTTTTTAAGTCATGCCAGATTGTTTTCATGACTTCTTTAGGAGGCTTTTAATGGTATTTTGTGACATGTTTATGTTGCACATGAAATCATGAAATCATGAATTTAGCATGTGATGGATTTCCATGCTAACATGTCAGTTTTCAATGCTAGCATTTTAACACTTGTATGCTAGAATGTAAAAAAAAAACTGAGGAAAACAAAAGGCAAACAAAAGGATTTTCTCTTTGAAACGATTTTTGCTTTGAATGGAATAACATGCTTTATTCCCAGTTCAGTGGAATGTTCAAAACTGCCATGGATTCTTTCATTTAAAAAAAAAAAAAAAAAAAACAAAAACACGGATTGTATGCCAATCATCTGGTGGACTATGAAAATTTAATATGTCTGACAATGAAAAACATATTCGTTTTTGGAGTGACTCTCGAATTTTTGGGCCTATACACACTTTATGTCTTTCTATGAACGTGGAATTACATTCAGATGTCATCTAGATTACTACGAAGTACAACAAAAAATATGACCACTGAAGAAAAAGGTAAATTGTTTTCACCTGAAATGGAAGATACTGATACTAACTCTGAACTTAGTGACAATGAACTTGACCCTGATGATGATGCTTTGTCTGATGCCAGTAGTGTCACATGTGAACCCCCAGATATTGATGAAAGTCATTTAGATCCGGGTCAAATTGAAATGATGAAGGTTTTGAAGCACCTTGGTGGAAAAGTGGATAAAATTGAAACTAAACTAACTAGAGTTTCGAATCTTCAGAAAAGACTAGAGAAAACCACAAGTGAGCTGAAAGTGTGCAAAGCTCGTGTGAATGAACTTGAGACAAAATATGATGAGCTGCTTGAAAGAAACTTATCTCTAGATACATATCTGAGAAAAGAAAATCTAGTCTTCCGTGGTATAACTCAGCATCAAAATGAAAACTGTGCCAATATTCTGAGAACTTTCTTTCAAAGTTATCTGAACATTTCCAACCCAATGAACATTCTGTTCCAAGACTGTCATCGTCTGCCTGGGAAAGGTCCAAACAGACCCATTATGTGTCGTTTTGTGAAACGTGAAGACCGTGATTTGGTGTGGCAAAAGAAAACTGCCCTAAAAGGGACAGGTATGTTCATAACTGAAAACTTCCCACCAGAAATCGAAGAAAGGAGGCGGGTTCTCTATCCTATATTGAGTGCAGCCATAAAAAAGAAAATGAAGGCCACCATTAAATATGACAGGCTCATTGTTGAAGGAGTTTCTTATGATGCTGCATCACTTAACAAACTTCCACCAGCTCTGAACCCAGCTAAGTTGGCAACAGTTACCAAGGACAACATCACATGCTTTTTCACCGGATCCTCTCCTCTGTCGAATTTCCATGTAATCAAAGATGGAATTAAAATTGATGGCAAAAGTTATGACAGTGTTGAAAGGTACTTTCAGATGCAACGTGCGATTCATGGAGAGAAACCTGAAATTTCCCAAAAAATTTCGAAAGCCAGAGGTCCTTTGCAGTGCAAAATACTTGGTGATGCGATTACTCTAAATGAGGACAACTGGCTCCCTCATGCTGAAACCGTAATGTTGAAAGCATGTCGCGCAAAATTCCAGCAGCATAATCCTTCCAGAACTTTTCTTTTGGACACAGCTGATACTGAACTGGCGGAAGCAGGGCCCAATAAGATCTGGGGCATCGGTCTACATATATCAATTGCTGATGCTTACACTAAAAAGTGGCAAGGCAAAAACTTACTCGGTAGCATTCTTATGAAAGTGCGGGATGAACTCAAAGCAGACTCTTCATAAAAACTTGTCTACCATACTTTTTATCCAACATAAATTTACCTTGCGTGTATTGCTATCACTGTGCAATCCATAATTATTGAGTGACTATTTCTTTATGGACACGGTTTTTTGTTTTCATTTGTTTGAATCATTAGACTTGAGTAGTTCCCTGTCAAATATATTGATTTTTTTTTTTTAATTAATTTACAGAATTAATTTCTTACCCTCCCCCCAAATGGTAATTTTGTTTAAATCTCTTGTGTTTTCTTTCTATTATCATTTAGTCTAATCAGATCAGCTGTTTTATGCTTTGTTTTAGGTGTTGACCTCAAATTCATAATATAAACAAGTAGAGAGCTTACATGTTTTTAACAGTTATTGACAACTTGACTGTTTTTTTTGTTAAGATTGAACAATGTCATCTAAATTGCTGAATTCATTATAACTGCAAACTGTCCAATCATGAAGTTTTTATAAACTTTAACATTGATACGCAAACACCTGTGATTAACTTGACATGATTAATAAGCTGCAATGAAAAGAAATCGTTCATATCAATATGATTGTATTGAAATGTTTTGTTAACTTGTGTGTGTTGCATAAAAAATTGACACTTAATATTGTATCTTTTTTAACTATCATGTAAAATGATCAGGCTTGATAAACCATGCTGCCGTCTGTGGTGTAAAACTTTTTTTTTTTTTCCTTTTTTAATGCTATTATGCTTGTGATATTTCACACATATATATATTTGTTTTGCAGTGTATTTGTGAAAACGAATTCTTTAATAACCATTTCAAATGGGATCAATGTTTGCTTTGGTTTGTTGTCCCAAGCTAAGCTGGATGTCTTGTTTTGTAACTTAGGTCTACTGACAAGTGATTTTGTTGGTTCTATTCCACTCTTTAATTAATTAGTCTTTCATGTTAATACAAATGTTTTGTCTAGCTTAATGAATAGCTTCATATATGCAATTTGTAACTCTGAAGTTTTCATTTAATTACTTGTTTGAAAATTGTTATTTTCTGCTATTCATAAATTTGTGCATTCCTGGAACTGGTTTTGTTTGGTAATTTGGATCAACTTATGTTTTTCAAAAAGATTTATGTCTGTAAACCAAGCCTGATATTCTCTTGTGTGTTTGATGACAAATTTTAAACTTCCTTATAACCTATTAATCCTTTTGATTGTTTATAAAACTTGTTTGGCCTGCAGTTTGTTTATTATTGTTGCTTAATAACTTACTAAGATTGATCTGAGGTCCACTTTAACAGTCAATCTATTTTTGTTTTAAATTTGTTATCATTCGAATAACTGTTTTGTTTCATAACTGAATTGATCTGATTTTGAAATTTTGGAATTTAAACTGGCTTGTGAAAGGACACTTAACTAGTATTTAATGATTAGGATTATTCTTAACAAAGAACACAAGTATGTTTGGGGTAAAATCACAGTAAGAATTATATGCGGCGGTTTACTTAATTATTTATTTATTTTATTTCATTTATTAATTTTTTTTTTCACTTTTTGTCCTGCTTTGTCTTTCTTTTGTTATAACATTTAATACTATAGGGTTAATGTATATATTTCGGGAAAATTCATTCAAATATATCAATGTTATTTTCTAGCTATGTTAAATGTATATAACATTACTGTTCATGTTTGGTTTTGGTTCTCTATCTGTGCTAAATCATTCATCATGCTTTTCATGACTAATCGGTATTTTCAATTCTTAATTTGTTTTATTTTTTCAATTCAGATTCAAATTCCTGTTTGTGAAATTCTGCTGAAATGCACCATTACTCGCTGGCACCATTGGTATACTTCATGTTTCTACTTGCTGTGTAATGTCGTCTGGACTAAATTTTGACAATTCTGAAGATGTGGTAACCTCACTTTCTTTTGATGTAAATTCTTCTTTAACTGAATTAATTGACTCAATTGAACTCAACAATGAAAACATGATAAGTAATGAACCTGGTCTTTTCCAACCATCACCTTATTACACTAACAGTGACTTTAAAGGTTTTCTTTCTTCTAAGTCCGAAACATTTACTGTTGTTAGTCTCAATTGCCAGTCTTTGAATGCCAAGTTTGAACTCATCAAGGCTTATATAGAGGACTTTAATACTGATTCTAATAAAATATGCGCTTTATGTCTACAGGAGACCTGGCTCACAGAGGGTAGCGACCTTTCCTTGCTTCAGCTTGAGGGTTATAATCTTATTTCTTCTGGTAAGTCATCCAGTGCACATGGAGGTGTAGCTATATATTTAGATAATAGATTGGAATACAAGAAAATTAACTATGATTTTGACTCTTCAAACTGGGATGGCCAATTTATTGAAATTTCTATTGAACAAGATTTGCAAAATAGATGCTGTAGAAAGATTTTAATAGCTAACATCTATCGACCACCAAGACAAAATTTAGAAAATATTACTGGTTTTACTGAAGACCTGAATAAATTTTTTAGTGAATTTGAAAATGTAAATAATATTATTGTTGCGGGTGACTTCAATATAGATTTATTGAAATTTAAAGAAATTAATAGCTTTAACAATTTTCTAGAATGTGTATTATCTTCTGGACTTATACCGAAAATTACTTTCCCAACACGACTCACAAATAGGAAAGGAACATTAATTGATAATTTTTTTGTAAAAACTTCAGATGATTCCACTTCTATACCCGCAGGTATTTTATTAAGTAGTATTTCGGATCATCTACCTTACTTTATTTGTCTAGATCATCTCTATTACAAAAAATCTGACTCTAAATATATTCAAATTTCTCCCCCTTTCAAAGAAGCAATTGGAAAAATCAAAAATGAACTTCTGAGTCCATACGTTATACAACAATTCAATGACATATCAGGTTCTAGTAGAAACGCAAATGATTGCTATGAAGAATTTAATACAATTCTATCAAATATTTTAAAGAAACATCTTCAGCCTAAAACCATAAAGTATAAGAAATATAAGCACAAGAAATCCGAATGGATTAGTCAAGGCATTCTAAAATCAATTCATTATAAAGACAAACTTTATGTAAAACTTAAATCAACCCCTAAAGGTACCAATCAATACACTGCCATTCATACAAATTTTTCAACATATAATAGAATTTTGAAAAAGGCCATACTGGAAGGAAAGAAAATGTATTATCAAAGTAAATTTACTAAATTTAAGTCTGATATAAAAAATACATGGGCAACTATAAATGAATTACTGAGTAGGAAAAAAGAAAATAATAACTGCACAAACTATTTTGTTAAGAGTGGGGTACAGATAAATGATGCCAAGGCTATCTCAGATGAATTCAATTCTTATTTTGTAAATATAGGTCCTACTCTCGCACAAAATATAACACCACCTGAAAATAAAAGTTACAATGATTACCTATCAAATCCAGTTGTAAACTATTTGAAATTCAAGTACATTGACAAAAATGAAGTTATTCGAATCATAGATTCTTTGAAGCCAAAATCAAGTAAAGGACATGATTTGACTTCCAATAAATTGCTGAAAAATTTAAAACACGAAATCTCGAGTATTCTGGCAGAATTGATAAATAAATCTTTTAGGGATGGACTATTTCCAGATTTACTGAAAATAGCAAAAATTAATCCTCTGTATAAAAAAGATAATGCACATTTCTTTGAAAATTATCGACCCATATCGATTTTATCTAGCGTGTCTAAGGTCTTTGAGAAAATTATTTACAATCAAATCTATGAACATTTCTCTGAATTGAAGTTATTTTATAAAAGTCAGTATGGCTTCCGTTCTTGTCACTCCACCGAGTTGGCCTCCCTGGAATTAGTAGACAGAATAATACAAGACATGGATAAAAACAAGTGCCCTATCAATATTTTCCTGGATCTCTCAAAGGCCTTTGACACGCTGGACCATAAAATTCTATTATCTAAATTAAAACATTATGGCTTCAGGGAAAACTCACTTAGTCTTCTACACAGCTACTTAAGCAACAGAGTACAATTTGTTGAATTTAACAATGTAGCCTCAAATAAATTACAAATAAAGTGTGGAGTCCCACAGGGCTCCATACTTGGCCCATTATTGTTCATCATTTACATGAATGACTTCCCCAAAGCTACCAATTTATTCACTCCAATCATTTATGCAGACGACACAACTCTTTTTACCAGCTTAAATGCAAACTCTATTAATAACAGTGTTTCGACCCTTAATGATGAATTAAAACAAATAGTAGATTGGTTAAAATTGAATAAACTTTCTTTAAATACTAGCAAAACCAAAGCTATAATTTTTCATACTCCACAAAGACAAGTTACTGCCCCTAAATTATTTTTGGATGGCACAGAAATAGAGTTTGTCAAAAAATTTAACTTTTTGGGAATCATACTTGATGAAAACATGAAATGGAAAGATCACATTCAGGGTCTGTCTAAAAAAATATCAAAAACGCTAGGAATTATGAACAAAATCAAAAAATTATTGCCGTCTCACGTTCTACTACAAGTATATAATGCTCTTATTCTCTCCTATTTGAATTATGGTCTCATGGTCTGGGGTTGGTCCTCTAGTAAACTTTTTAAATTACAAAAGAGAGCAGTCAGAATAATAAGTAAAAGTAGCTACAATTCGCATACCTCACAACTTTTTAAAAAATTTAACTTACTTAAACTGAAGGATCTGTGTGCACTGGGTGATTACAAATTTTGCTATAAACTCCATAACAATATGTTACCAGAATATTTCAATATTGACATGATTGATAGATTGAATGCCTATCGTGGTCATTCCCACAATACAAGAATTGCAAATGATGTGCCGCTACCTCTGTGAGACATGAGTTTGCAAGACACAGTATTTCATATATTTATCCATCAGTTATAAATGAAATGGCTGCCAACTTTAAAGAAAAATTAACTACTCATAGCCTTGATGGTGTCAAATTTTATTTCAAACGATTGACAATTGATTCTTATACTTCAGAATGTCCTTCTACAAATTGCTATGTTTGTGCAAATTAGTAAATCTGTTTCACTTCAATTTTGTGAGTTATCACATCTATCACACTTAATTTCATTTTTTTTATCATAGAGTTGCCTGCGAGTAATGGTACATATGACTATATCTAGATAATATAAGTTGACCAAATTCCGTATTTCGTTTTCTGTTTCCTTTTAATTTTTTTTAAATTTTTTTTATTTTTTTTATTCTTTTCTATTACCATTTAATTTATGTTATTATCATAATATTACTTTATGTATGCCTAGTTTTGATACCCATGAGCGGCAACTATGCCTTCGGGTATCAATTTTGTATTTACTTGTTTATTTTGTATATAAGTGATAATAAAAAAAATCTGAAATCTGAATCTGAAAAAAAAAATCTGAGGGGTACTTTTTATATCTCGGGGCATTATAAAAGTATCACGCAGGAGGTGGAAATTCCTTTCCCCCCGGCGAGCTTTTGGGGACGGCGTCAAACTTTTCTTCCCCGCAGGGAACAAAAAGAACCCCGCCGGGCCTTTCGTTGCATGGTTATCGATTAACCTTAATTTATCATAATTGCCCTTCCCGCCGTCCTAACTCAAAATCTTCCAAGAAATCGTCTGCCTCTGCTCCGCCGGCAACAAAAAGTTCTCCGTCATGTCCCGTGAGATCTTAGCATTAGTATGAGGTGGACTGAAGCCATTTGCATGCCCTGATACCTTTTGTCTCTCAATGATCAGTATGGTTGCCCATGGCTAGATGCCCCTAGTAACTCCTGAAATTCTTGTCTCCAGTGTTTAACAGTAATTCATGATGGCAGGAAGGCACATGGAAGACCTCCTGTTGTAATTTGTCGTAGACAAGGATATTAGCAAAACTTATAACACCAAAAATATGTGGCAGAATAATATTATCGCATCACAAAAACTAGTACAGGATCCTGATTCAATTAAACTCTTCCATACATGGAGACTTGACTATCAGTCTTCTAAAATCTAGTTACCAATAGCTGAAATAATATTCTGTATAAGAGCAGAAGGTTGTTGTGTCAATGTCTCCAATATTGCGTCATTAGCATCACACCGGATTTGTTTCTTAATAAATATTAAAGGGACACACATTCTGTGAGAAAAACTTGTGTCTGACATTGTCGGAGAACCCAAGAAAATAACTGAACTATCTGTAGCTCTGTATCAATTATGTAAACCAAAATATTAGGGTATTTCTGTTGGCATGTCAGTTGTCCTATCTCAATTTGTCATTAGCAAACGCTTTGCTGCTCTATTTTGACTGCATATTTCTGAACCAAAATCACTGTGAACATGTTTCTGGTGTTCATAAGGTCATTGCATGCACATATTCCAGACTGCCATTTTGCACTTGTCCCTGCAAAGATTTTTGCCTTAATTATCATTAGCATCAAGCTGTCATTAGCATCATGTCAAAAATGACTTATTGCCTTTACCTATCTAAAATTTTGTTGCAGGTCACTGGAGTTGAAATCAGTTGAATATATATTATCAATAAATGTTTCAACAGAATATTACATACCATTTTTGCGTTTTCCTTGCATCTGACATGCTTATAATGAATGTCGAAGCTTCTCTGAAACTACTGATCAAATATAGGGTGCCAATAACATTTTACCGTTGTCTAGCATCTGAAATAAGGTTTAGCAAAGGCATTGGGCACTGGAGGGAGTAGTGGAGATTATCTTTATTATTCAGCCAAACTATTGATGAAAAGAGTATTTCGTCTATCTCAAGGAAGACTCAGTCAAATCAATTTGACTGAATTTTGAAATATATCTGAAAAATAATCTCGAGGATATCTAGCACCAAATGGCAATAGAAATAAGCCCAATGGATCCATTTATTACCATACACTACTCCTTCAAACTCTCGGTATTTTTGGACATTTTCCCTCTTTTTTATAGCAATTTTCAATGAAAAATGGACATCTTTCATGGCTCATCTGACTCAGCCCAACTGATTTGACCTAGTATTCCATGATACAATGAAAGAGGACAATCAGGCAAGTCAACATACAAATTGATTTAACCTTTTATGCTTATGCATCATTAAAAAAAATAGAAAGGTTAGTCTTAAGTAAAACTAGGTTTCAGTGGTTTGACTGAGTATTCCACAACGGAATCTGAGTTGCACAATGGGAACTTTTGAGGTAAAAAACAGTTAAACCTGCTTTGACTGAGTCTTCCATCGATTTTTCCCTCCAAAAAGTTGTTTGTTGTGCAAGCTAAAAAGGTCAAAGTGGTTTGACTGAAGCCGACTCTATGAATCTGCACAAGTCTAGTGGAAGACTCAGTCAAAGCTATGTTTTGGTTGGATCATCCTCCATTTTCTAGGGGAAGACTCAGTCAAAGCTATGTTATGACTGAGTCTTGAACTAGAAAATGGAGGATGACTCAGCCAAAACATAGCTTTGACTGAGTCTTCCACTAGATTTGTGGCAGATTCACAGAGTCGGCTTCAGTCAAACCACTTTGACCTAGTATAGAAATTAAAATAATGAAGTCACTGCCTTGTAGCTTCCTGGAATAATCAGTCAAAATTACTTTATTAAATAAATTCTACATTTTTTAAACAGCATTTATGTTTCTGCACGATCACAACACCAAGCTGAACACAATGATATAACTCTCAATACAATCAGTGACGGGAAACAGAAGTTATCAGCTGATTTGTTTAGTTTTCAGAATTTCAGGTCTGCTGAAAATTGCTAAATTTGCTATATCTGAGTCTTCCATGAGATAGACGATTTTTGCTTGTGTTGGTAAATTTCTCGTTCAAGGATATGTTCTATCTCAATAACTATTGGTCATAGAGACCTGAAATATAGCTCAATGTGTGCAGAATAGCCACTTTCCTATACGTTGGTAATACATTCTTAAGCTCTAAGTGGTACGGATTTCAAGTTATAGGCATGATGCTAATTATACGCATATTTGGTATTTTAATTGATCAAAATCAAGTTTCGCAAAAATAATTGGTACTAGAGACCTGAAACTTGGCCCAAAATGTGCAAGCAACTTGTCTAATCATTGGCAATAAATTCTATAGCCCTAAGTGGTCGAGATTTTTTTAGTTATAAGTGTGATTTTAATGACAGTCAAAAAACATTACTGCTGTGTTTATCACCTCAGTACAGATCAGCAGAGCATCGGGACCCTTGGACATGAAAGTGCAGTGATAGCTGATTGTTTGACCTACCCAACGCAAACTTAAAAAGGCATTTTTGAAGCTAAAAATTTCAAATTTTTTTCAGCTGAAATTTCAAGGTTTTCAAATTTTGACCCAATTTTAAATAATCAATCTAGGTAGCTATTGTCTATAGCCATGTTCTGATGTTTCTGAAGTATAACAAATAGTACGAACCAATTCTTGAAATTACATATGTGAATTTTGATTTAAGTATTTATTGGACAACATATGTTTGCAAGCATGCATGTATTCATGTACTTAAAAGCAGTGTAAAATGGTTCAAAATAAGTTAATTCATTGTGCACAATTGTCTGGGTGATTATGTATTGCTGTATTGAATTTGCATTGAAGTTGACTTGTTGAGGTTGAAAAACGTTGAATACTGTGGAAATTTGTATTTTGGTTATTGTCCACAAACTTACCGCTTAAATTTGAATATTAACTTTAAAACTATTAGTGGGCATTTTGTGTGGGAATGATCCAGCAAAGTCCCAGTGTTAAAGAATGGTTTAATGATGAATTATTACAAGAATGTATTCATTTTCATGATGTGTGGTACACAAATGACGTGTGGTGCATACCAAATAAGATCTACTCAGGCATGAAAGATTACTGCCAATAAAATTGAGAGAGAAAGCCGACCATGAAACATGTAAAAAACAAAGAGAAACAGTGAAATACTGGAAACCAACTGTATAATATCATATCTCTCTGGTTGATGTCTAAATTTTGTGAAGCGATTCAACTGGCCCATATTTGACAAATCCAGCCCGCATATTTTTGAAAGCATGCTCATTCAGTATTTACCAAACCAAACTGTCACAACAGTTAGTCAGATAGTATTCAATATGTATAGATAGATATAGGCCTAAAAATAGAAATATAGATAGATAGTCAGGAGTGGCGTAACTAGGGGGTCTCGAATGGAGATGCACCTGGGGGGGGGGGGTACTCACAATACTAATTGCATATTTTATTCATATGGGGGCACCTGTGGGGACCCAGGTCCATTATGGGGGGCACGTGCCCCCGTGCCCCCCATAGTGACGCCACTGATAGACAGATAGATATATAGATAGATAGATAGATATGTACCATATATACATGATTTTAGATCTATCTATCTATCTATCTATCTGCATGATGTGTCTATCAATCCATTAAACTATCTATCCGACACTGATCAGGCCTATATATCTGACTATCCATCTATCCATCCATCTGATATCTATTTGACTAAGTCCTTTCAATGTATCTTAATAATGTGTAAATGAAATTCTCTTGTTAATGTTTTTTTTAATTATTGACAGGTCTTCAAAACATATTTTTATAGTTCTTCAAGGCAGAGCTAATTGATCAGGCTTTTACAGAATGCGTTCTGAGATAATCAAACATGGTCTTGGCCAATATCACCCCACAAATCATAAAAAAAAAACCATCATTAGCTTAAAATTACGGAAATCAATCACTATTTAAAAAATAATAATTACGAGAATTATCTTTCACCTGCAATTTGCAGAGCAACCAGGCACCAGAAATTACTGAAAATGAGGTTACTTGACAGTATATACATAGTGAGAAATCCTACACTCTGTTGTGTGCACTGATGGTGTATTAACTTCATAATTTTAAACAAGAATAAAATTCTTTTGTTTCATAAGTTTTGGCACAGTGTAATAAGAGTTTCCTCAAAACAATTGTTTGGAGCTTGGGCAAAACATATGTTCATACCCTTTGGGACATTTTAGAGTTTTCTAAAGCTCATAAAGAGTTTGCCTCTTTTTTTACTGTAGGAGGATCAACTGAAAGGGGTGAATGGAAAATTTTTAATATTAGCTTAATTTATGACATTAATTCAATTCAGTATCTCTAACAGCTTTTTGTACACTTTCCTTCAAAATAGCTCATGTGTCATGGAATTCACAACTAACTATATACCTGCCTATATTGAAATAAGATTGGCTAGGTGTCAGTTTTGAATTCACACAGGAAAAACATGATCAGAGTGATTTCCATACCTGGTGAAGTGGACACCTCTTCTGCAAAGAAGACTTCAGGTCTCAGCTTCTCCAGGCATCTCCCACTGGTATCCAGCACATCAATCACATCATGTTCTTCAAGAAGATATACATCCTGTAGGTGTAGCTCATCTGCCAAAAAGCTGCCAAATGTACGATTGTATTCCCTGGTCACAAACTGAATAGCATCAAATATCTTCTCTGCCCAAAACCTCCCTTCCTCTGCAAATCTCTCCGCATCCTCCTCAGTCATCCATCTTGGGCCATTTGTGGTGAAGTGCAGTTGTTGACGGAGGGCACCATATCTCTCTCCTATGACATTCCCATTGAACGTCTCAATGCCCACTGGCTGCAAATAACAAGAAGCATGAAGTTCATCAGCCCACTATATTGACGCAAATCAGATCAAGTAGAACATGATAAATCAAATGTCATTTATGTATCCAGAAGTTTAAAAATGATGTTTATGGAGGTTATTGAGTTGATTACTTTTGAAGAAAGCATGATTTATGGCTCTTATGGGAAATGATTCAATTTAGTAAAATGCAACAATAATTTCATTGCAACATATTTATTGATATGAACATACGTTTCAATTTTGAATAAAGACAAATTCAGAAAGCAAGAAGCATCAAGTTCATCAGCTAACAATGGTGATCAAATAGAACACAATGGACTTTATGTCAGTCACATGCTTTAACTGAAGAGGGTTTTATAACACCAAACTTTGCACGATTCAAGGCTGACATATTTAATCATATTTCTAACTCCAAGACCTTTTATGCACATGAAAAAAATTTCAAGTGCAAAAATGGCCATGTTGGACAGATGATAGAAACTTGAAATCTTTGAAGCAGTTTATGAGATCATCTTGTGTTTCTGCAAAAATGGTAGATGCATTATCTTTCATTTTTCTAGAATTAGTTTTTAGAACTTGAGAGCCATCATTTTCAAAATGCCGTCACTAGCAAAATATGTGGAATATGTCAAAAGTATTTTGTGTGTGCTCATTAAACATATACAAGTACATCAGGTTAAAATTTCATCATAATCGGAAGACATGATGTGGGAAAATGTCTTGATTTTGGTCCATGTGGCTTGGAATGGCCCAAAGATAATTTTGTATAACTAAATTTTAGAATTAAAATTCATGTTTCTTGTCAGCAAACCATGTTTTAGATAGTTTTCGGGCCAGGACTCAGGCCTTATTGCATGTACATGGGTGAAATTTGGTACCCATATAGGCTTTATGGTCCAGTTGTGCCTTCTGATGGTCTACTTGATGGATATTCCATACTATTTGAAATAATGAGAAAAAATGTAAAAACTATTTTTTTTTCGTTTCCGGACCAGGACACAGTCCCGATTACACGTGCATGGATGAAATTTGGTGCACATATAGCGTATATGGTCCAGTTGTGCCTTTTGATGGTCTGATTGATGGATATCTTATACCTTTTGAAATATTGAGAAAAATGTTTAAAAAAATATTTTTTGCATTTATGGGCCAAACTTGGCCACCACTGCATGTACATGGATGAAATTTGTTACACATGTCACCTATATGATATAGTTGTCCTTTTGTGGGTGATTCATGCATTTTCTTTACCTTTTGAAATATTGAAAAAAAAAATCAAAATTATTGATTTGTGTTTCCAGGCCAAAACTTATATGTCCACAGATGAAAAATGATTCATGCTACCTCTATAATAGAGGGCGCTGCAATTGTGAATGGACGTGTTTTTTGGTCAGCTGTAATCTGAGTGAGTTAAATTCACCTTTTTTACTATCTCTGGTCTGTAATATTGCTTCCTAATTTCACTTTTTTGTGCCCTCCTGTCGCTGATTGATCTGCCGTAATTCTGATTAATTTCTACCTCTTTTAACACTTTGTACTACCACATTGTTAAATTGCCGTCGTAGGTTCAATCTGGCTCCACGCCATATTGCTTAACTTTGTATTATCGTCATAACCCTTAGCTGTGTCACGCAAGTAATTTCTTCATGAATAAGGTTTGTTCCAAGCTTTAATATACACCAATTACAATCACTTTTCTTCAATCTCAATCAATAGTACTGTAGCTCATTTTATTTCAATTACTCCTTTTAATTACAGAACTGTTAATTGGAAATTCAACTTGTGAATTGGAAATCGTCCTGTGTATTGCAATCAACGATATCTGACAGCAATCATCTGCATTGGAAGTGACTGAGAACAGCAATTAAACACAGTACCAGTGGACATCATAAGTGTAATCTTTCAGGTAATTACAACTTTACTCACTCATAATCATAACTCATTCACTCATAATCAACTCTATTCACTTATAGTTATCTTTGCCCTAGTGTAATTATATTCACCAATTATCATATCTCTGAAATATAACTCAACTTAATTCAAATATATTGTTCTCACTAATATCTTTGAATTTATACTTCTTTACGTAATTTCTATTAAATAAGGCAGCTACCATAACCAAAATATTTTTTTATATCAATTTTTCTGTGAATAATCCGTCTTTAAACTTGCACAACTCTGTAAACCTATTTCAAACTTACTTATATACTTATCAATATAATATTATCAGGTGTTTCACAACGACCTGTGAAGCATCATAATATTCTTATGAGCAGGGGTAGCTTTTGATTAATACAATTTGTATCATTTTACTAACCAGTTCTTACTTAGCAACCAGTGTAACTTATAATCAAGTGCCTTTGCAAAGACCTGTGAGGCATCATACCAACCAGTGCTAACATTCAACCTAG
The DNA here is from genome assembly GCA_026936325.1 of Platynereis dumerilii. Lineage (NCBI taxonomy): Eukaryota > Metazoa > Annelida > Polychaeta > Phyllodocida > Nereididae > Platynereis > Platynereis dumerilii. Next base: position 145,404 of record JAPTHN010000163.1, on the reverse strand, counting down.
TGTCTTCACAAAGACCTGTGAGACATCATAGCAACCACTGTTAACATTCAACCTGTTGCCTTCACAAAGACCTGTGAGGCATCATAGCAACCAGTGCTAACATTCAACATAGTGTCTTCACAAAGACCTGTGAGACATCATAGCAACCACTGTTAACATTCAACCTGTTGCCTTCGCAAAGACCTGTGAGGCATCATACCAACCAGTGCTAACATTCAACCTAGTGTCTTCACAAAGACCTGTGAGACATCATAGCAACCACTGTTAACATTCAACCTGTTGCCTTCACAAAGACCTGTGAGGCATCATAGCAACCAGTGCTAACATTCAACATAGTGTCTTCACAAAGACCTGTGAGACATCATAGCAACCACTGTTAACATTCAACCTGTTGCCTTCGCAAAGACCTGTGAGGCATCATAGCAACCATTGCTAACATTCAACCTAGTGTCTTCACAAAGACCTGTGAGACATCATAGCAACCACTGTTAACATTCAACCTGTTGCCTTCGCAAAGACCTGTGAGGCATCATAGCAACCAGTGCTAACATTCAGCCTAGTGTCTTCACAAAGACCTGTGAGACATCATAGCAACCACTGTTAACATTCAACCTGTTGCCTTCGCAAAGACCTGTGAGGCATCATAGCAACCAGTGCTAACATTCAACCTAGTGTCTTCACAAAGACCTGTGAGACATCATAGCAACCACTGTTAACGTTCAACCTGTAGCCTTTGGAAAGACCTGGGAGGCATCATAGCAACCAGTGTTAATTTTCAACTGTGTGTCTTCACAAAGACCTGTGAGACATCATAGCAACCAGTGTTAACTTTCAACCTGTTGCCTTCGCAAAGACCTGTGAGGCATTGTAGCAACCAGTGTTAACTTTCAACCGAGTGTCTTCACAAAGACCTGTGAGACATCATAGCAACCACTGTTAACACTCAACCTCGTGCCTTCGCAAAGACCTGTGAGGCATCATAACAACCAGTGTTAATTTTCAACCTGGTGTCTTCACAAAGACCTGTGAGACATCATAACAACCAGTGTTAACATTCAACCTCGTGCCTTCGCAAAGACCTGTGAGGCATCATAGCAACCAGAATTAATTTTCAACCTGGTGTGGTGTCTGCGCAAGACCTCTGAGGCATCATAGCAACCAGTTTTAATTTTCAACCTGGTGTCTTCGCAAAGACCTGCGGGACATCATAGCAACCAGTGTTAATTTTCAACCTAGTGTCTTCGCAAAGACCTGTGAGGCATCATAGCAACCAGTGTTAATTTTCAACCTGGTGTCTTCGCAAAGACCTGCGAGACATAATAGCAACCAGTGTTACATCTAAACTTGTGCCTTCGCAAAGACCTGTGAGGCATCATAGCAACCAGTGTTAATATTCAACTTAGTGTCTTGCAAACACCTGTGAGTCATTATAGCAACCAGTGCTAATATTCAACCTTGTGCCTTTGCAAATACATGTGAGGCATCATAGCAACCAGTGTTAATATTCAAGTGAGTGCCTTCGCAGAGACCTGTGAGGCATCACAGCAACCAGTGTTAATATTCAACTTAGTGTCTTCGTAAAAACCTGTGAAGCATTATAGCAACCAGTGAGACATTATAGCAACTTAGTGCCTTCGCAAAGACCTGTGAGGCATCAAAGCAACCAGTGCTAATATTCAACCTTGTGTCTTCACTAAGACTTGTGACACATCATAGCAACCAGTGCTAAGATTTGACATAGTCATAGCAACCAGTTTAACATTTAACCTAGTGCCATCACAAAGACCTGTGGGGCATCATAACAACCATTATTAACACTGACCCACTGCCTTGAAAAGACCTGTGGGACGTTATAGCAACCAGTGTTAACGTTTAACCCAGCGCTATCACAAGACCATTAAAGCAACCAGTGATTATTCTAAACCAAGTGCATCATAGTAACCTGTGTTGATATTCAATTGATCTTGCACTGACATTCAATTTGTTGCAAAATTTCTTTATCGTGACTAACACAATTTTTCAATTTTCAATTTGATTTTCATCCATTTTACCAGAAACTCAATTTATCTTACAGATCTCCACTATGACTGAACGTCGAACCCGTAGTATCACAAAAACCATTGAGGAAGACAACATGTGGGATGAGGACAAGGAAGCTGAGAATGGCGCCTGGGGTGTCGATGATACAGTCACCGCGCACAATCGAAACCCTGGTCAAGCTGCACATGATCAAAACCCTGGTCAAGCGGCGCAAGATCGAAACCCTGGTGAAGCTGCGCATGATAGAAACCCTGGTCTTGACCCACAACGAGAAGCGGAACTCCGTGACCAGGTTAAAACTCTTGAAGGTAGAATCCGGGAGAACAGCCAAAAAATTCACAAGCTAGAACGTGAGAACACTGAATTGAAAAGCAAAAACAACGAACTTCATGACGACAAGGAAGCCCTGGCTCAGGAACTTGAAAAGGCAAATGAGAATCTTACAGATGCAAAAGCTCTATCTGCAGACTTGCTAAACCGTCTTGATGACTCGAGCCCCTCATCCGCCGAATCAAAACCATCTGTCTTAATTCTAACTGACAATCCTGATCTCTCCAGTGCTCTAAGTGACAGAAGTTTCTCGTGGAAAATGGAGGTGAAGGCCGCTGATTCTGTTAAATCTCTTGCAAATGTGATGTCAAATGATCAAGGCAGCAGGCAGTACGAAGGTTTTGATAAAATTGTACTTCTAATGGGAACCTCCGAAATATTGGAAGGCGAGGATGGTCATCAGGTTGCCACCAACATAGTTCGTCTCGCCAAATTGATTTTCAATAAATTAAGTACACCTGTAGCAGCGGTCCAACTCCCACCTATGCGTGATCAGAAAAGGCAGACAGCCATTACTCTGCTGAACTCCATGCTCCAGCGGCAGTTAACTAGTGGAGAGTTTGACTTCATTGAGGTGGTGAGAACCCAAGACAAGAACAATAAGTATTTGAAGGGTCAGCTTGTAAAGGCCGACGGATATAGTGCTACCGCCCTAGGCCTGAGTCTAATATTTGAGGCCCTGGAGGAACAGATTACTGTTGCAGTTCGGGAAAAACCAGAGTCGAAACCTTCATTTGCTTCATCTGACGAGGAAATTCAGGAGGCAATCCAAATCAACGACGATCAAGCAGTTGGTGTAATAATTGGTAACAAAGGCAGCAACATCCGAGCTTTGCAAGCGAAGACCAATACACAAGTTCACATTGTCCCAGTATTGAGGAAAGATAGAAAGGTGTCTCTGGCCTTAATCGTGGGCAACAGCCAAGGCAGAGCAGCCGCTAAGGAAGAAATCTTCTCAATCATCCGAACAGTAGAAAAATCTGATTCAGGAAAACGATCGGCGACTTCTGACCCAAGACTTTCAAAATTCATGAAATGACACTTTAACAGCTGTCCCAGATCCAAACACTTGAATTCCTCAATGTCGAACGGTACCGAATATGAATATTTACATAATAAAGATCACAGTTGCAGCAACGGTAAGTCTCTGTCTTCTATTCGTAACAGGCTTACCCGGTCAGCTACTTGCTGGGGCAGCTCCTACTCTGGAAAACCAGCCAAGATACCCATTGACGGTACATGGGTATCAACAGGTAAACATTTCAGAACAAATACGAATGGAAAAAATCAATTGGTTCTAAATTCGCAAAAGACAGTCACCTCCAACCGTTTTCAAGTTTTTGCCAAACAGGCTACTTATGTGGGTGGCACTGAAAATGGTACATTGAGTGGAAAAGCAAAACATTCTGTTAGCAACAACCTGAGATTTTTGCTTTGGAATGCCCAAAGCATAAAACAGAAAACTGAACTTACTAGGGATGTCATGAGTGAACATGATGTTGACATCTCACTTCTGGTTGAAACTTGGTTAACTCAAAATGATTCCATTGAAATTGGTAATCTCGAGCAGAGTGAATATGTCTTTCATAATACCCCACGGGAAAACAGAATCGGTGGTGGTATTGGTGTATTGCATAAAAGAGGTTTGAAAATTGAAAAGGTTAAATCTGAAACCACAACCACGTTTGAGAATATGGAAATCCTTATAAAGCTGGGTGGTAAGGTGGCCACTGTAATTGTCATCTATCGTGCAGAATCAACTGCAAAGAGAAAATATTCCATGAATGAATTCTATGCAGAGTTCTCCAAATTCTTATCAAACTACCAATCCTGTAATCACGAGCTGATCATTACCGGAGATTTCAACTTCCATATGAACAAACCAAATGACCCTAGAACCCAACGGTTTAATGACCTGCTGGAGATGTTTGACCTTAAACAGCATGTTATCGGACCAACTCACAAAAGTGGGAATACGCTTGATCTAATCCTAACTCGGAAGAATTCAACAATCACAAATTGCACCATAAGTGATCTGAACTCCGATCATAACTGCATATTGTTTGATATCAAAATAGGAAGTCACGAAAATCAATCCAAATTGATAAAATTCAGGAAAACAAGTTGTATAAACCTGGACAAATTTAGAACAGATCTGAAGAGCAAATTATGTTTCGCACCTTCATCATCCAAAAATAAACAGTATTTGGATGAGTTGGTTAGAATTTATGAATCATCATTAGAAGTGTTAGATAAACATGCGCCTGAGGTAGAGAGAAAGGTCGGCATCAGAAAACCAAACCCATGGACTAATGCTGATATCAAGAACCAAAAAGTCGAAAAAAGGAAGGCGGAGAAGAAATGGAGAAAAACAAGGCTGACTGTCGACTGGGAGATTTTCCAAAGCAAACGCAATGCCTACAACAAACATCTTAATGAACTGAGGTCTAAAAATTTAAAATCCATCATTCAGAAACACAAAGGAAACTCAAAGGCCATGTTTAAGACAATAAACTCAAGTCTAAACAGAAACCAGTCCCCACCACTACCTGATCATGATGATGATGATAAGTCCCTTGCTGATAATTTCAATATCTTCTTTGACGAAAAAATTTCAAAATTGAGAAGTAAACTACCCCAATCTCTCAATACTCCCTCAAATTTGAACTACATAAACCATTCTTCTGGTAACAGTTCCTCTACTGGAAGACTATCAGAATTCAAAAGCCTCTCCGAAGCTGAGGTAAAGAAACTAGTGCTTTCTATGCCCACTAAGCACTGTAAGCTTGACCCTCTGCCGACCTGGTTGATAAAAGAGTGTCTTGATGTGGTCATACCCATACTCACTGAAATAGTAAATGTATCTCTCGAAATTGGTGAAATGCCATCAAACTTAAAACACGCTGTTGTCAAACCACTCTTGAAAAAACAAGGCATTGATCTTGCTATGAAGAATTATCGACCAGTTTCAAATCTCACCTTTCTGAGCAAACTTATTGAAAGTGCAATTATCTCGCAATTCATCAATCATTTAGATGTAAACAAACTTACTGATGAGAGACAATCAGCTTATAAGAAAAACCACAGCACCGAAACATTACTTCTGAAAATTCACAACGACATCATATCTAACATGAGTGATGGTCGGGTTTCAATGCTTGTACTGCTTGACCTATCGGCAGCATTCGACACAATTGATCATAATATTCTTACCGACAGACTATACAATAAATATGGCATACAAGGAACGGCACTCAAATGGTTCAAATCATATCTCTCTGACAGAACCCAATCAGTGCTTATAAATGATACTGAATCAAACAGACTGCCTTTGATGTGTGGAGTACCTCAAGGCTCAAAACTAGGTCCAATTTTGTTTAATGCTTATATTGCGCCTTTGAGTGATATAGCGGGGAAAAATGGTATTGAAGATGAAAAATATGCGGATGACGAGCAACTCCTTCTCTCCTTCAAACCCCAAAATATGACTAGTGAAAGTGAAGCCTTTAACAAAATGGAAAGATGCATCAATGACATACGGAAGTTCCTTTCCGAAAATAAACTGTGCAATAATAGTGAAAAAACAGAATTACTACTCATCGGTTCTTCCCATCAACTAAACAAAACCACTTGCAACAAGATAAATATTGATGGCACTGACATCCAGGGTTCAACCAGTGCTCGGAATCTTGGAGTAATCTTTGATAAAAATATGTCAATGAACAAACATGTCAACAATATGTGCAAAAATGCTTACTTTAATATCAGAAATACCGCTAAGATTAAAAAGAACCTTGACAAAGATAGTCTTAAGGCAGCAGTCAATGCTCTTGTCACTCCACATCTGGACTATGGTAATGCTCTACTTTACAACATTTCAAATTTTCTGATAAATAAGCTCCAGATTACCCAAAACTCGGCTGTAAGATGAATTGAAAATGTTAAGAGACATGATAGAATAACCAATCATAGAAAAGGTCTCCACTGGCTTCCGATTCCGGCAAGGATAAATTTCAAAATTTTAGTCAATACCTGGAAATCTCTCAACAAGGAAGCTCCTATTTATCTTCAGAAATTACTGGAGACAAAATCGCCAGGACGCACCCTGAGAAGTAATGAAAAATGGCTCTTGAAAGTACCCGACACCAGGAAGAAAACAAGTGCCATAAACAGAAGCTTTTCAATCGCGGGCCCGACACTGTGGAACCAGCTACCCGAAAACCTGAAAAACATTGATTCACTGACAACTTTCAAGAAGAATCTGAAAACACATCTTTTCAGCCAGTTCTATTTATAATGGCTGAACAGCGCTGGTGAGCAATTTATTGTAACTAGCGCTTTACAAGTCAATACTATTATTATTATTATTATTATTGCTTTAAAGTGACGATGATAGGACCCTGAATAAAATAGGGCACCATACGGTATATCAAAGTGACAGACTGTAATGGCCTTATTCAACCTTTTTAAATGCAAAAACGTGCATTCAAGCAGTCAATTCCTCCATTTTCATCCATTTGTAACAGTTCTGGCGCAAGCCACCAGAGGACACCCAACACTGTCATCCCTCTTGTGGTTGCACACAACATTAAATAAGCTTTTGTCCAGATCATGAAATTATTTTAACTATTCGTAATAATCACACTCATCATACATCTGCCCACTGGAACTTTCCTTGACGGCAAAATTAATTATTAATTTCACGGAAATGCTTAACATTATTATTTTAGTTTGTAAATAGTAAATAGTTCGGAATGATATATATAATTAATTTGCAGTGTTGTTCATAAAATACCATCCTATCACTTGGCATGAAATTTATCTAATAAAAATGTTTTACATCAATTATTTGTTATACATTTATTAGATTACCTTTGAACATTCTCTTTGTGTAGTTTGCTGCCTTTACGTTTACTCTCACGTACGGCTGTTGGAGGCAGTGACGAAACGTAATAACCCATTAAACGGACACCAAGTGTAAACAGTACAGTCTCCGCCCCGATACTTGCAGGCAATGTAAGGTGAAAATGCATATTTGCCAGCACATTGAAGGGTGGATGACAACTTGAATGTAGTTTTGGTGGAAAAATGGATCATTGACAAGTTATGGTTCTTTGTCATTTGAGAGATTAGCATATCTCCTGACGCTGGTTGAAGATTAAGGATTGACCATAAAAGGATAATCCTGAAGAATTCCATCATGGTGATTGCTTGACTGATAAATGGTAAACTAATTATTAGTAAATTTATAGGCAAAATCGACAATGGGAAAGTTGATAATTAGAGAACAAATAGTGTGGGATGTACTGTATAATTAGTGCATCCAGATTCAAGTTAAGTTGTTAACTGATAGTGCATCAATGATCTGTGAATTGGATTGGTGAAATTAACTTTTTGTAGAGAATACTGCATTAGTCCCTATTCAATCAAGGTCAAATTGAAAACACTCCTTCTTTGCATCAAATTTAAAGTGAATAATTATGCTCCTTCTTTGCTCAAGTTGAATGTAAATTTGCCCCTTCTTTGCTCAAGTTGATTGTAAATTTGCCCCTTCTTTGCTCAAGTTGATTGTAAATTTGCCCCTTCTTTGATCAAGTTGATCATAAATTTGCCCCTTCTTTGCTCAAGTAGATTGTAAATTTGCCCCTTCTTTGTTCAAGTTGATAGTAAATTTGCCCCTTCTTTGTTTAAGTTGATAGTAAATTTGCCCCTTCTTTGCTCAAGTTGATTGTAAATTTGCCCCTTCTTTGCTCAAGTTGATAGTAAATTTGCCTCCTTCTTTGCTCAAGTTGAAAGTAAATTTGCCCCTTCTTTGCTCAAGTTGATAGTAAATTTGCCCCTTCTTTGTTTAAGTTGATTGTAAATTTGCCCCTTCTTTGCTCAAGTTGATAGTAAATTTGCCTCCTTCTTTGCTCAAGTTGAAAGTAAATTTGCCCCTTCTTTGCTCAAGTTGATTGTAAATTTGCCCCTTCTTTGCTCAAGTTGATTGTAAATTTGCCCCTTCTTTGCTCAAGTTGATTGTCAATATGCCCCTTCTTTGCTCAAGTTGATTGTAAATTTGCTCCTTCTTTGCTCAAGTTGATTGTACATTTGCCCCTTCTTTGCTCAAGTTGATTGTAAATTTGCCCCTTCTTTGCTCAAGTTGATAGTAAATTTGCCCCTTCTTTGCTCAAGTTGATAGTAAATTTGCCCCTTCTTTGCTCAAGTTGATTGTAAATTTGCCCCTTCTTTGCTCAAGTTGATAGTAAATTTGCCCCTTCTTTGATCAAGTTAATTGTAAATTTGCCCCATCTTTGCTCAAGTTGATAGTGAATATGCTCCTAATTTGTTTCAAGTTCAAAGTGAATATCCTCCTTTTTGTGTGAAGTTGAAAGTTAATATGCTCATTTTTGTGTGAAGTTGAAAGTTAATTTGCTCCTTATTTGTTTCAAGTTGAAAGTCAATATGCTCCTTCTTTGTTTAAAGCTAAAAGTAAATATGCTCCTTATTTGTTTAAAGTTGAAAGTCAATATGCTCCTTCTTTGTTTAAAGCTAAAAGTAAATATGCTCCTTATTCGTTTAAAGTTGAAAGTTAATATGCTCCCTCTTTCGTCAAGTTGAAAGTGAATATGCTCCTTTTTTAAAGTTGAAAGTGAACATGCTTCTTCTTCTAGTTGAAAGTGAATACATTCCCTCTCCTCTTCACTTTAACACGAAGTTGCACTTAATTATGCCTACACAAAGTGATGGAAATGGCCATTCCAATTTTTTTAAAGGGAAAGAATTCTTCCACCACAGCATTATTTTGGCTGAAAATACCATGAAGACTGAAGAAGTAGCATGATAATTGTAATTTAACCACTGATCATTGAGGGAGCTGTACCAGGGTACAGGGGGCCATGAAGACTGAAGAAGTAGCATGATAATTTTAATTTAACCACTGATCATTAAGGGAGCTGTAGCAGGGTACAGGGGGCCATGAAGACTGAAGAAGTAGCATGATAATTGTAATTTCACCACTGATCATTAAGGGAGCATTAGCAGGGTACAGGGGGCCATGAAGACTGAAGAAGTAGCATAATAATTGTAATTTCACCACTGATCATTGAGGGAGCTATAGCAGGGTACAGGGGGCCATGAAGACTGAAGAAGTAGCATGATAATTGTAATTTCACCACTGATCATTAAGGGAGCTATAGCAGGGTACAGGGGGCCATGAAGACTGAAGAAGTAGCATGATAATTGTAATTTCACCACTGATCATTAAGGGAGCTGTAGCAGGGTACAGGGGGCCATGAAGACTGAAGAAGTAGCATGATAATTGTAATTTCACCACTGATCATTGAGGGAGCTATAGCAGGGTACAGGGGGCCATGAAGACTGAAGAAGTAGCATGATAATTTTAATTTAACCACTGATCATTAAGGGAGCTGTAGCAGGGTACAGGGGGCCATGAAGACTGAAGAAGTAGCATAATAATTGTAATTTCACCACTGATCATTAAGGGAGCATTAGCAGGGTACAGGGGGCCATGAAGACTGAAGAAGTAGCATGATAATTTTAATTTAACCACTGATCATTAAGGGAGCTGTAGCAGGGTACAGGGGGCCATGAAGACTGAAGAAGTAGCATAATAATTATAATTTCACCACTGATCATTGAGGGAGCTATAGCAGGGTACAGGGGGCCATGAAGACTGAAGAAGTAGCATGATTATTTTAATTTCACCACTGATCATTAAGGGAGCTGTAGCAGGGTACAGGGGGCCATGAAGACTGAAGAAGTAGCATGATAATTGTAATTTCACCACTGATCATTGAGGGAGCTGTAGCAGGGTACAGGGGGCCATGAAGACTGAAGAAGTAGCGTGATAATTGTAATTTCACCACTGATCATTGAGGGAGCTGTAGCAGGGTACAGGGGGCCATGAAGACTGAAGAAGTAGCATGATAATTGTAATTTCACCACTGATCATTAAGGGAGCTGTAGCAGGGTACAGGGGGCCATGAAGACTGAAGAAGTAGCATGATAATTGTAATTTAACCACTGATCATTAAGGGAGCTGTAGCAGGGTACAGGGGGCCATGAAGACTGAAGAAGTAGCATGATAATTGTAATTTCACCCCTGATCATTAAGGGAGCTGTAGCAGGGTACAGATCCCCCTGTTTTTTTATCAAGGTAGCTCAGCTCCCCTGAGCTCCCCTCCATTTCCATCACTGCCTACACATTCAAAACAAAAGAGTGTACTTTCAAACACACCAAATGTCCGTATTCTTACACTGAACCCATGTGGGAAAGCACTCCTGCATGCAAGATTTGGCAAGAGAGATTCAGGTGGCAGGATGTGGTTCCTTAACCGCATCAGGACTTACAACAAAGCATGGATTCACTGGTATGAACAAGAGACCTAAAGGGACAGCATTATCCATCCAAGTTATTCCTGTGACTTATAGCTTTACATAAGTCCTGGTTTTTCCCTTACTTTATTCTCTGGAGGGCCGCATATGATTTTGTGATGAACTTGTTCTAGATTCTTCTCGTGACCGTTTTTATTTTACCATAAAGTTCTATTGGTGCAATTATTTGATTCACGGACTCCTTTTGGGTTCTAGTGATGCACGGATAGTGAAAATAGCCCAATACTGAATAATCCGGCAAACGCCAACTGCTAGATACCGGATATAAACTGGATATTAACCGGATATTAACCGGATAGGAGCCAGGTGGGAACCGGATAATACACGTGTAAACGAGGAAGTTTTTCAACGGTTGATTATAAATATTTTTTCTGAGAGCCAGGAGACATCTGTCCTGCAGCAGGACTGTTTCTCTGATGGAATGATTTTCCTTATGTCCTGTAATTGAAGATGGTGACATCATGTTTATGACTCTGTTCTTGTAACATTCTTTTTCTTATTACCAATGTTTTTTTAAAGCTTTTCACATATTATTGAGAATCCCGTATATCCTGCAAATTCCAATATCTGGCTGGAAACCAGATACCTTGCCAGATATCCGTGCATCCCTATTGGGTTCCCCTATTTTTCTAGGTAACAAATTTGTGCCAATGCAGGGGCACCTGGGCAGTGTTTCTCCTGGAGTAAGGAGTGCATATTACATTGTGATATTAGACGCAGCAGTGATGGAAATGGAAAGAGTTTTGGTTGGGGTAGCTCTTGGCTGGTGCAGCAACGGCACTCCTTTCCAAATTACATTGTGATATTAGACGCAGCAGTGATGAAATGGAAAGAGTTTTGGTTGGGGTAGCTCTTGGCTGGTGCAGCAACGGCACTCCTTTCCAAATTACATTGTGATATTAGACGCAGCAGTGATGGAAATGGAAAGAGTTTTGGTTGGGGTAGCTCTTGGCTGATGCAGCAACGGCACTCCTTTCCAAATTACATTGTGATATTAGACGCAGCAGTGATGGGAATGTGAAGTTTTGCTTGGGATGGCTCTTGGCTGATGCAGCAACGGCACTCCTTTCCAAATTACATTGTGATATTAGACGCAGCAGTGATGGAAATGGAAAGTTTTGGTTGGGATGGCTCTTGACTGGTGCAGCAACGGCACTCCTTTAAAAATTACATTGTGATATTAGACGCAGCAGTGATGGGAATGGGAAGTTTTGCTTGGGATGGCTCTTGACTGGTGCAGCAACGGCACTCCTTTCCAAATTACATTGTGATATTAGACGCAGCAGTGATGAAATGGATAGTTTTGGTTGGGATAGCTCTTGGCTGGTGCAGCAACGGCACTCCTTTCCAAATTACATTGTGATATTAGACGCAGCAGTGATGGAAATGGAAAGAGTTTTGGTTGGGGTAGCTCTTGGCTGATGCAGCAACGGCACTCCTTTCCAAATTACATTGTGATATTAGACGCAGCAGTGATGGGAATGTGAAGTTTTGCTTGGGATGGCTCTTGGCTGATGCAGCAACGGCACTCCTTTCCAAATTACATTGTGATATTAGACGCAGCAGTGATGGAAATGGAAAGTTTTGGTTGGGGTAGCTCTTGGCTGGTGCAGCAACGGCACTCCTTTCCAAATTACATTGTGATATTAGACGCAGCAGTGATGGGAATGGGAAGTTTTGCTTGGGGTGGCTCTTGGCTGGTGCAGCAACGGCACTCCTTTCCAAATTACATTGTGATATTAGACGCAGCAGTGATGGGAATGTGAAGTTTTGCTTGGGATGGCTCTTGGCTGGTGCAGCAACGGCACTCCTTTCCAAATTACATTGTGATATTAGATGCAGCAGTGATGGAAATGGTAAGTTTTGCTTGGGGTGGCTCTTGACTGGTGCAGCAATGGCACTCCTTTAAAAATTACATTGTGATATTAGACGCAGCAGTGATGGGAATGGGAAGTTTTGCTTGGGATGGCTCTTGACTGGTGCAGCAACGGCACTCCTTTCCAAATTACATTGTGATATTAGACGCAGCAGTGATGGAAATGGGAAGTTTTGCTTGGGGTGGCTCTTGACTGGTGCAGCAACGGCACTCCTTTCCAAATTACATTGTGATATTAGACGCAGCAGTGATGGAAATGGGAAGTTTTGCTTGGGGTGGCTCTTGGCTGTTGCAGCAACGGCACTCCTTTCCAAATTACATTGTGATATTAGATGCAGCAGTGATGGAAATGGTAAGTTTTGCTTGGGGTGGCTCTTGACTGGTGCAGCAATGGCACTCCTTTCCAAATTACATTGTGATATTAGACGCAGCAGTGATGGGAATGTGAAGTTTTGCTTGGGATGGCTCTTGGCTGATGCAGCAACGGCACTCCTTTCCAAATTACATTGCGATATTAGACGCAGCAGTGATGGAAATGGAAAGAGTTTTGGTTGGGGTAGCTCTTGGCTGATGCAGCAACGGCACTCCTTTCCAAATTACATTGTGATATTAGACGCAGCAGTGATGGGAATGTGAAGTTTTGCTTGGGATGGCTCTTGGCTGATGCAGCAACGGCACTCCTTTCCAATTACATTGTGATATAAGACGCAGCAGTGATGGGAATGGAAAGTTTTGGTTGGGGTAGCTCTTGGCTGGTGCAGCAACGGCACTCCTTTCCAAATTACATTGTGATATTAGATGCAGCAGTGATTGGAATGTGAAGTTTTGCTTGGGATGGCTCTTGGCTGATGCAGCAATGGTACGCCTTTCCAAATTACATTGTGATATTAGACGCAGCAGTGATGGGAATGTGAAGTTTTGGTTGGGATGGCTCTTGGCTGATGCAGCAACGGCACTCCTTTCCAAATTACATTGTGATATTAGACGCAGCAGTGATGGGAATGGAAAGTTTTGCTTGGGATGGCTCTTGGCTGGTGCAGCAACGGCACTCCTTTCCAAATTACATTGTGATATTAGACGCAGCAGTGATGGGAATGGGAAGTTTTGCTTGGGGTGGCTCTTGGCTGGTACAGCAACGGCACTCCTTTCCAAATTACATTGTGATATTAGACGCAGCAGTGATGGCAATGGGAAGTTTTGCTTGGGGTGGCTCTTGACTGGTGCAGCAACGGCACTCCTTTAAAAATTACATTGTGATATTAGACGCAGCAGTGATGGAAATGGAAAGAGTTTTGGTTGGGGTAGCTCTTGGCTGGTGCAGCAACGGCACTCCTTTCCAAATTACATTGTGATATTAGACGCAGCAGTGATGGAAATGGAAAGAGTTTTGGTTGGGGTAGCTCTTGGCTGGTGCAGCAACGGCACTGCTTTCCAAATTACATTGTGATATTAGACGCAGCAGTGATGGGTATGGGAAGTTTTGGTTGGGATGGCTCTTGGCTGGTGCAGCAACGGCACTCCTTTCCAAATTACATTGTGATATTAGACGCAGCAGTGATGGGAATGGGAAGTTTTGCTTGGGGTGGCTCTTGGCTGGTGCAGCAACGGCACTCCTTTCCAAATTACATTGTGATATTAGATGCAGCAGTGATTGGAATGTGAAGTTTTGGTTGGGATGGCTCTTGGCTGGTGCAGCAATGGCACTCCTTTCCAAATTACATTGTGATATTAGACGCAGCAGTGATGGGAATGGGAAGTTTTGCTTGGGGTGGCTCTTTGCTGGTGCAGCAACGGCACTCCTTTCCAAATTACATTGTGATATTAGATGCAGCAGTGATGGAAATGGAAAGAGTTTTGGTTGGGGTAGCTCTTGGCTGATGCAGCAACGGCACTCCTTTCCAAATTACATTGTGATATTAGACGCAGCAGTGATGGAAATGGAAAGAGTTTTGGTTGGGGTAGCTCTTGGCTGGTGCAGCAACGGCACTCCTTTCCAAATTACATTGTGATATTAGACGCAGCAGTGATGGAAATGGAAAGAGTTTTGGTTGGGGTAGCTCTTGGCTGGTGCAGCAACGGCACTCCTTTCCAAATTACATTGTGATATTAGACGCAGCAGTGATGGGAATGGATAGTTTTGGTTGGAGTAGCTCTTGGCTGGTGCAGCAACGGCACGCCTTTCCAAATTACATTGTGATATTAGACGCAGCAGTGATGGGAATGGGAAGTTTTGGTTGGGATGGCTCTTGGCTGGTGCAGCAACGGCACTCCTTTCCAAATTACATTGTGATATTAGACGCAGCAGTGATAGGAATGGGAAGTTTTGCTTGGGGTGGCTCTTGGCTGTTGCAGCAACGGCACTCCTTTCCAAATTACATTGTGATATTAGATGCAGCAGTGATGGAAATGGGAAGTTTTGCTTGGGGTGGCTCTTGACTGGTGCAGCAACGGCACTCCTTTCCAAATTACATTGTGATATTAGACGCAGCAGTGATGGGAATGGAAAGTTTTGCTTGGGATGGCTCTTGGCTGGTGCAGCAACGGCACTCCTTTCCAAATTACATTGTGATATTAGACGCAGCAGTGATGGGAATGGAAAGTTTTGGTTGGGGTAGCTCTTGGCTGGTGCAGCAACGGCACTCCTTTCCAAATTACATTGTGATATTAGACGCAGCAGTGATGGGAATGGGAAGTTTTGCTTGGGGTGGCTCTTGGCTGGTGCAGCAACGGCACTCCTTT
Source organism: Platynereis dumerilii (assembly GCA_026936325.1). Lineage (NCBI taxonomy): Eukaryota > Metazoa > Annelida > Polychaeta > Phyllodocida > Nereididae > Platynereis > Platynereis dumerilii. The sequence continues at coordinate 130,022 of JAPTHN010000163.1, read as the reverse complement.
CCAAATTACATTGCGATATTAGATGCAGCAGTGATGGAAATGGAAAGAGTTTTGGTTGGGGTAGCTCTTGGCTGGTGCAGCAACGGCACTCCTTTCCAAATTACATTGTGATATTAGACGCAGCAGTGATGGAAATGGAAAGAGTTTTGGTTGGGGTAGCTCTTGGCTGGTGCAGCAACGGCACGCCTTTCTAAAGTTTTAAGAGGGAAAAAATTCAGACACCAAATACCTGGAGGACTGAAAAAGTGAAATTGACAATTTAAATGTCGCCACTGATCATTTGGGGAACTGTGGCAGGTAGAGCTCCCTCAGTTTTTTTATCAAGGGAGCTCAGCTCCCCCGAGCTCACCCCTCCCACCAGTTTCCATTACTGACACGGAAGAAAACAAATCAATGAAACACAAAAGGTTAGTATTTCAAAATTGAATTTTTATTACCGATGCCTGATAGGCAACTAAATTATGATAATGACGAAAAAAGGTTACATAATAAACATCAAAGTTAATATGAAACATTTAATAAGATAGATGACATTGCTTTAAAAACAAAAAATAAAACATTGATGATATAACAGATGAAAGAGAAGACATTGCTAACAAAAAGCAAACATTTATGACATAACTAATGACAGGGATAGCATTGTTATAAAAAAAGAAACATTGATGAAAAATTTTACATCTAACAGCTGAAATTGGTTACACAATGGCCTGATTTAATAAACAATAATCTGATAAGCTCATGTCCCGTGATTTCCTTGGCAGTTTTTTTTTTCCGCAGACCACAAATTAGATATTATGAGGTTCAATATTCCATACTAATTTCCATTCTGATGATTCAATTGGAGCAGTTGCCAGTTAAGTTCAAATAGCTTCAAGACACAACAGTATAATGAAATATGTCTGCATACCTCACAAACGTTTATATTTGAAACATAATCTGTAATTTGTTTATTTTAATACCGTCATAGTAACCTTTGATGGTAAAATGATTTTCATCAATACTTCGACTATATGTACACAATACGCTGCAATAATACATGTACTCAAATTTGCATAAAACCAATTATACAAAATATTACAACACCCTTCATCAATCATCCAACTTTCTTCAAATTCCATTAATTTCATAATAAAATATGTGCATCAAATCAAATTATTTCATTTACAGAATATTATAATATTCACAGAGCTCTGCACCCCACGTCAATACTCCAATATTTATACCACTTTCAATAATCCTATTTTTACAGCACTTTTTATCAATAATCCTATTTTTACTGCACCCTTCATCAATAATCCAATATATACAGTGCCCATCATTTATAATTCAGTATTTACAGCGCTTTCCCTCAATAATGCAATATTTGCAGAATCCCTCGTCAATAATCCAATATAATACAGTTCTCTTCATCAATAATCCTACACAAATGTCAATTTTTATTATATTGTTATCAATCCAATATTAATTTCAGCACTATTCATCAGGAAACCAATATTTACCCTATCCTACATTAATAATTCAATATTTACAGCATTGGCATCAATAATCCAATATTTACATCAAGATTAATCTCATCCAGTATGTCACAAAATGAATGTTTGTATTGGTGCCTTTTCCAGGGAAGTGCAGTCCTAAACATAGGGGAGAGCGGGGCACAGTGAGACGGCGGGCACAGTGAGACAAAGCCCGTAGCACCTAAGTGGTACTGTTTACACATCAACCCTCGTTTGTATAAAACAAAAAGTAAGTAAGTGAGAGTGTGACCTATATCTGGAATGCCTACACAGCATATCGAGAGTGGAATTTCAATATTTTGGTTTTTAGCTAGTAAAAGTAAATAATTTTGCTAAACGACTTTTTGTTATAGTTCCCAAGAAAAATGGGATAATGCTAATCAACTGCCAGGGATTCAAACCTTGGTCATTTGTCTTAGTTTGGTGAGATGATGAACCACAATGTAGGCATCCGGTCCACAGGATTAAAACATTTTAAAAAAGAAAGCTGTGTGGGGCACAGTGAGACAGTTTAAGGCGGGGCACAGTGAGACATCACTAAATACACTTGAAATGACCTGAATGTGATGCACAGCTCGCAATTCACATTAAAAACAAAATTCAGTGTAAAAACCACTGATTTTAGTGAGTCATATCCAAAGAGAAGCATCAGAAAGAATTTTGATTAGTATGTAACAGGTGCGGCAGGTTAAATAAGTCGTGCATGTGTCCTGTGCGATGAAGTTTCGAAACATGCTCGAAAACAGACCTAAAAAATCACCTAGCCAGCTGCTTTTATAAAAGTACAGTAGTTTCTGTAGCAACAATTGATAGAACAATTCCGCAGGTCCCGAGGATCGACGGTTATGGCAGCAGATACCCTGTCTCACTGTGCCCCACCTGCTGTCTCACTGTGCCCCGCCCACGGGGCACAGTGAGACACTTAACGAGCATGGATGTAACTGAAAATTTCTCCAAACCTGTAAAAGGTAGGAACCTGAAACTACTTTACAATATACCCAACGTCATTACCTATAATGTGGACCTGATCTCATTTAATTGGTTACTGCCAACATTTTGGAACACTTGAAAATAAAAAAAGTGTCTCACCGTGCCCCGCTCTCCCCTACTTTGTAACTCACCAAAATATGCATTGTGCAGCAAAAGGTTAATAATTTTTCACTACAGTTACAAATATGTCTTCCAATGTCATCATTTGTCTGTGCCTAATTTGATAATTACTGAATTTTGAAAACTTGGGCAATTTTGTTCTTGTTGTTTTTATTATGCTCTGTGTATTATCAGTAGTAACAAAAAAGCCAAAAAGGTATTTTAGAAAACGAAAAAGTACAAAGTAATGCACGTTTGTTTCAATAAATATCGCATCTCAGGTCACAATTTTCGTGCTTTAAGCATGGGAATCAAATGGAAAGTGTTATGTTTCTTTCCAACACAAAATTTGCAATATCTCCCTTATTTCTAACTCGATTGGAGCAATCGTTGACTAAGTTGCGTCTAGATCTATCTGGTAATTTGGGGTTTGGATCTTTAGCATCATTTTAATTTAACATACCTAACACTTTTTCAATAATCCTATATTTACATTACCCTTCATCAATAATCCAATATTTACAGCACACTTCATCAATAATCCAATATTTACAGCACTTTTCATCAATAATCCAATATTGCCCGCGCTCTTCATCAGTAATCAATTATTTACAGCACTTTCAATCAATAATCCAATATTTACAGCACATTTTATCAATAATCCAATATTTACAGCACTTTTCATCAATAATCCAATATTTACAGTACTTACCATCAATAATTCAATATCTAAAGCACATTTTATCAATAATCCAATATTTACAGCACCTTTCATCAATAATCCTATATTTACATTACCCTTCATCAATAATCCTATTTTTACAGCACTTTTCATCAATAACCTATATTTACAACACACTTTGTCAATAATCCAATATTCACGGCACTTTTCATCAATAATCCTATATTTACAGCACCCTTCATCAATAATCAATATTTACAGCACTTTCCATCAATAATCCAATATTTACAGCACCCTTCATCAATAATCCAATACTTCCAGCACTATTCATCAATAAGCCTATATTTACATCACGCTTCGTCAATAATCCAATATTTACAGCACTTTTCATCAATAATCCTATATTTACAGCACCCTTCATGAATAATCAAATATTTACAGTACTTACCATCAATAATTCAATATCTAAAGCACATTTTATCAATAATCCAATATTTACAGCACCCTTCATCAATAATCCTATATTTACAGCACTTTTCATCAATAATCCTATTTTTACAACAATTTCCATCAATAATCCTATATTTACAACACTTTTTAATGACAATCCAATATTTACAGCACCCTTGATCAATAATCCTATATTTACAGCACTTTTTATTGATAATCCTATATTTACAGCACTTTTTATTGATAATCCTATATTTACAGCACTCTTCGTCAATGTTCAATATTTACATCACACTTCATCAATACTCTGATATTCATATGAAACTAAATCGACAATTCAATGTATGCATCAAACTTGATCAATACTTCAAAAGAGCAAATCACACTTCATAATATTAGTTTCCCATTCATCAATACTTGACATCTAATCTCATGAGAATTCCGACATTACACGACCAAGTGACAAATTCATATTAGGAAGACATAGTGAGTCCTGAGTTAAAATTGATCACAGATAACGATAATTTACTGAGGTAGAATCTGTTCCAGATTCCTAAGAACTCTAAGTACAAATATACCTGGCAGATACAGCACTTTACTATTAGTGATCAAATAAAAAAACACAGAAGAAGCAAAACCTTGATTTTACAATATTCAATGGAGATTCATTACATGGCCTGTTTATCAAAAATTATTTTACAGCTGTCAAATGACAAGTGCTTACAGAATTGTCCTGGCATACACCTTTGTGAGGTCATATCCCTGTCCATGGCATGGATGCCATGCGAGTCACATACTGTGTCATAACACTCCCCACTGTGGACAAAAGATACTAAATGACAAACAAAGAGTCAATTTCAATGCAAGAGATTGGATCTGTGAGGTCACTAATGGCCACAAACAGATGTACACATTATTCATCAACTCTAATTTGTATAGTAAGCATTTCTATCTTAACACTTCCCGTAATGTGTTTAATTTTTTCTCTTGACTTTTGTTCACATCACGAAGCCGTTCATTTTCCTCCTTCAGCTCTTTGCATTCTTTTATTTTGTCTCTTAATAGAGTGGAGTGTCTCTCACTTGCATGTTGCAGTTCTGTTTTCATAGATTCATTTTCCTTTTTCAAAGATTTGTTTTCTCTTTTCAAAGCTTCAATTTCTTTCATCAAAGCTTCATCTTGTCTTCTGCAAGCTTCAAGGTCAGTGACAACCCCATGAATCAACTTGGTCTGGTATGTGTTGTCAGCCGCTTCTGCAGCAGGGACTTGAGGCTGGTCCTCTTCCGACAACAGTGTGTCCAACTGTGTAGTGTAAAACAAAATAATTAGATCAATTACAGATATAACATCATAATTAAATCACACCCTGAAAAAAAAGGATTGAGTAAAACAGACATTGAACGGTAGCTGTTATCTGTCCAAAATTTGTGTATATCAGACAAGATTTTTTAGTGAAACAATCAAGACAAGGAAGTTGTCAATCCTAACCAATTTCTTGCATAACTTGATAACGGAAATGTCGAAATTACACACACATTTCAGACGAATTTACACAAAATTTGGGACGGACACCAGATGACGTTCATTTTTTCTATTTCACACAAACTTTTTTTTCAGTGTGCAACAAATACAGAATTTTTAGTTTATCTTGTATGCAATTGACATAATGCCAAATTTATGACAATGTAATAATAAAAGCAGTACGTAAAATTTGCATGAAACACTCATGAAACTGATGAGAAAAGTTTCTTAAACTGGTTCTTGTTGTGTGACCTGCATCAAAGTAATGTAAATATTCCAAGAAATAAATGCATAACAAAGAAAATATTCCATTATGATAAATTTACATATAAGTGTGGTCCATGGAATATCAGATAGTTGCTAGACAACTTTGTTACTGATGCTGTAGTCGCACTTCAAATGTAAAACATTTTTAAAAAGGAACGATCGAGGCACCCTCCTCACCTATAACAAACGTGAAGATCTTGACTGAGATAACATTGAAGTAACATCGATCGATCTTATGAAGGAACAATATCTGCTCTGACAGATTGTACTAAATTATATTAATTTGGTGATATTAAAATTAACTTAAATATATATATAAAAAGACAATTCCAGTGTTAATAGACTGATCAAGGACTACAAAGACTTTCTAATTTCAAGTGATCTTGTGTGATCAATTAATTGCAACGCTTACTCGTGTAACAACACAATCATGTTCGCTGATTGATCAATAATAACAATAACAGTAACAAAATTTTATTTTTCATCACACATAAAAAACAGGGAACATTAGCTTTGTCATTCTGCATTATTAGATCATATAATTGTTTCAAATGTTGAGAAAATACAGAACAGTGGTTCCATTCCCGTTGGTTTCACTTTCAGGGACCATAAATTGATCTATTGTACAAGAAAGTCAATGCACGACTACATGGGTTTTCAAAGATGTGTGAATGTAAGCAGGGGCGGACTGGCCTATGTGGCAAAGTGACAACTGCCACGGGCCCATCCACTCAGGGGAGCCCGTACAAGATGTCAAAAAATTTTAAAAAAATTAAGAAAATAGCAACATTTTGCTGTCAATTTAATGATTGTGTGTTGCAACTATACACTTACTGAAATGGTCAGAATGTAGAGGCCCCTTATATTAACATTTGCCAAATTAGGTCTTCAGTATTTTTATTTTTTAATTGGAATAATGCCGATGGTAGAGAGTCTAGGGACGTAGGGGCCCGTTGAATTATTTTTCCACGGGGCCCGAAATGCCACCAGTCCACCCCTGAATTATGTAAGGTCAACGAAAAACTAAACTAAAGAAAAGCTAATTCAAGTAATATATCCCACAATAGACAGTAAAGTACTGGCAAAAAACCATGTGATTCACACCATGTGGTTCATCGTTGCGAACTAAATGAAAGAAGTCCTGACGTTGTTATGTGAACAATAGACAGTGAAGTGATGACGTCACAATGTTTTGAGGATCTGATTGGTCCGTGTGGTTGCTAGGGATATTTTTGGTGCCATTCAAACAAAATAGTGCCATATGAAATCAGTTTTTTTACTGGAGGTTTATTTTTATTGTGGGATATAAATAACTGCGGATGAGTGTTTATTCTGCAGCAGACCTGACATGAATGAGGTTCATTGCTGTGAACCACACTCCCATTAAGTTTTATCATGAAATCAAACAAACTAGGATTGTATTATGTCTTGACATGATGTAAATATGGCTTGGTGTAATTTTGAGAAACTTTTGTTAAATCTGGGATTGACAAGGTAGCCCCAAAACGACAATGTAGAGTAGAGGTTTGTAGCCAACCTTGGATGACAAATGAAATCATTGAAAATATTCAACAACGTGACAATGTCTAAGGTCTTTTCAAAATCAAAAGATCCAGTAATCTTTAAAATGTTTTGTCAAATACGGAACAAAATGTAGCTTGAAGTAAAAGATGCTTGTAAAAATGAAACAAAAATAATCCCAAAAACTTTGGGAAAATTTGAAACAACTGGGCTGTCAAACACGATAAAAAACAAGAGCAGGTATACTGCTTCCATATCCCCCATGCCCTACACATCTACCTATACCCACCAGAATTCCAATTTTAGTTATGCCAAATATTTCCACCAGGGGGACAATTGTGCATACATGTAAGGATGTGGAGACACCTGGGGTGGAGTTTGCTTTTAAAAATAACATGGCTGCAGGCCAAAAGCACAGCAAAAAGTGTTTGGAATGTGGAAATGGTTATGATATTTATTGATTTATGGTCAGATTTGACAAGTTTAGGGGGGTCTTTGAATGTTGGGAAAGGATGAGCATTGTGCATGGTGTGGTGTTTGAGATATTTGATGGACGCCATGACATGGAGACTAAAAGTAAAATCCCCCATAGCATAGCATGGGGGATAATTAATATCAAATATTAAAGGTACAACTTGAGATTGCAACCAAGTGTTGGATGCATCACAACCAATGTGAATAAGGCTAATTATTATCATAGACTAATTATTGAATGCATAAATAGAGATTTATTAATATTGTTGTTGCTTGTGTTATGACATTGACGGATGTACATGCCTGTCTTGGGAGGTTTCCATTTATGAATTCATAGACAATAATTAACATAACTTTTTTTTTTTTCTTTTTTTTTATTTCACCATAAAAATTACAACATTTGCGGTTCCAATCACATTCAGGCGTAAAACCCCGAGGGGCTTGTTAGCCTGGAAAACAGTTACGCAATAGGCATATAGCTTCAGACACACACAAGAGAGAACTATAAATCAGTTTGTACAGTGAAATTAAACAAGAAATATTAGTAAACTAAATAATGGTACAAAATATAATTAGATTCAGAATTTCCTATTGTTTGATACAAACATGACTTTCTTAATGTTATTTTTAAATTGGACTAATGTATTAAAGTTTTTCATACTATCTGGTAGTGAATTCCATAATTTGGGTCCCATATACAAAATTGAAAATTTGAATTTTTCTATCCTTGGAAAAGGTAAATACAAGTTAAAAGCACTTCTTGTTGATAATGACAGAGTATTTCTTCTCAGTTGGAACATATTTGTAAAGCTAAATGGTAATAGATTATTAGTAACATTGTGCATGTGACTGTTCTAGTAGGCCTAGGCCTAACGCGGCAAACAATTTTGAATTAAAAATTTTGAATTTTTTATATATTTTTACCTTTAGAGCTAGTTTGGACCACCCCTGGTACTCACTATTGAAAAAATAAAAAGATCACCTTCTCCACTTTGTCATCCTCAGCCTCCTGTTGATCGCACACAATGTCGTTATTCCCTGAGTGCACCAAGTCATCCCTCACTGCATCCATTTCTTTGTTGTGCGGCTTATAACAAAGTTCTAACTCAGCAGTTACCTTGGTGTCTTGGCTTTTGTCCTGTGTGTCAAGAGTTGGGGTTGCCAAGAACGGAAACAATTGAACTTTGTCATTCTGCAGGCATTGATCCATGTGGCTACGGAGAAGTAGGGGATCTAATGTCACAGTGCAAGGGTCAATTCCATGAAGCAACATTGTGGCATTTGCAGCAGCAAAGGGACCACAGTCTAATGTGGCACCTTGAGATTGCGGAACCAAGTATTCTACGTTGGATGTATCTCCTCCAATTTGATAAACGCATTCTAGCTGGGGCTGAACCTGCTGAATTCGCTGATCATCATACAGAGAGTCATACAGGAAAATTCTCCCATCCCTACGGCAAGAAACTACATAGTGGTTGGTGACATAGTGAATTGCAGGGAAGGATTCACTTGAGGCAACTGCCATGGTTGATGGGGAGGGTGACATGGTTGATTGGGAGGGTGACATGGTCGAATGGGAGGGTGATATGGTCAATGGGGAGAGTGTCATGGTCGATGGAGAGGTTGACATGGTCGATAGGGAGGGTGACTTGGTCAATTGGGAGGGTGACACGGTCGACTGGGAGGTTGACATTGTCAATTGGGAAGGTGACATGACTTGAAGATGCAGTGCTGATGGTGCTGGTAAGCCACAGAGGAGGGCGAACTTGTCCATGGTTGTGATGTCCAACTCTCCTCCTTGGAGCACATCACTGGGGTCATAAATAAAGGGTCTGCATACAAAATAAGATTATTATTTTAAATTTACCATATTGTCAGTATGCATATTCCACACACGATCATGCATTGATTATCAAGACGCATTGAGGCTTGTGAATTGAATAATTATGACTTTAATTATTATAATAGTGCATAATTTTAAATTGACCGATTGAGCTGACATTTTCAGGAAGTTTACCTTCCGAGACATCAAGCAACATATACTTTTTTCAGCCAATTCGGAAACGGGGTGGTGGAAAATTTCTCGAAAATCTGATGATTTGACACGGAATGACCAACAATGATCTCTTACAGAGCAAACCTCCTTGACCTGTTCTGCAATCGAGTCTTGAGCCAGAAACAAAAAAATCTTAGTGATAGCATCCTCAATTACCAAGAATGTAAAGCCCCAATTACGCTTTTATGCACAATGTAGATTCATTTGTTCTCTTGTGCTCTGTATTTTAATTTTCTTTTACCATACTTCTTTTAAAAATTAACATCTTCTTGGATGTAAATAATAGAATTTCAAACAAACTGTTGCATGTACATGGATGAGGTTTAGTTGTGTCTTTTCATAGTCTGACTAGTAGATATTCTATACTTTTTGTGATATTTAGAAAAATATTTTATCACCTATGCAATATTACAGTGCTTTTTAAATAATAATAATAATAATAATTTTATTGCTTATGAGCGCATTACATTAAAAGATCTCAATGCACTTTACAACATGTATAAATAAAAGCACCATGTAAAATCAAACCATAGAATTAAAAATAGATTACTGGAGATAAGACAATTTAAATAAATGAGTTTTGAGTCTTTGTTTAAAAGAATTAAATTCTGTTGTAGACCGAAGGTCTAAAGGCAAATTGTTCCATAGGGTAGGGGCCTGGATAGAAAATGCTCTGTCGCCATAGTTTTTTAATGTTCTGATGGACGGAAGCTGAAGCATTATGGCAGAATTGCTACGCAGGCTGAGGCTTGATGTTTTGATGGTGATGAGTTCCTTGAGGTAGAAAGGCGCAGTATCCCGGTGAATGCATTTGATAACAAGGCACATAATTTTAAAGATGACGTGAGCGGAGACAGGCAACCAATGCAATTCACGTAGGATAGGTGTGATGTGTAGCTGCTGTCTCAGTCGAACTCCTTAACACCTTTTGAATGATTGGACAAACCAGAGAAAAATATAACAGCATTGTTTTTTTGCCTTCCATACAACTGCTCATAACCTTTACTTTGTACATGCATGAAGCTGTACCAGGCCAACAGAGAGAAAACTGAAAGCCATGACTTTACCACTATTATATATGTCTATATTTATTTCACACACATAAATCATATACCTGTATATGCAATTTGTTAAACGCACCAACTTTTTGGTGTAATTGTATTCTTCTAAAGGTTATATTCACTGACGGTTTGCTGCTGCGCAGCCTATGTTTTTAGAGTGTATGCGCAGACGTGAAATGGAGTACCTAAATTGAAATGTTGTAGACAACAGTTACTCTCTTTTGTTGCAAATTGGCAAGCTAACTTGAGCCCACCCTTTTGATACCGATCAGCCAAAAATCAGGCTCTGGCTCACGGACTATAACACCCATTGAATGATTGGACAAACCAGAGAAAAATATAACAGCATTATTTTGTAGGATTCCATACAACAGCTCAAAGTTTTTAATATCGGAAGGTTTGCTGCTGCGCAGCCTATGTTTTTAGAGTTTATGCACATAAAGTGAAATGTTGTAGATTACTGTCTTTTGTTTCAAATTAGCAAACTACTGTAACATTGGTAGAAGGCCTCATGCACCTCTCACGTCCTTAGGTTATATCAAAATACGCCCAATATCCCCCTGCTGCCCCTTGGTATCCCTTATTAACATTTGGCAGCCCCAAATTTAATTTTTTATGTAACGGTGCCAACTCTTCCAACCCCCCCCTCCCCAAATAGCCCACTACTGCCACAATATGATTATGGCCACTTCGCGACTTCTCAACTTGAGTCAGTGATGGTAAATCCGTCCAGGAGGGTAAATCCGTCCACCCCCTTCTGTATACATATTAATATATCTATAACAATTTTGTGAGTTTTAAAAGCAAGGGAAAGTCTTTTTCAACTAATTTCGATGTGTTTCTTGTGTTCAGAGCTTTTTAATCATATTTCAGGTCCATTTAACAACAAAGGACCAAAAACAATCAAATTCTGTGACGTCATCACAGCCATTTTTGATAATTACATGAGTGGGATAAGATAATATTATTGGCCTATTCAGACTCTCTACAAACAAACATTTATGAGGTAATAATCTTTGCATAAGATGCAAAATTAAATTATTCTTGGAGGATTTGTAAAATTGTGACACCATGAAATGAAATACAATCGAAATAAAGGTAGTTGGAATTACCATCAATATTTTGAAAGTGGAGGTTTTTAAGTCTGACCACCCACATAAAAGAAGCTTAAAAAGCACTTTTATGACTTTAAATAATTATAAATGGCATTCTTCTGGTTACAGAAATTAGATAGGAACAGTTATTCCACGTTGGTTAGATTAACAGGTTATTTAATTGTAAAATGAGGCGGTCAATTGGAATTATTCTAAGTTAACTTAACCTCTATAATTTAATTCTTGTATTATAAGTGTAATAAGTGAATCATGATTCTAAAATCAAACCAGAACCTTTGTAAGACTTTAAAATTAATTGCAAAACTTGAAGAAATAAAGAGATATGATAGTTGAGAGCTGTACTATGCCCAGTGGACGGATTTACCATCCTTGCTGGACGGATTTAGCAGCAAGGTGGACGGATTTAGATGCCCTGACCTATAATCTTTCTTTTCATGGCTTCAAACAAAATTACTTGAATATTTAACTTTTTTGAGTGTTGATGACAAAACGGAATATCCCCCTTCCAAGGGACTGATTTTTTGTTGTTGTAACTTTTGCCATTTTCCTGGAAATATAGTTTCAGCCAAAAGTGGATGGATTTACCATCCTTGCCTCTGTAACATTTCTTTATATTGCCTTTTCCCCTACACTTGTGTTGTAGATCTATCATATCATATGGTCTGTAGGAAGAATAAGCTACCAGAGAAGATAAGAAAGACAAACAAGAAAACACAGAAGGAGCGGAAGAATGAAAAATTTGAAAAGGAATAAAATAAACAACTGAAATTATTGCTTCAAATGGATACAGTACACATTTCTAAAAGTGGCTCGTCATTTAAAATCTAGCCTCAGCTATCCATCCATAGCCATTCCAAGCTAAACTAAGCTACCCTTATCCAGAGCTAGCCATAGCTATCCAAAATAACTATTGTTTAAACAAGGGGTAAAGAGATTCCAGTGTATACAAAAGAATAGAAATGGATAGCTATGGATAGATAAGGATAAGACTAGTAATGAATAGCTATGGACAGCTAAGTTGAGCCACATTTAGAAATTTGTACTGTACATGAAGAATAGAACCCCCGACATTACAGACATAACACTCTCCATAAATGAGTTCTTGTAACCAACGGACCAATATCTATGAATGTTTGGCGTCAGAAAAGTATCTTAACTCTGGAATGAGTGAACATAGCTAGTTTATACAACTTTCCTGGAAACTAAAAAGTAATTTATGAAGATCTCTCCACACTGTTCCATATACCTTTTATGGAGTCGTTATTCCACTTCTTACCTTTGAACATTTATTGGTTGCCATAAAACTGATAACAAAGACAAAATTCAATTTGTAAACTACTCATAAGACAATAAACGGACAACTTGTACCACACTTGAACTTAAGGACCACCGACTTCGTTTGAGAAAAGACACTTCATCATACAAATATGACGCTTACATTCGGAACGCCCCTCGCAAAAAATCAACAACAAAGCAATAAAGCAAACACCGAGCAAGCTATTTGGTGGAAATTTGATGTCCAATCAGGCCAAAAGGACAAAGGTTGTAATAAAATCATCCTCCAAATTTTTTGTTTAGTGGGTGAGGGAATTCTGCTGAAATGATTGATATTTTTCTTATTTTCAGACTTTCACTTATTGCAAATCAATTCATGACCTAACAACTGGCATAGCCCCCATCTCAATGCCAAAATAGATGGATAAATACATAGATAAATGGTATAATATGCAGCCATCTAAGCCAAGTTCTGAGAGAAAGGTGGGGGACATCATCTCTCATAAAATACACATAGTTTTTTGTTAGAAATTGCACATTCACCAATTCATGAATCTGTAAAATCACACATATGAACTAGCACTGAACTCTTCCATGGGCTATTTTATGCATTAAAGGACAGTTGTGTAAATTGCAAGCAAAAATATGTGAGGAAGGCCTATGTCCAGGTAAAATTCTGTGAATGTAGGAAGACGGCATTTCAATTCAAGTACCAAATAACAGAGGAATGTGCATTGCAGTTACACTCTGTATCAGAAATAAGGGAATCTAATTCTATTCTAGTGGCTTACCACTCAGATCAAATATGACAATAACCATCACAATTGAGAAAATGGCGATTGAATTTCTTGCCATTGCTGTTAAATAGATTTTGAATACTTAAGTAAATGTCTTTTACAGAATCTTTGGACCAACAGCTAAAAAACATGAAATGTGATCTATTGACCCCTTTTGTTAATTTCTGGAAAATGTAGATTGTCTACTTTGATTGCACTTTGGCGATGTGACCTACTCTCAGGCATCGAGAGCTCTTCTTTGGTGTTGGTAGGCAGTGATGATATACAATGTAATATTACTCTGTCCATTCCAAACATGTACTCTCTATAGGCATACATGCCCAAGAGGCAACAGCAGTGAACAGCCACAGACACTGAACTTCGCCAGAATTCACATGTACAGCAACTGACAGGGAACTGCCGCTGTGATGGAGCAACTGGCTTGAAAGTTGAAACCGACACATAAAATGTCTACTGTCACATGGAATAAGTAAAAGTTATTCACCACGGGAGAGGGAATATGTGATTTATCACCCGAGGCCTTTAGGCCGAGGTGTGATAAATATTCCTGATCCCATGGTGAATAACCGGCTTATACCATGAGACAAATACTCAAACAGTCAAACATGAGAGGATAACTGGACAACAAAGATTATGGGAATTATTCCCCTGAAATACTGTAATGTGATTGGCTGACAGAGGTTTCGAATGGTATAATTAGTTTTAGAAAATCTTCAGTATCAATACCAGAAACAGAGGCCAAAATTTGGCAGTTTAAACATGAAAGAAATGAGTTTACTCATGCATGAGCATGAATTCTGCCAGTCTCTTCACAGCTTGCGCTGTTCAGCAATAAAGGTCAGTCTGATGTATTATCATATGTAGTAAACCTTTTCATTGAAGTATTATTAATCTGGCAGTATGCCTGATAACAATATATTTGTCTATCAATAAAAAAACTCTTTATTAGATTAATCGTGCAGGGGCCATTAAACTGAGAAAAGTTAATATAAACAGTATGGCCCAATAAAGCTCTCACAGACAACGATGATATCACTTCAGTCTGTGCACCACTCCCTGATTCAGTTGCAGTGAGGCAGTGAGGGTCATCTGGGCTGCATGCAGGTTGATCTGACTCTCTTCAGTACATTGCAGCATTCCGTTTTCTGCTAGGTGACAATAATTCAACAAGCTAGAAATGCAGCTGCAGATTTCCTTTGACGGTCAGTCTATTGGCCAGGTCCAGTGAGGCATAGTGGTTTTTGTGAAATAGAGAACAGTAACTGAAAGGTTAGTATAAATCGTTATTTTACTTGCAACTTAACTTTTGTAAGGTCAGTTAATTCTATATATGGCTGGTGGAATATTCCCCTCCACAGCTTATTCTTGCCAAATTCACTTTGCATCACACACTCCAGTCTAATCATATATGGTGAGTACACAATTACTTGAGCAAGTCAGATTTTTTGTGATGTCTCAAAAACAAGTACATTTATTTTGAAATCCTTCAAACATAACAATATATGTTTCATGAAGCCAACACGCTGTAAGTTTTGTCCAACTCTGTAGGTGCATTGAGGAGTTACGCAATGTAAAAGCCACATCCCCTGATTTTCGGTGTCCCAAATTATCATGCAATTGTAAGAAATTGTAATCTGATACTACCAGAATGATCTTA
The DNA here is from genome assembly GCA_026936325.1 of Platynereis dumerilii. Taxonomy (NCBI): domain Eukaryota; kingdom Metazoa; phylum Annelida; class Polychaeta; order Phyllodocida; family Nereididae; genus Platynereis; species Platynereis dumerilii. The sequence goes on along the minus strand of JAPTHN010000163.1, from coordinate 114,543 downwards.
TAATGTTTTCCTCTTAATGATTTAAGAAAAATATAACAATTATTTCAAAAATGGTTACTTTCATGACCAAGAAATCAATAGCATACCAGACAATCAGTTGAATGAAACAAACAAGTTCTTTGACATTTTGAACAATTCAATTGTCTGGATTAGACAATTGCTTGATCGGACACATATTAGACAATTATTACCTATTATCAGACAATCCTTTTTTTTTTCTGTGCAGAGAATTGCATGACTCCCATGCTAAAGCCTCCCCTGTTATGCCTTCTGCAAAAGACCCCCCAGTTATGCCACTGCGAGCATGGCAATTTTGATTTCACTAATTTGCAAATAAGGAACAGACAGAACCAGGGTAATTCTGTGTCAATTCAACTAATGGCTCCCACTTGACGAGAACAGGGGCGGACTGGCGGCATTTCGGGCCCGTGGCAAAATAAATCACTGGGCCCCTACGTCTCTACCGTCAGCTTTATTTCCAATAAAATAAGAACATTTCTGCAGGTCTAATTTTGCTAATTGCTAATATTTGGTTGGGGGCCTCCATATGAGAGGAGACTGTCCTTTCACTTATTGTAATTTCAACATATAATCATAAACTTGTTGGCAAAAATTTGCCCTTTTCTTAAAATTTATATTTTTTGACATCTTGTGGGCCCCCCTGAGTGGGTGGGCCCGTGGCAGTTGCCACTTTGCCACATAGACCAGTCCGCCCCTGGACGAGAATCAAGGTTTCTCATAGAAAGCTGCACAAATCCCAAGTAGGGTGACCCAGACAGTAGTCGGTCACTTTTTGGCAGCTCTACTTTATATTACAGTCAGTAAATTTGATATGCAAAAAGAGTGGACTACTGCACTGTGAAAATAGCACTGCATGAATCATCATATTTGTCATGATCATAACCAATACTTTCAATGTTAAAGGAGACTAATCCCGCTTGTTGGTGACTAGCAAACGAAAGGATTACGCATCTGAGTCATACTCTAAAATCAGTTATGACAAATGAAATGGTCTTCTCTTGACCCTGACTAATCAAACAGCCTTTATGTTTCCCATGTAATGTCGAGAAGATGACACTTCATCAGCTATAATGAGTCATGAAGGGCCATTTTCAGAGTGCAACAGTCCAAGTCCACTTTTTTGCATATCATATTTCCTGCCTGGAATACAGAAGGGACCATTGAACTGCTGATCAACTTACTGTGTGTTAATTTGAAGCAAAATTAAATCCAAAAAGGTTCCTATGTATCAGAACACTAAAAAAACCACTTATATCCTAAAATATTCAGTGTTGACAGGAGACTTACACCCACGGGCCCATATTGGACAATCTTAGCTGGATAGGACCAGCCTTCTTTCAGTCGAAGACAGAGCTGTCCAACAAATTATTCATCCAATGTATGATACTAGAATTACCCATTGTAAAAGGCAGGATTAAAAATAATGATATTTAGAGTTTATGCAAATAAATAACAGAGGGAGCAGTTTGTCAAATTTTATAATGCTACAATTGTCCATTGTGGAAAAAGAATTAGAAAGAACGGGCAAGAGTGAGCTTCGTATATTTGAAGCCATGAAGTATCTGTGTAGTATGTATATGTGTGTCCTGTGAGATATGTAAGTACTTGTGGTATTGCACTATAAGAGGCAGATATTTAAGAATTTTGGCATTGCGCTATAAGAGGCATTTGATGCAAATTTACCCCAGCCCACGCAGTGGCAGTGATGAAGTGATGGTTGATATTAGTTTGGTTTTTCTAATAGAAAATTATCTATGTGAAGGTGTAGGGGATAAGTATGATTAAGCATGAGAGTGTTCCTTCCAATGAAATAGAACTTTGCGGTGTTTGCCTTTGTGGCAGTTGATGTAGGAGAAATGCTGTATTTTCTTGATGTATTCTTGTGAAGGGAAGATGCAGGATGTGTGAGAGCCTATGTTTTGTGTGTAGTGTGTGAAATGTCCTAAAGGTGGCAGATAGGCTGGGTGCAGGCAGAAGTGGCCTCTGGTGTTAAGAACTGGAGTGCCATCTATGAGTGAAATTACATGTGAAACTCATGCAGCTCTAGTGTCAAAGTGGATTTAGGGTGGATTAGAGAAATGAAAGAGAGTAGATGAGCTGTTAGGATGCATCTGAAGTAGAGAGGTGGTGAGAAAGGACAGATGAAGTGTTCAGGGAAGTGGGATGCGTGAATGAGGTGTTTTGAGCTGGTAAAGCTTTGGTCAGGTTTAGTTTAAATGTTAAGGAGATTTACAATGGCACTTCTCCTATATAACTATTTGGTAGAAAACTTTGTCCCCAGTTTTATTTTTATTTATTTATTTAAGAATATATTTTAAAAGGGTTGATCACTCAGCAAAGTAATGATGCTGTTTTTCAGTAATGCCCTTTAAGAAAATAACAAAGAATTAAAACAATGACAGGTTCAGATGAACCTAAAAGTCAATAACAAATTACAGATGTAAAATAATCAGTAAAACAATCTAAAAACAACAATCAATTGTATACATTCCTTTTCAGGTTTCTTTTGAAACCGTCGATACTACTAATTTCCTTTATATCACTTCGTAGGTTATTCCAGTTATTCGCACCTGAGAAATAGAGGCTACGTTTTGCAAATTCATTTTTTGGAAATGGAATGTATACATTCATGTCATTGGTTCTGGTGTTGACATTCTTGATTTCAATATCTATAATAATACCATTTGTTAAGTAATCTGGTGCCTTGCCATGAATGCATTTGAACATCAACAATCTTTCAAAATATACAAATCGTTCAGAAACATTCATCCATTTGAGTTGCTTTACCAAATCTATTCCTCTAGTATTGATGTAGTCAAAATTGTTGAGAGTGATTCTTGCTGCTTGATTTTGAATTCTTTGGATTTTACCCATGTTTTCAGAAGTAGTATGTCCCCAAATTGTTATAGCATAATCTATGGTAGGTTGAATAATCGAATTATATACAGAAATCAACATCTTTTTTGTTACCATGTTGTGTATTCTAGAGATCCAACCAACACTCAATTTTTGTCCCAAGAACAAAAAGCTTCGCTGAAAGTGACTATCCATTTATCAGTGAAGCGTGCTGCGCGCTGTACGGTCCATGTGTCAGCGATCAGTGAACATGCGTGTGTTTGCTATCCAATCATCCGTGAACTCCTTGCATCAAAACATCAGCACCAACGGTTTCAGCTCTGCTGACACCCAACCCATGCAGCAGGTGCCGCTCGACGCTCAGTTGGTGAGGGCTAACTGCAGGCCGCTGCACAAGTGTTGTGGACAAATAATTGTACTTTTTAACCTAGTTCGACTCTTTTATATTATTGATTTTGTTGTTATGACTTCGCATTTCCTGCTGAACAATGTAATCCTATAGAGGTGCAAAGTTGTAAAAAAAGGCCTTCAATATGAAGAATTACATGTCTCACAAGAATCGTCATTATTTGGATGGATAGATAGACAGCTAGACAGTTAGAAAGACAGACTGATAAATAGATAGATAGATAGATAGATAGATAGATAGATAGGTGGGTAGATAGAGAAATAGATAGATAGATAGATAGATAGATAGATAGATAATGCAATGTATATGGATAGATATATCATATATTCAAGTAACATACGTGCATAGTAGGGTGCCAATGAAATGCATTGGAAAAATAACAACAGAGATGTGTCAAGGTCTTACCCCCTGGACTTTTTCTTTTGGATCTCAGGATCACCTGTGCCAAATTTCATGAAAATCAATTGATTTTTAGAGGTTGCTCAATGGCATTGAAGTTTATAATGTAAATCCAATGGGGTTCGGAGTTAAAAATTGACTTACGGGTTCCAGAAGACACACCAAAATTCATCAAAATGCCATTTTTCATTGACCGTTGTTATTCCATAGGCTTCATATGGCAGCCATTTTGAAAAATGGCTGCCGAAATCAATTTTTGCCTATATTTTAGGCTCTAACTGGCCTTAGACTAATACATTTTTTATTCAAAGTGACAAAGACACATTAATAGTGGTTAATATACACGAAACATATTTTTATTTAAAAATGTGGTGGTCTTATGACAATTTAAGTCAGAATTCTGGGTGAAAATTGGTCTTGGCAGCCATTTTTCAAAATGGCTGCCACATAAGCCCTAATCATTATTATTTTTGCGGAAACAAGATTGTTTTGATGAAAGGACACTATGAGGGTCCCAAAACCAATAATTCCAATAGATTTTCATTTTGATGTGTCTGCTGGGACTCGTAAGTTAATTTTTGACTCCGAACCCCATTGGGTTTGCATTATAAACTTCAATGCCATTGAGCAACCTCTAAATATCAATTAATTTTCCTGAAATTTTGCACAGTTTATCCCAAGACCAAAAGGAAAAAGTTCAGGGGGTAAGACATTGACATTTCCAAAGTTGGCATTTCATTGGCACCCTAGTGCATAGCCTACCAGGTGCATTAATATCTCGTAAAGCCCCAATGATCCATCATCCATGGTGCTGACTAAATAGTACTTGAGTTGCCCTAACTATAGCTTAGCCTTCACTATAAACTTTGCATACCAAGTGCATAAATACTAGACCTAAGACCCCAACCATCCATCATCCATTTTGATGAACAAGTAATATTTGAGTTGCCCTCACTGTTACTTTATTACCAACATGCATGCCAAAATAGGCTTTGCAGGCCTCACATATTTCTACAAGTTGCAACAAAGAAGTTTATTCCTCTTGTCTTTTGCACCGGTCAAATACATCTTACATAGCAAGTTGTATGACCCACATGCAGCAATTGAAGACAAGTTGCAACAAAGAAGTAAAGTATTTATTCTGTGATATACAGACTGGAAACATATTTATATAACACTCTGTATCCCTACGTCGAAAATGCCAATTTCTTGTGGGAACAGTCTAGTGTGAGGTATAGAAGTTGGAATTATTTGCCTTGGTTTAATAATAAAAACCCTCAGTGGCAGTTGAATGTTTGAATCCTGGTAGTAGATTTTTTTTTTCAGTCATTTTAATAGGAAAAAGAACTAATCCGTATAAACTTTAGCAGTAAGTATTAAGCAGATGAGACTGCAGATAAGATTTGCATATAATTATATAAAAAGATTGGTTCAATATACAGTGATATTGTTGGTATATTTCACCAGATGGATTTCACACTTAACCTGCCACATATGTATCTTTATGTAATATTACTTAAGATGCAGTACAATTTAGGTGACAAAGCATTCGGGTGCCTGCTAGTTAGATTGAAACGTTAAAATGATTATTATCCATCCAATAACTATTTTCTTCGTTGACTGAAGGCATGATGTCATGCTGAAAGTGGTCATGGATCATCCTCATGTTTGGCAGCTGAAGATCACAAACCAAACTGTGGTACGCAATTTACAAACAGCCTTACCATGCACCCAGTTGCAAACAATTATTTTGAGCCCTTACAGGTAATTTATTACCCCAGCTTAGTTCACTGATCTTTAAGTTGTAATGCCAAACATAGGGAATGGTCAATAATAGCTTCAGCATGACATGCTCTCCCGTTAAGAAGAAAATTGAAGGATACATTGTTATTGGATGGACCATAAATGAAGCTACTCTAGTAGTGTATGTGTGCACTTTGAAATTAAGATAGATTTATACCTATCATTTTCAAATGACCAAGCTCTTACTTGTGTTGCTTATCTAGGCTTTTATCCTCTTAACCTGTTCCACATCATGTTCCTTGTCCACATATTCTGATATCTCTTGACAGGCAAGTTTTCATTAAACTTCTGAATGCTTTGTAACCACTTGAATATTTTTTCACCATAAAAAAACAACCAAGATCATTTGGGGATCCTATAAATTCCGTTGAGAAAGGGGGGTTCTATCATTGCCGTTGACATAATGTGAGAAACAACAGTAATGCTGCCTCGTGCCAAATATTTAAATCCAATTGCGTTTCATGCCTCATCATTAATAGTGTAAATCTCCCAATTTGTGTGAATCTTAACTCCTCAATTAATACAATATCAAAATTTAATTTTTTGAATTTCATTTGAAAGTTAAACTATGGATCAGATAATGCAACATTGTCGAACTATCAAAATTATGACCTTTTTTGAAATTTGAGGCGACAAGTGACCCCATCAGATTTCAATGCATACATGTAGAGTAGGTCGGGGCATGCGGCCCCCCTTAACTTCGAGGTGCAATTTGACCTACTTTTTATGGGCGATTATTTGAATGCTTATGCTGTCAGGAAGGGATCACTTGACTCTACTAATAACTAGAGAAACAAATGTCTACCAATTTTAATAAAGGAGTTATGGCCATTTTTGTAAAAAAATTAAAATTGCCTTCTTACCCCACCCATCGGGCAAGAAGCCCCCTATTATAATCCTATGACAATTTCTTTTGCGAGCGCATTCAGCCTAAAAGTTATTTTTTAGGGTTCTTCAATCATTTTCAAGGCATTCTATTCACTTTTTCCAAATTTCAGAATTTTTCTGTTCATATTTTTATTTTTTAATATTTTTGCCCTGTTTCAATTTTGGACCCAATTTTTTTCTATCTTAATTAGCTATTCTATCAAGTTTAAATGTAAAGTACACATTATTAATGGTTCCTGAAGCAGCTTCGACCCCCCAGTGAAGGGGGCCTCATGCCCCAAACCATGTGGGGCCTCTCGCCCCAAACCCACATATTTTAATTTGACCTCTATATTTTGAACTAAAATGCAAAAAACATGATCCAAATCAAATCGATGTGATAGCCATAAAGTGAAGCAATGCAGATATCCATTATACTTTAAAAAATTTCCAAAGTTATTTCTGACAACCCTCTTCTAAGAATTAGTCAAAGTTACAAAAACCATGCACATTTTTTTCTTTCTTTAATTTCTACTATAGTTTGGTGCTGTTTGCCCTGAAAATTTGTGACGTCACCTAAAATGCCTCTAGCTTCAATCCTATCAATAGATAAACGCACCAAAAATGTAAGTTTGGACATAAGCCTGGGGGGGCCTCTCACCTAACCCGGGCTTCTTGCCCCGACCTACTCTATTCAGCCGTTTTGAATGAAACGGCTCACTGACATGATCAGTGAATGTAATGTGTAAAGGACTTCTGGATATCTAAGGATTAACCAACTAGCAGTGTAGATAATAGCGACTTATTTTACCTGGACTGAAGGTATTAGGCCCAAACAATCATTTCATAAAAAAGATTAGTTGACTCAGGTATGTCCATGTCCACAACTTGCCCACAAGTTTTTGGTACTTCACACGTGCCGCTATCGGACCCTAAGAAAGCAAATACATACAATCATAAAAAAATATCAGGTATGGTAGTCAAAACCAGGGTTGGGCACGAGTACATCTGAATTTCGAGTACAAGTATATGAGTACTTGTCATATCTGCAAGTTCAATTATGAGTACTTTTTTGCCTTTTCAAAATTTTCTCTAGCAAGTGTACGAGTATTTTCAAATATACTCAAGTACCAGTGCGAGTACATTAATGTATTGTTGAACCTTATATTTCCCTCTTAATTGGACGTATTTACAGCTAAATTCAAAAGGACGGATTCAGAATCCTATCAGCGTGCCTCGACGGCCCAACATCAGCCCTAAGCCGGTCCGATGCTGCTGACATCGGACCGACGGAATTAGGTGGTTTAGTATGTCACCATGTTATACGGTTTGATCAGGAAAAGCAGTGCTTCCTGGGTCTATCCTTTTGACTCCAGCTGTAAAGAACAAATAACTTTATTCCTGGGTCTATCCTTTTGACTGCAGCTGTAAAGAACAAAATACTTTATTCCTGGGTCTATCCTTTGATTCCAGCTGTAAAGAACAAAAGACTTTATTTTGATTTTAATTAGGCAAAAACATAAGAATGGTAACATGGCATTCCTATGACATGTTTTTTTATTAATTAAAAGTGAAAATTCTTTAATTTAAACAATCCTTTCAAGCCAGTTTGATTGAGAAATACCAGGAATTGGATTAGCATTTAAATGCAAATTTAGACGTTTTAAACAGTTGTAAAATTAGAGTTAGATTCTACATGTTTATGCTTGTTCGTTGGGTCCCAGTAGGATATGCTTCAAAATGCTCAGACTAGAAGCCCTATGAATTTAGTGTAGGAGTAGGAAAACTAACTATTTGTTGCCAAACCTCTTCATCTGGCCATAATCTGCTGACCAAAGGATAGAAACATCAGGATTTAAATTCACGCAATTTGATGATGTCACAAAAACTAAAAATAATGTGCAAGCACTTTAAGAGATGCTTGTAGATAGACTGCCCATGATAGTATCTACCCCTTTTCCTGTCACCTGCACAAGGGTATCTGGCATGTGAGACCTGCACAAGGGTATTTGTCAGTAAGACCTGCTGGAGGGTATCTGGCCTGTGACCTACTTTTGGTGATTGACCTTTGACCTGCAGAAATTCAGCCTGTTTGTTTTCTTTATTAATTTTTACATCTCAGAAAGACACCAAAAGTTTATCAACGCAAGATAAAATTCTACTGAGACTGTATGCAAAGTTTTAAGGACAGAGATGAAACAGCATGACCAAGGCAGTTGTCATAAGTTTTAGAGCCTTCTTCACACAATAGAGATGCCGCTTGCAAGCAAGCAAGCATCTCTAAAAAAACAGAAGATAAGAAAACCCATCCAATCCTATGTGCCCTGTGTCCCAAAGTGCCCTTGGTCCCCCCTTTATCCTAGGACCAAAAAGAAAAGGTTTGGTTAATTAGAACATAGATACATAACTGGATGGAGTGATTGATAGACAGATAGATTGATTCATACGGTACAACCCAATGCATTTTCCAAGCAGATGCCACACTTGTATGTCCCAACACTCCTGTGCACTTCCAAGCCAAGGCACACCCAGCTCCCTCTTTCAGTCACTTGTAAATTAATAAATCACTAAATTATATTGTTGATAGACAGATACAACCCAATGCATTTTCCAAGCAGATGCCACACTTGTATGTCCTAACACTCCTGTGCACTTCCAAGCCAAGGCACACCCAGATCCCCCTTTCAATCACTTGTAAATTAATAAATCACTAAATTATATTGTTACATAATTTTTCCATTGATCATTCAAAGCAGCTTTCAACATTAGCATAGCAATGACCGTTCAAGTTGAATGATTTTAATATTTTAGCTAATTTAAGGTGACTTCAGTTTACAATGAGCTGAGAATTGAGGGCGTGGAAGGGTGAGGGTAAAAAATGAATGACTTGGAAGGGTGATCATCCTCCTGAGTCATGGGATTTGTGTTGTATATTAATAGTAAAGCAGATGTACAGCTCAGTTCAATGATAGATCATAGACAGCGGGGTGGTGGAGCAATCATGCACTCTCTGAGTGTTTGCTCTTGTCATTGATGTATTGCAATTATTGTATTGCAGAAAAACTCCTTGATCTGTCATCGAGATGGAACCCACAGGAATAGCAGAGGAGCATCCAGGCGAAACTAGGAGAGTAATATTCATTCTTTGTTTATTTTGGGAAACTTCTCATATGCATTAGGTTTACCATTTGCATTTAATTGACATTTTTTGATGTGACAAGTCTTACTGATTTCAAAATCTCATACATAAAGGTACAGAAGAATTGAGAAAGAGATCCAAAAATTGAAATGGTTCAACATAAAAAAGGCTTCCAAATTGAAGAAGGCTACTGAGATCTTGCAGGAAGGAGAAGTTACTTACCCCACAGAAGGACCTTCCATCTTTGAGAATCTTGTTGGTAAAACCAATGACCTGTATCGGAAAGACTCATTTGCAAGTTTGGTCAAGGTAAGTTTTACTTCTTAAGAAAGCTGCCTCACCTTGGCCTTGGTTTTTCTAGTAAACTAGTGTTTATTTGGCATTTATACTTGAACTAAACAATACAAGTTATCAAACATGTCACAATGAACTTATCATAACAGGCGACTTCAACTTTCACACAAACAAACAAGAAGATAGCAGAGCAATCCGATTTGTTGCATCTCCAACTCATAAAAGTGGAAACACTCTGGACCTAGTCATAACTCGAAAAAATTCTAGTCTTAAAAATTGTGTGGTTGGTGACCTTTTGTCTGATCACAATTGCATCCTTTTCAATATAGAAATGGCCAAAACCAAAAATCTAAAAACGAACGTAGCTGTCCGAAAAACTCATGACATTAATGTATCAAAATTCAAGAATGATATCCGCTTGCATTTTTCTCAGAATGTTCCACAACAAAAAACAGCTAATGACCTTGGCAATTTTGTGCTCCTGTACAATTCAACCAAAAAGGTTCTTGACAAACATGCACCAATAAAGATCAAAAAAGTAACTTTTCGGGCACAGACACCTTTCACAAATGCTGATATCAAGAATCTGAAGACCAGAAAAAGAAAAGCAGAAAGAAAATGGAGAAGTACAGGGTTACAGGCTGACTGGGAGATATTCAAGGAAAACCGAAATGAGCTGAATGAGAGGCTAAACAAACTAAAAACGGATGACCTCAAGACAAAGATTGAAAAAATAAAGGGCAACTCAAAGGCTATGTTTAAGATCCTCAATTCTAGCCTTAACAGAAAACAAGAACTACCTCTGCCACATCACACAAATGAAGCAGATCTAGCGAATGATTTCAACAATTTCTTTGATGATAAAATAAAGAAAATACGATTGAGATTAGACACAAACAGCAAAAGTACAGAAAATGATGTTGAGACCTATTCAGGTCTAAAACTAAGTCAATTCAAATCGCTCTCGGAGATGGAAGTTAAGAAAATCATCACTGATATGCCTGTGAAGCACTGTAACCTTGACCCAATACCTACATGGTTACTGCTGGAAAGCATTGATGAATTTCTCCCGATCATAGCTAAAATAGTCAATACATAACCCAGAGAAGGGAAAATGCCAAAAGAACTGAAACATGCTCAAGTAAAAGCGCTCCTTAAGAAAAATGGCCTTGATCTCATTAAGAGGAATTACAAACCAGTATCAAATTTGTCATTGATGTCATTTCCTGAGTAAGGTCATAGAGGGTGCTGTCATCAAGCAATTCACTGATCACCTTGCGCTTAGAAGCCTGGATGCTGAAAAACAGTCAGCATACAAACAGCATTTCAGTCCAGAAAATCTACTGACAAAAATCCACAATGATGTCATGATGCCGTGGTGAAGTCACGATGCTGGTACTATTAGACTTATCAACAGCATTTGACACAATTGATCATGATATCCTTTTAAAAAGATTGAGAGACAAGTATGGTATTGATGGCTCTGCTTTAAATTGGTTCAAATCACCAATAGATCTCAATCTGTACTCATAAATGACACAGAATCAAACAAACTGCCACTAAAATATGGCGTCCCCCAAGGATCTAAACTTGGTCCAAACTTATTCAGTTCTTACATTGCTGCATTGAGGTGGGCTCGCTACCCACGAGATTACGTCACCTGCACTTATTTCCGCGCAGCCATGCAGGCCCTATCTATGGTAACGTCACCATTGCAGCAGATCTCTTTTGTTACTGCTTTATCGTATTTTCTGAATTCTGAGAATTTCATGTGCCGGCCGCTTCGTTTGCAATTTGCGCCACTTCCATTAGGGTTAGAGACTTCACGTTTAAAGCACCAGATGCGCTCTGAAAAGGACTACATACAGCCGGAGTTTCAGTTTGATATCTAGAATATAATTTTTACAGGCGATTTTCGGCAAGCAGGTCTAATTTCTCAAAAATGACTTGGTGATATAAATAAATGTTTATATCAATTTCAAGTGTGGTAGGAAGGTTTGTCTGTATCATCATATTGTTCCCCACTATTTTTGGAAGTAAATGACAAAGAAATAAAAAATCCTATCTCGTCAATTTTTTTTAGCACTATGGTTTATAAAAAAAGTAAAAATTTCAAAATCGAAACTTTTATTCCGAGCCCCTTGGAAAACCCTTTAAATTTAATATATCTCTCTGAAATTGTCATTACCTTTTCCATAAAATTGTCTTCTATAATTTCGTGCTTCATTGCATGATATGGGATGCATTAACACTGAATGGCAGAGCTAAATCAACTAAAGGAACTTCACATGTAATCAATCAGTGTGGACAATGTTAAAATGAAAGCAACAGATCATTCAAGAAATTTATGTGTAGCCTATTCTTTGATAAACATATGTCAATGTATAAGCAAGTGAACAAAATGTGTCAAAATGCTTATTTTAACCTTCAGAACATCTCAAAACTGCGTAAGTCACAGAACAAAAATCAATCAAAACAGCTGTCAATGCATTAGTCACGCCTCATTTAGACTATGGCAATGGATTGCTCCATGGCTCATCAAAACAAGTGATAAATAAACTCCAGGTTGTGCAAAACTCTGCTGTACGACTGTTTGAAGGGCTAAAAAGGCAAGATAAAGTTAGTCGTTACAGGAAAGAGTTACACTGGCTTCCAATCCCTGCAAGGATCCAATTCAAACTGATGACAACCACGTGGAAAGCTGTGAATAATCAAGCAACTCAGTACCTCAAAAGTCTAATTCGACATAAACCAGAAAATTACCTGAACCTCCGCAGCAATGGCAAAATGCTGTTAGAGGTACCTGCCACACAAAATAAAAACAGGTTTGAGGATAGAGCCTTTTCACATTCACCACCGATACTGTGGAATGGCTTACCTGAACATGTGCAAAAATCAAAAACACTGGACAACTTAAATAAAAGATTGAAAACGTATCTTTTTGCAAAATTCTATGGAGATATTAGCTAATCTAACCAAGCGCCAATGAGCAGTTTACTGGAATTGGCGCTATACAAATACTTAATATTAATTTATTATTATTATTATACAGATGTGAAATTGGTACCTCAGTGTGCAGAATTATTTATAAATCTTTGTATCAACTGTCTGCTAATTTGGATGCAGTGAAACCAATAATTTGTGAGCCATTCGCCAAAATAGCCATTTTTGCCTTCTATCTTTAAAAAAATCAGAGCTTAACTACTTTTACAAAGAAAACAATTAGCACACTAAGCAAAAAGGGACTTGCCATTCAAATCATGGTCTAAATTTCTCCAAGGAGGTATGAAGGCTATGTAACTATTTGACCCAATCATTCTTTTTTCAACAATTATTTCGATGTATCAATCTTATTTAATGTGTTATCAACCTTTCAAAAATTTGGGATATCTGTTGTTTCTTCTGTATTTCGTTATATCAAATGAAATAATATTGTCTCTCTGTCTTTAGACGTTGAAAATGCTGTGGTGTGAAGTATACCTCAACAATATGGAACAGTATATTAGAAATTACTTTTATTTTTCAGGAATTATATTCAAGTTATCAAACAAGCGCTCCATTAAACAAGGAAGAAGTCTTTGATATCATATGGCAGCAGTTTGGCGGGATCAGATTACAGAAGAAGGCAGATGTTGAAAAAACTATTGCCAAAATCAAGGTATTACAGTAGTGTTCCTCAGCAAGTCATTCCATGTCAAGTTGGGCAAATTATGAGGAGCTTAACCTTTTCGGATCTTCCTGAAACTACAGTCAATTACATGTATTGTCCTGGTATCCAAATGATGCACATAGAAAACTGCCCTGTAGCAAAAATATTTTTTTCTTGAGTTAGCCTTGTGCGCCACCTTAAAAAAACACTATTTTGGGTGACAGTACAGCGTTCTGTGGAATTTATATGTCGGCCTGCAACTAGGAAACCACATTCTACTTGTCATGAAGCAAGTCTCTGAATGGCAACTTGTTGAATAGGCTGATATCAGACATGACAGGAAATGGAGGCCTCCAGAGAACATTTGACCTTCTTCTGCTGTTCTTACAATAGCGTAATCAAGTTACTCTATATGCCTCCATAATGTTATAATGCACATTGGTTAGGTATGTCACAAAACATTGGATTGGGTGTGACATTTTTTTCCCATGTCACTTGTTTGAGCAGTTGTGTCACTGTTGGATGGTACCTTCAGAAAATATGATTTTACTGATGTATTTTATTAATTTGACCAGATATTATGATTTTATAGGATAACGATAATCCCAAGCTGTTGATCTTTTATGTTTTTTGGCCACGACTCATTGGTTTCACATGGTAATACTTTCACAAAGTGAAGACTCAAGTTCAATGCCTTTAATTTCAAATATAATTGCACCAAGATTCTTTGAAAAGTAACCAGAATTCGAGAAAAACATTTCAACTCCAATTTTGTAAGGTTTTAAGGAAATCTTACATTGCAGAAAAAAGTTGTACACTGCTCTATTTCTGATATGAAAATGGGGGATAGTATCCAGTGTTGATTCATATCTGATAAAACCATCCCAAGCGCCTGTTGTATTGAATGTGTTATTGTATCAGTAAGTTGTTTCTCTAATTTCGAATGATGTCCTAGTTTGCCCCTATCCGCAGCGGACAATTTTTCTTTTTTTGCAGAAAGGGGAGGGTGGGGGGTGGTTCAGGACTTGCAACATTGTAAAATAGCATTTCCACTCAAATTATCACAATGAAAATTTCCCCACCTCTAGTTGTTGCCATCAGGTATATTCATTGAAAATTTCAGATTTTTATGTGCAATACTGTGGTGTCAAATAAAATCCTTGTGAAAGTGCGATTCAAAAAATTTCAAAATTTTGTGATGATCAATTTCAATAACCAGGCTCCTAATTCCAAAATCTTATGAGTCTGGAAAGTTTACCATTATACATGATTAATTTTATGCAAGATAGGGATGTTTGACCAAACTACAATAAATACGTATAGGCAATTTCCAGTAGCCACTGCTTTATGGTACATGTGACCAAGCACACTGAATTTCGCAAAAATAAAAAATTAAAATTCAATTTCACTTTCAGATTTTCGTTCATTTGGATGATAGTTTTGGATCAAGGTAAATATATAAGATCTGCATTTTTCAATACGGCTCAAAGCAAAACAATCAAATATTCAAGTTATTTCAATACAGTTTAAGAAGTATTGGTATTTTCTGTCATTTCATTGTTATGATCATTGATCAACCTTTAAAAAGTTCCGCAATTGATGTCATGTTGATTCATAAAGAAACAAAGTAAGAAGAAGGTATTGCAATCACCTGGATAAAAATGTTGTTCGTCCGCCGGGCGGACGGGCGGGCCGATAGATCATTTCCGGCTAGCACTCGGCCTCTATTGAGTGTACATGGATGAAATTCAGTACACAAGTAGCCTGTATTGTCCAGATGTGGCTTTTGATGGTCTGATTGATAGATATTTTATACTTTTTGAAATAATTAAAAAAATATAAAAATTGTTTGCTGAAGGTTTGCGGCTATGCAGCCTATGTTTATAATACCTTATTTCAGTGCATTTCCTTAAAACTGCCATTTACCAGTCACAAATATTATTTGTTATGAAACCTTACATAAATGTTATTCCTGTTGTAAACTGTCCTTTTATTGAGTATGATTTGTCTTTTTTTCCTATCATTTTCTGGGGTGAAATGAAATAGATATGAAAACATTATAATTACATATTTGATTTACAAGACAAGTTTCAATGAAACAATTTAGTCATCCATTGTCAGACAACAACTTGGGTTGTATCTTGTACTTGGATTGAATTCCAACAATCTTTAGTGGAAACATATTTTTTAAACTTTACTTATTGTCACTCAACAATGATGAATTGATGATGGACACGTCATGTATTTCAATATCATCAGACTACATCATAATTATGGTCTTTTTTACAGGTTTTTGGCCAAATTTATTGATCACCGTCATTCTCGGAGAGATTTTCATGCTATGGATATTCTGATATTTCTAGTCAGAGAAGGAGCCGACCCATTCCTACCTATTGATGGGACAGTTTCTTTCACTTTATTTCTTGAACTGCTTAATCACAATCTCAATGATACTACAATGCAGTCAGTTGAAACTTTCCTGAGAGAGGCATCAAAATATGTAACAAAGGGAGAAGAAATTCAGAATAACATCTTGAATGATGTCGTGAAGGCCCACTCACTTAGCACTTATCGATACTCTAGTCGTTTCTCTTACATCAAGGATCTTGTTTTCATGATCTGTCTCGAAATGATTGAGAAAAATCCTGCTTCTTGTGACCATGTTGATGGTGAAGGAAGGACTCCACTTCAAAACCTCATGGAAAAACTTGAAAAATATGATTTATGGAGAGGAAGTGACAGTCTCTGGAATCTCATGTCTCAGCTGATCACTGAGAAGAATGTAAATATCAAAGACAAAAACCAACAGACTCCTTACTCTCTTTTTCTAAAACGGTTTGGTCCTCATCTGAATGATATATCATTGCCCTCATTTACCACTTTTCTGGAAGAAGTATTCAAGAAAATGGAAGTGTCAACAGAAGAATGCGTAGTTAATGAAGTGATTAAATCTGTCCCAAAAAACATTCTTGAATCTATTTCCAACCATTCATTTTCTGCAGTTAAGGAACTTATTGTTGAAAATTGTCTTAATATGATCCAGACGAACCCTGCCCTTTGTGATCATGTTGATCGTGAAGGAAGAACTTCACTTCATAACCTCATGGATAAACTGTTTATTGGTGGTTTATGGAAAACAATGCCAGGCTTTGTTGCAGGAACAGACAGTCTCTTGAATCTGATGTCTCAATTGATCACTGAGAAAACTGTAAACCAAAAAGACAAAGACCTAGTGACACCTTTCATTTGGATTCTCTTGTGGCAAGAAATAGAGATGTTTTATGATGTACCAGATAATCATAAGTCAGCTAGGAAGGTCGAGAATATGATGAAAGATGTCCAGAAAAAGGAAACTAGTGAAAAGGATGAGACTGGCTTCTTGCAAACTCTTCGGTAAGTGAAAAAAGAAGATGATTACACAAACAATTACAAACTAAGTTAGAGGTCAAATGTCAAAATGTACTATTTAATATAGAAGGTACGTTGATGACGGAAAGACAACACAATTTTATCAACATAAGGGACATATACAATCCCATATACATTGTTCCAAAGGTATAGCGATCAGGGAATTTTTACACAGTTTGCATCATTTATATACAGACCCCTCCAAGGCCTAATGGTCGCTATCAAGGGGCCAACCTGAAACATGATAACCCAATTGTTTGGTACCTCTTTAGTAATGCAAGACAATATAAAGCATACGTAAAAATATGCCAAAAGCAATACTGTTTTATGAATATACACATTAAGCCTTAAAAACAAAAATTCAGGACAACTGGAAACAATGAAACAACTTGTTACCATAAACGGCAGTTGATTTTGACACGCCAGTTGAATTGGACACTCGATAAACCGGCACAACAACTGTTCCAATCGCGGCAAAAAGTTGTTAGACACTTTGGCAAAATCTACAAAGAGTTATACTCCAGCTGGAGCACTCGTCAAATGCACTTGAGAGCCCCTAGCGTACAATGTCGAATTCTGCTGTCCTGTCGAATCCAAAAGTCGCCGATGGTACCTGTGGTATCTAACCATGAAAATGACAATAATATCCCCAGAGGTATACATAATGATAAATCATACAATGCTTTCAAGAGTATCAGATGAAGTTCACACCATCATCTCAATTTCAATATGTATGAAATATGTACTCCTGCATGATGTCTCACTTTGGACTAGTAGAAGGTGCTGTAAGATTTCATTCTCAAATTTTATCACTTCAAATCATTATAATGAAAATGACATGACATTGGTGCTTGTCATCTTCAGTACAAAACAAAAAGATCAGAGAATTACAGTCTGTCATTTTGATATAGCAAAAAGTGGACTGTTGCATTGTAAAAATAGCACTTTGCGTTTCATCATGCTGATGATTTGTCATGATCATACCCAATACTTTCAATGCTAATTTGATTTAAGGAGGCTTATCCCCTGGTTGGTGACAGCCAAACGAAAGAATAATATTGCATCTGATTTTCACTCTAAAATCAGTAATGACAGGTCAAATGGCCTTTATTGATCATTACTTATCAAACAGTCTCGATGTTTCCCATGTTGAAAGTGGAGAGATGACACGTCATCGGCTATCATGAGTCACGAAGGTCATTTTTCACTGTGAACTGGTCCACATTTTTTCTGTATTAAAGTAACAGACAGTAAAAGAACCTTGTACCCAAATAGATTGCCATTTTGAAGCAAACCTCAAAAAAAAAAAAACACCCATCTTGACCTCAGTACATCGATAAATTTTGAAACATTTTCTTAGGGAATATCATGTCACAGTGTAACTCAGAGGTTTTTACTGAATCATGAAACAAACCAGATGCATGTTTTTTCTGAAGAGGCAAACAGTCACATAGTGCCATTTATGATAATTGGCAAATTCAACTTTACTGTTTTTATAGACTATATTTTGATATAAGGTTTGATTTACATCATTTCTCAGTCAGAGCAGCATATAGTATATCCCAAAACGTTACAGCGAAACACTTTGATATAGAATTAAAGTGGACTGTTGCACTGTGAAAATGACACTTTGTGTGTCATCATGCTGATGGTTTGTCATGATCAAACCCAATACTTTCAATGTTAATTTGATTGAAGGAGACTTTTCCCACCTGTTGGCGACAGCCAAACGAAAGGATTATGCATCTGATTTTCACTCTAAAATTTGTTATGAGAAGTAAAATTGCTTACTTTTGATCATGACTAATCAAACAGCCTCTATGTTTCCCATGTTGAAAGTGGAGGAGATGACGCGTCATCGGCTATCATGAGTCACAAAGTGCCATTTTCTCAGTGCCACAGTCCACTTTCATTCTATATCAAGGTGTTTCGCTGTAATACAGTTACTGATTAAGATAAGTAAAATGATAACAACATGTCATTGATGCTTGACATTCTGGGTTCTGGAAAAATGTAACATCTTACGAATCAGGTTGATTTTGCAAAAAAATTTGAATTTGAATTTTTGGACAAGTGGTAATTGTGTGATCTAATGTCAAAAGAGCATATAAAAAACTTCAGATTCCTAAATCTGATAATTTTTGCCGAATCACAGTATTGAATAGCTCAGTTAAACCTAAAATTACTTTGATGCATTAGTCAAAAAAAAGTTACAAGTAATCGCATTGTGAATATAACATATAATCATTGTAAACCTTTGTCGGTATTCAAAATGAAGGTTCAATTTTTTTTTTTTTTTTAATGACTTGGTCTTTATTTTTTGCAAAATACAAATAATTTTTATGTTCAACAATATAAATTGGTGGCCTTCGAACTCTGTGGAGTTATTTGAAGACTCACCAAGATGGAGTGGTATGAAAATGAGATGAATGAAAATGAGAATCAAGGAACATTTTAAAGTTAAAACATGCTCTCCGTTGCCACATCACCAGACATAAAGTAAAAAGAAGAGATGTACTTTTGAAAACAGGTTTGATGAAAATCACAGGGTAGTGGAATATGAATCCCAAACCGTCTTTAAATTTTTTCAAAACGATAGTCAAAAACTCAAAAACCAAAAACTCTTCTAAATCAAATTAGATCAGAATCACAGGGTTAGGAGTATAAAATCCCAGTCCGTATTTCAGGTCAGTTTAAAAATCAGATACAATTCATAACCAGAGGCAAAATATCTCCAAACACCAAGCCTCAGAAGCTACTCTATTGACCCGATTGCTCCACCCATTCCATAACCAAAACAGAGACACACTCTAAAAACAAACGCCTGTTTTAAACACATTTAAGTGTTAAATTACATAAACATGTTTGAAAATAAACACTTTCTACCAGCATTAACAAATTTAAGTGTTTATCAAACTTAGAATATTTTCTCATGTATGGTTTCAGACATTAATGATCAATTTAAACCAGGAAATTTTGGTTATAAGATAACAATATGTCATAAAATGTCAGTTGGTAGCATATTGTGTCTTTTATCTTTGTTTGAATGCTCCCAAGTGCAAGAAAATGTGTATTATTTCTTTTTAATGAAAATTTCAAAGTCCTTTAAACACATAGTGTTTTTGTAAGTTTGCTGGATGAACACTTATAGTGTTAATCTTTAAGGAGGCAGACAATTTAAAACAAGATCACAAGCGACCGACCATGAAATCACAGCTTTCTGTACTTAACACAGATTGGAAACATGCATTGTGACTTAAGTCTTCACTGAAGTAGCTTATAACTGGTAAGCACAACTTAAAATGGTATATTTAAATGCTATTTATTAAACAGCAAAGAAAGGTATTAAACTACATTTTGATTAAATGGTATTTATGTACACTATACATGCATACATTTGCTAAGAAGAACATGTTAATGGCAGTATCTGTACACAGCATAACATGCATTTTTACATTATTAATTTTCATTTTATCAGAAACATTTTGAAGTCTATCTAATTTCTAGATTTCAAACACATGTAATATATTTTCTGCACTGTGCACTGGAGAATGGGCAGAGATAGGGGAGTTGAGGCCATACGCGCCCTGTATTTTCATTGGTGTTTATTATTATTACAATCTTTATTCATACTGAGATGTATACAATTGTGGAATAATTAGGAACAACATTACTCAATTCAAACAAATGTCTGTAATGATAAAATTAATCTCATCACTTGAAAGTTCACAATGAAATATATTGTCTCTGACGAGTGAAAGTTCTTTTAGAACACTCCCCAGGCTACTGTTCACTTTGGATTTACACTGAGAATTGCATTGGTATGCTACAGTTTTCATGATATCTGTAATGGTGCCATATGTGAGGCTATCACTGGTCAGGTCAAGTTGTTCACATAACACCTTGATGTTGCTGCTGAAAGTACATTTGATTGACATCAAGAATCTAACGATAAAGGATAGGGTGTCACATTTGATCTGAATTGCTGACAGAGCAAATTTGGCAAATCTAGCCACAAACATATGTTTTTCACAAAAGCTGTCAGTTAAATTATGCAAAACTGTGCAGTGACTCCTGTATGGTATTCTCCAAGACTGCCTCAGGCTTTTTCTCCATGCTACTTGAAGACGGATTGTATGAGAAAGTGGTATCAGGACTGACCCATAGAATGATGAGCAGTATGTGTGCAATAGTTTTGCTTGTACAACTGAAGGAATGGATCCAAATTTGCTTCGGAACAGATTGTACTGCTTGTAATAAGATCCCAGAATCCTGTCAATGTCTGTCTTCTTGGCTTGATTGTAGATGGTGTGTCCCAGATGGTTGACAGCGGGTTGTTCCTCAATAGTAGTTTGATTGAATACCACTGTAGCATTCCTATCAGCCGGTTTCTTGCGAAACACAATAAACTGGGTTTTTCGTTCATTGAAAGAGAGACAGTATTTCTCAGCAAAGTGTTCACATACCAGAAGCATTTCCCTCATGCCATGAAGTGTGGGGGAAATAAGGACGATATCGTCCGCGTAACACAGTGCTCCTGCAAAGTGTGGACCAAGGTAACATCCATGGGAGCTCAGTCTTAACTCGTGAATCAAATTGTCAACATACATGCAAAAGAGAAGAGGAGAGAGGACTCCACCTTGCTTGACCCCGTTTGAAACATTAAAGAAGGAGGAGAACTGATCATCCCACTTAACACGTAGTTTCTGGTTAAGATACATGTTCATAAGACATCGCATATAAATGGGGTCCATATTCCTTTGTAGCATGGTCTTGAATAACAGCCTAAAGTCCACCCTGTCAAATGCCTTAGACATATCAAGCAGGACAACATAGGCACAGCTGCCTTCAGCATTAAGTTTGTCTATAACTCCATTGAGGATTGATGTGCATAAGGATGTAGATCTCTCTCGCTTAAATCCAAATTGGAGAGGGTCACTATTTAGCAACAGTCGCTGCTGTTCGATGAAAATCATGTCAAACAATTTAGCAATGCAACTGCAAAGAGCTATAGCACGATATTTTTCTGAGTTGCTTAAATCATTGCTCTTTGGTAAGGGACACATAGTTCCAAGGAGTAAAGCTTCACTTGCATGACCGTGGACTAAAATAGCATTGAAGTACATGGTTAGCATAATGTACAAACGTCTTGTTCCATGGACAATACAGTTAGAGTTCAGGCCAATTAGTCCATCCTGCTTATCCCTTTTGAGTTTCCGTGCAAGCTTGCTCACAGTGTTAACTGCAACAGTTCGGGATTGGTTGTCTTTGCATTGGCTAATTTGTATATCTAATTCCGCTTGGATTTCAGCCATTGCCTCTTCATCAATTTTATTGGTGTTATATAGATCCTTGAATTTTCTATGAAAAAGTTTAATAATATCCTCCTTTGTTGTTGCATCATCGACTATACTTGGAATTGTTTTTGTTGATTTCTGAGTCTTCCTAATTTCCTTCCAAAAGTCACGATTTTTACCTGATGCCAAGGATTCAGCCATTTTTGTGGCAGCTATATTGTCTCTGTTCTTTTTACAATGCCTTACAGCATAATGGTAGTGATGTCTGCTGAGTCTCATTTTTTCTGCTATGTCACCTTCTTTCGGACGCCCTGCTTCCTTCCAGATGTTGTGCCAATGTAAAGCTTCAGCATGAGCACCTTTCACAAAGTCATTCCAGCCAGGCATACCGGTTCTCTGTTTCATCGTGGTACTGGGAATACACCCTGCTTCAGCATCCATGCAACATTGAACAATGCCGCTGAGAAACAGGTCTAGATCCTGTCTATGGGAACTGTCTTCAGAACAACGGTAGTTATTGCATGAAACAACATGATTTGGCACCTTAATATTTACAAGTTAGTCATCCAATAAAGTTTGGTATTCTTCAATATTGCGAGGAGAGGCTTTGTGCCATGCTGCACGTTGCTGGTAAATCCGTTCATTTCTGTGTTGGGACATAATTTGTCTATCAAAACTGCACATAACGGCCAGATGATCAGACATGTTTTCCACAGAATCCTCAGAATTGTACTTTTCAATATTTCCAAATAAAGAGTCACAAACACAAATATGATCGATGAGCGATTTGCTCATATTGGCAGTGCTCTGGAAAGTGTAATCC
The DNA here is from genome assembly GCA_026936325.1 of Platynereis dumerilii. NCBI lineage: Eukaryota > Metazoa > Annelida > Polychaeta > Phyllodocida > Nereididae > Platynereis > Platynereis dumerilii. The sequence continues at coordinate 91,578 of JAPTHN010000163.1, read as the reverse complement.
ACATCTGCTAAGACATGCTCGAGGCCGCTATGCAACCTATTATTGTTTAAGAAGTTTCTTACTGCATGTACGTGGGGCGTATTCCTTGTAAGCTGAGCATTTAAATCACCAGCTATTATAGTCATGTCACATTTCTGTTCATAAATGATGCTTGACACCAGATTAAGTGTATCCACAGTGTTATCATATTGATTGTCTCTATTTTGAGAGTCACAGGGAAGATAAACATTAATTATAAGTATTGATGTGCCATTATCCATATGCATTTTTACTGCACATATTCTTTCATTATTTAAATCCACGGGATAAAACTTGCAACTCAGTTGATTGGACCAGATGATAGCACATCCGCCGTGGGGTCGACCTACCAGAGGTTCCTTCTCGTCCATTGCACTGTTTCCATGGAAATTAATATTTCCTAATTCAAAAAGCTTGGAGAGTGCACTTTTGTACATACAATGCTCCTGCAGGCATAGTACAGTACACTGCTTTAACAGTTCCTTACAAAAAGATGCTTTTTCATCTTTAAAATGCTTCACATTATAGGAGACAATCCTTAGTTGTTTTGTATCCATATTGGCCATTATGAGGTAGGGTTGCTTTCTTTGCCTTTTAAGGCATCTAATTCTTCTCTGCTCAACCAATATTTACGAAAGTGAACATCGAGGGGCCAAAATACGGGACAGAAAACATATTCATAGTCATTCTTAGAAGTGGTGAGTCTAAAACATTTATGTTCATAGCTGTCCTTGTATCGTTTCTCCCAAAGACGAACTTCCACTTTCCGGGCTGCTGTACTGCCTCCATTCTCTATGTACTTGCGAAGTTCCTCGTCGGTCATATCTCTGTGAACATTGTAGATCCAAAGATCCCTGTTCGGGCCTCTACCAGCTTTGATATTTGTATCTTTTGCAGTACCTTGCATGGGTGCAGGACGTCGTCTAGATGTCGGGTACCTTCTGCTGCTTGCCTCCTGCCATTCATTGGCATTCTGCTGTAGCCGACTAGCAACCATAGACCATGGATTTTGGCCATTTCCAGGATTTTGTATCTAATTATTTTACAATCATGAGACAAACTTTTTATATCTGGACTCAATCTTCGAGTGTTAAATATTTTTGGAAGAATCCAGCTACAATTTGAGGCAAACCAAAATAATAAGAAGTTCGCATCTACACTGTGTCTAGCATGTCACTGAGGTAAATATCACATTATAGTAAGGCAATGCTATTTTGATAACATCAATCAACCATCTTTATAAAAACATGTAATTGTTAAAATTTCAAACCATCAAACTGCAATCAGATTATTTAATCATATTTTTAATTTTTGGGATGAACGGGATTAGGAGGGGGTGGGCATATGATTTTTCAAGAGCATGCTGTGCATCTGAAAGAACGTCAACATTTTTTTTTTCAGGGATTTTTGATGGAGGTCTTATGTTATATATCCAATTGAGGCCCTAACTAGTTTTATATCTTTAAAGGGGGGAGGGTTGGTCTAGTGGTAGCGTGCTGGACTGCCAATTGCTGGATCCAGAGTTCGAATCCAGCTCTTGCCGGGTCACCTGGGCCTATGTTGGATGGCTGTTTCATCCTTCACCTCATTGCTGTGTCCTCCTCGTGTCCTAATTAGCCTACCAAGTGCATAAGTACAGGACGTAAAGCCCCAAACATCCATCCATCCGAATATCTTGAAGATATTTTATTTGTTCATTGCAGTTTTGTATTTTGTAACTTTTTCTTTCCACAGCAATTTGGACCCCAAAAGATCTGACAAAAAGACGGCTGCAACATAAAGCAAAGGAGAAAAATGAAAGAAAAAGCCACAAAGTCTTGGAGGTAAATATTTAGCATAATTAACATTTGGTTAACATACCTGTCACAATACCTATGTTTATAATCTCCTGGTTCTGTGGCTTTGCTTTTGATACATCCAATACTTTCAAATAAGTTAATTTACCAAGACTTAGTGTCACTTGGACATTGTTTAGATTGGCCATTAAATTGTTGGTTTATTTTATTCCCGATCATATGGGGTAAATTTTAAAACTATTTTCTGGTCCCCGCTATCACTGAACAGTTTTGCTGCAAAATAAGTTGAAAGCATGCTGTGATTCTCACTGATGAACTGCAAGTCATATCCTTCATACATGATTCCCTAAAGATCTGCATAGCTGCACTTCCTATTTTTTCTTTATCCATTTCAGTAAATTTCTGAAAATTATATATGATGAGATATTATGTCAATATTCATAATATATTATGCCTAAACATTTAATAGTAAACAAGGATTCATACATTTGCAGGTGGGCAACATTGACAAGAATGACGTAACATTGAAGAAGGTTCCTCGATCTGAAAACATCTCATTCCGAATTTTTGCACTCCATTCGCTTTTTCAAATGGATTTATACTGTTGCTGAGGGACAATCATTGTCGCAATCATATTTGAAGCTTTTACAGAGACAATGCACTTCTTGTGTTAAGGACCTGGACTATCCAGTAATACTTGGACAGCTTCTTGAATGTTAAAACAATTATTTGATTGTATTCTAAAATAGTCATATCCATTTTCAAAGAAACACATTTAAAGTGCTAGTAAAAGAAATTTGACTGTTATGTGAGAACTTGTCACTTTTTCTGCAACCCCTAAATGGATTGCATTGAGAATCAAAACATTTTTGAATGGCATTACATCAATGATATGGATTATCACGTGGAGTAACGGGATACCATTAAAATGCAGACAAAATGATGACATGGCAAGATTTTGACTGTACACCAATGTACTAACATAGAGTCTTCTGTTTTTCATCACAATGGGGTAAGAGGGGGGGGGAAATTCAAATGCAGTATCCACAATATGAAAAACCAGTTGATTGTGAATATGATTCAGTTGTTGAATTTCTTCGAGAATCTTGCAAGGTTTTTATGGTATACTTACACAATGGTTGAATATATCCGTCAGTGTCAGTGCTCAATTGAAGAATAAAATATGTACATGAATTATCTATTTTCTTGTCATTTTTCATCGGGTTTCAAAGGGGGCTAAATTATCCTGAACTTTAAGTCAAATCTAGCCCCTGTGATGACTTATTATCTAATGGTGGCTTGAAAGTGTCAAATAAAAGAATTTGAGCTTCAATAGTTAATCCATTCCATCATCCCATGCATTCATATGCACATTTTTATAAATATGAAATTTTTAGATAAGAATATGGGTCAAGGGTGATTTCCCCACCTCACCCTGAAATATAATAAAAAAACGAGGACAGCCCACTTATGCACTCTAGGGAGGGCAGGCACAAATGTATACCATCCAGTTTTTTTTTGTGTAAATACATTAAGTAGCATTAGTAATTGCTTGGTCCATGGTTTGAATCCAGCTCTCCTGGTCACCTGGGCCTAGGTTGCATAGCTATTGCAATTAACAATTGCCTCATCGCTGTGACCCCTTCACTTGGTAGCCTATCGACTGCAGAAATACAAGACGTAAAGCCCCAACCACCCGTCCATCCTTCCATCATTAATATTAGCAGTCATCATCTGGTTATAACAAGTAGCCTTTTGAATTTAATGAGGATAGTTAGTTTAATTACATAATATTATGAAGTATTTAAATTCAATTAAATCTATTTTAATTTGTACTGTTTTTTATAAATTGTTACTTGATTTCACTATTGTAACCATGTTATTTATTCAGAAAGCAGCTGAACAACTGATATTGTGATGTACATTAACAATGTGTTAATACTGCAACACCAGAGTGTTTAATTATAAACGCCTTTTGTTTAACACTATAATATGATAAACACCTTCTCTGCAGTCATCCTGGAAAAACATCGAGTGTTTAAGATCAAACACTTTTATTGTTATAAACACTTTTTAGTGTTAATAAAGTGTAACAAGCTATTAAAGCATTTTTGTGTTTATAATCAAAGACACTTAAGGTGGCTCGCTACTCATGAAATTGCGTCATCTGCACACATTTCCGCGCAGCCAGGCTGGCCCTATCTATCGTAACGTCACCATTGCAGCAGGCTCTGCTGAGACTGCTTCATCACCTTTTTTCAATTTTGAGAATTTCATGCGTCGGCCGCTTCGTTTTACATTTGCGCCACTTCTACTGGGGTTAGAGACTTCCCGTTTTGAGCATTAGATGCACTATGAAAAATACTATAATCCGACGGACTTTCAGCTCTCTACTCTTAGTAGAATATTTCTGCTGGCGATTTTAGACAAGCATGTCGAATTTCTCAAAAATGACTCTGTAACATAAATAAATTTCTAGATCAATTTCCAGGCCCGTTGGGACGTATGTCTGTATCATTATATTGTTCCTCACTTTATTTGGAAGCAAATGACAAAGAAATAAAAAATCCTATCTCGTCAATTTTTTTTAGCGCTATGGTTCATTAAAAAAATCAAAATTTTCAAAATCGAAACTTTTGTTCCGAACCCCCAGAAAAGTTCTTTAAACTAAATATATTTCTCTGGAACATAATCAGCTTTTCCATACACCTGTCTTCTTTAATTCCATGCTTCATTGAATAACATAGGATGAATGGCCACTGAATGGCAGGGAAAACTTCACAGTAAAAAAATTAAGAAAAAAATTGAGTTTTTCAGGTTTGCGTGGACTGACTTTCTTTTGCATAACCTCAAATATTTTGAAAGAAAGGCTGGTAGCGACCACTTTCGTTTATATATCCTTGCTATAAACTATATTGTGGATCATTTTAAACTATTTTTTAAGAAATCCTATCTTGGAAAGTTCACGAGTATCGAGCCACCTTAAATGTGTTTAAAATCAAAAACACTTAAATGTGTTAAAAATCATAAACACTTTCACGCGTTTATTAAGTGTAACAAAAAAGTGTTTATATTAGTGTTGTTTCTTAAACACTTGTTTTTAGAGTGCAAGGAATATTGGGAAGGTATGGAAATTCAAACATAGACATATCGAAAATAGTTTGGGGTTTTTTTTTTTCTCGCTTTCTTTTTGCCTGTTTTAGAGGTTGTCAATGGAATTAATATTCGTGCAGCGAAACAGCCGAAGGCCGTTTCGCGAAGTGAATTGAGCACAAGAGAGGTTTCAAAAATCTGTGCAGTGATGGTCTCAACATCAATGGTCGACAGCAGGAAATTAGGTCAAGTGGGTCCAGCTTCTCATTAATGATTTAGTTTCGAATTTAACGAAACGTGACATATTCATATTCAGAAGTGTCTTAAAAATTCAATTTTCTCCAGTAATATTCCCTGTATCTGTTTTTGTTAATAGAAAAGTTAATTGTAAGCCTTGACTAAATTAAATTATTAATATGTGATTCATTTCATGTCAAAACAAACACCAAGAAAACATAACAAAATTAAAGTTATATAATCTTTTTCAACTGATGATTATGTAACATTGAGCAATTAATCTACATACAGATCATGTTATTGTTTTTTATTATCCCTATTATGCAATATCAACAATGTAGCATAGACTTAAATTTGGCAGCTTTCACTGTTGTCTTCCTTTTTACTATTTAGCTGATTATCTATCAATTTTATTTATCCTTAATCCTATTTATTTCCTATCCTGTCTATCTATCTATCTATATATTCTAGTTTTGATCTATTTTATCTTTCTGATAGTTTCTATTCTAAATTTCTCTCTATTTTACTATATATATCCGTATTTCAAATTTTTGAAACAGTAACTACATTGAATATAAAATGAATTTAATGAAATTTATGGTAACACTAAGTCCTAGAAAAACTTTTTAGGTGCTGCGCGAGTTTCATGGCTGCGCCATTTACATATTAAGGAGGACATTTTTTAGACTTTGTTTAAAAGCATGGTAGCTGTTATTCCATTCTATCTTGTCAAGAAGGCGATTACTTAGTTTCACTCCTATATAACAGATACGTTTTTGAGAGAGAGATGAGTTACACCGTTGTATATTTAATGTAAATTGATTTCTTATCCGATACTCGTGGTTAGGAGATTCAAAGAAAGTTCTAAATACTGAGGGGAACATTCCTTTTTTGTGCTTAAAAACAAGAAGGCAAGAATAGAAATAATATAGCTGCTGAAAAGACAAAATTCCAGTCTCCTTGAAGGTAGAACATAAATCTGCAGAAAACGGAAGTGAAAGGATTATGCGCAGAGCCTTACGCTGGATTCTAATAATAGGTAATAAATGGGTTTTACATGTGTATCCCCATACTTCAACACAGTAAATTAGATAAGGGTAAATGAAACTATAATATAGTGATATCAATGATGAAGAATTCAAATATTTCCTGGCTTTGGCAATTATTCCAATACCTTTGGCAATTTTTGTTTTAATGTAGGGGGAACGGGGGCACATTGGGACGCGGGCACTGTGGGACGGTGGGGTTTTCTTGGATCCTGGCAAGGTATATGATATGGTAGTGCCATGATGTCCATCATATCTTGTAATTTCACATCCTGATGTTTCCATGGTCTTATAGACAAATTACAGCCACATGCAGAAGTATGGCAAGCAAAAGTTTGTTTTCCTACTACTAAAGTAAATATGGATGGGTTTAGTTCAAACCTTTCTGTGGACAAACCATGAACAATGAGGCTTTCTCAGTGCTTGTATGAATTTGATATATCGTAACTAACAGTTATGAATTGCTATCGTGATAAACACACTCACTGGTGTCCGAGAAATTAGAATTTTGGTGTAAAAGTCATAACGGGGCTCATTGGGACAGTGAATTCGGGGCACATTGGGACGCACTTAATATGGCAGAATTTAAGTGTCCAAGGCAACTGAATGACCTGGGACAGCACACAATAGGTGTTCAGGCCACAGTGAATAGAGGTATAGTGGATTACCATGCTCTGTGAACAAATTTGTCGCAAAGCACTGTGTGTTACTTACATAGATGTCCGCACCCAGGACAGTTTATGTTAAATGCTTAAAACTGTTTAAAGTTATGAACTATTGGCACTACAAGGTGTTAATGCACTGTATATTGTCTTATACACCACTTATATATGTGATATCTATTGCACATGCAGTATTAAAATGATTTTTGATTGATGTCCCAATGTGCATCGGCTGTTTTAGCCGGGGCACATTGGGACAGTCAGATTTACAACTCTCTGGCTGCAAAAGGGTAGGTGCAGTCTAGTTTATTATGCCTTGCATTTAAACTCAATAGTATGGTTGATATTCATGCAAACTTCTGAGTTCTTTAGTGCTTTCCGCATTGAGCAAAATTAGCAGACGTTAAAAGCGTCCAAATGTGCCCCCGTTCCCCCTAATTGATGTGAGGTTTCCATGACAATGTTTCATTGAGGATCACACAAAGAAATTTGACTGAAGAGACCTTAACAATTTCAACACCATTAAGATACAGCTTGCCTGTGTTGCTCTCTAATTTTGATCTCTTGCTCTTAAAAATCATATAATTGGTCTTGTCAATATTTACTGATAGTTTGTTGGAATTCATCCAGGTCATATACTTACACAATTCATTATTTAGAGAGTTAGTCAAGTCACTCAGATTGCTTCCAGAAATAAATAAGTTAGTATCATCAGCATACATTTATAATGGAAAGTGTCCATGGACAAGGGACAGATTGAGCAGATGTACAAATGGAGCCAAATACAAGGAAAAAGTCTCTTTGAAAATAACTGTTCTTACACTGTCAGGGCCAAATTAAGCCCTGTCTTGCCATACCAATTTTTTTAACATTTAAATGAAGTGTAAATGTAACTCTGTTGGTTGTTGAGATATCTGTCATTACTAGCAATCTCAAGAAAAGCATTCAGAACTTTAATATAACACTTTGCTCTGTCAACACAGTCATTAAGGTATCATGACTAGACCAAAGACTCGTACTAAGAGACTGATTATATTTGTCAACAAAAAAGAAGTTCAAATAGAGAAAAAAACAGATTTGAAATTGATTTTGTATATCCTACCTTGCTTTGCAACTATTAAGGTAGACAATGGAATATCTTTATAATCCGTCCAATAACTATGTATCCTTCAATTTTTTTTCATAGACTGGGTTTGATGTCATGCTGAAACTGGATGGCTATTGGTCAGTCGAGGTGTGAGTAGAAATACCATATGTCATGCAAGGCTTTTTCAGTGATGTCAAGCTATGTAAATTATCATCGGTTGGGAGAGTCAGCTACATGACATAAAGCAGTTGCTCTTAAATTATACTAAATTAACGTTGTGAAGGCTCCAGTGTAATTATCATTTAGTGAATGGTATACATGGATACTCAAAGCATGCCATGTTATACCAGGGTGGCTAGATTTGGAATCTCATTGGAAGAGGATGGGAAGTAGAAGAGAAGTTTTATAATAGGGCAGTTTTACAGTATTTGCACTCAAAGTGTCTCATGGGGGGTCAAAATAAAGTTTGAAATTTGAGAATTTCCATCATTGTATCATAAAATTAACAAATTACTGTTTCTATAATCAAAGAAGACTGAAGTGATTTGGTGGTTTACTACCAAAATACCGCTACTTATAGTAGGCAAGGGTTGATTCTTGAAGAAACTGGTTATCAGGAAAAATATCGGTCCAGAAACAATTTTCACTCATTCTTATTTTTGGAAATCAAGGCACATTGTTGCATAGGAACATCAAAACCAATACAAAAATTAAATTTTGATTAAACAACAACTTTTTTCTTTTTACCATTTTTATTACGAAATTGCAGAAATCTGCCTTGCCATTACCCTGAAAGTTTCTGTTGAGTAGGGTACTAGTCTCAAAAGACACATGATTTCCATGGTTGATAGTTTGTATAACCATGGCAGTTTCTTCAATGAATCCAGTGTTAAAATGCACAAATCAGAGCAAAATTTCTGATGTGTTGGAGAGGACATTTTTTGACATCATGAATTTTACTTTCTAAGAAAATGTATGAACATGGCCTGGATATCTTTTTAACTTGTATTTGTAACATACTTGTAAAGGCACGTGATTGAGCAAAACATCACAAATAGCTTGTTTTTCCTACCAAAACACTTAGTGTTTTTTCTATGGGTTGGAGAGGACATTTTTTTTTACATCACATTCAAGCCTCACAGTCTGAAAACCAATTATGGTTAGTGAAACAAATGTTTCTGTTTTACCTTGAGATATGTCTCAAGCTTCAAAATTAACACAAACAGTATACACATTCTTTGATACTTACTCTTAACAGCATATAAAGCAACTGATGGTCCATCGAAAACAAAATTTTTGACATCTGCCATTTTTGACATTTTAGGACCCAAGTCATGTTGTATATAACTTATTCACATGAAACTTGTTGAATTTTCTACCCAAGCCATAGGTCGAGAAAGGTATCATTAACAAGAATCACAACTGATTGTATATTTTTTTCTGTTCATCCATGAAATTGGCAAAAAAGTCTGTGAGACATAAAAATGTGTCAAAATTTGTCCTAAATTCCTTACAGCTTCAAAACAAAGCATTGCAGAAGGGTAAAATATGGTGCATTTATATGTCAGTGTAGGATAAGATTGCCACTGACCGAAATTTCTATATACCTGTCATACTTTTCTCGAGATAATTGCCTAAGCATGAAAAATCAGCTGAGTGCAATTACCATAAAACTGCCCAATAACAGAGAACATCTGATCCCAATATCTGTCCTCTATATGCATCAACTTAATGCATGTCACTCAGCTGGGAATAGCCTGGGATAGGAGCTTAGTGAGTAGCTATAAAACACAAACAAGACTTGCTCCAAATCTCACAGTTGGTCGAATCTCATCTTGAAGGTCAATGCACTGTATCTCCATGCTCAAAACTGTAACTGAAACTTGACAAACTGTTTGGATACTCAGGTGCAATGAATTACAAAAACCAACAAAATTCGTGTGACATGAAACTGTTAAGGATTTGCTATAACTGTTTGGTGTTGCTAATTATACCAGCCAATTTAATTAGGACAGGAGGAGGACACGGCAATGAGGCAAAAGATGATTGAAACAGCCATCCAACATACCAAGGTGACCCAGCAAGAGCTGGATTCGAATCCTAGACCCACCGATTGGCAGCCAAGCACGCTACCACTAGACTAGTCGGGGCCTCTTGCATTGACTGAACTCGATCTGCCCTGAAAACACTGTCGCTGAAATAACTATAGGCCTAATGTAATTAAAAATTCTGGAAGTGCTATCTTGTGTCGCATGTCTAGAAATGTCCGTACACCAAGTTTGAGTTGTTTACTTTCAGTTACAACATAGAAAATAGACAATAACATCAATAATCTCACCAAATTGTCAAGGGAGCCGACACAAAATTGCGGTCACTTAATGCATACTATCTGTAACATCATCGCAACTATCCCATGAAGTCATAAACATGTCACTCAGTGGAGCAATGGCCAAATAACGTTATAGCAGTGTTTGTCAATCAGGAGCATGAAGCAACAGTTCTGTTTGACTTGAACACAAACAAACAGTTGATTTAGGAGCTACAACCATGCATCTAATCACATGCAAATTTTGAAACTGGTGAGTGTAGTAGTAGTTTATTTAGCCAATGTGAGATTGGAATACAATGTGCTGCATCAAGAGTATAGCCATACAAGAACAATTATCATACAGAGATTATTACAAATATAAAAGGCATTTCAAATTGGATCTGTTAAAGACACAAACAGCAGATGGATAAAAGCTATTGGTGAAACGGTTATTACCATAGAAAGTTCTTAGACGTTTAGCAGATCTTAATAATGTAAATAGTTCATTTGCTGGGTGATTTTCATCACGAATAATGAGGAGTGTCCTGTTGAGGGCTCTTCGAATAGAGTTTGTAGCGGTGGTAATGCAGCATTTTTGATCTTCTCCGCCTGTCTGATGATTGAATGGAGTTTCTTCAGATCTTCTTTGGAAGTAGCCTCGAACCAAACTGTAATTGATCTTGTGAGAATACTCTCAATAATTGCCCGATAAAAGCAGATGAGGACATCCTGATGTACTTGAATGGTGTTTAGAGTTCTTAGAAAATATAGTCTTTGTCTGGCTTTTTTTGCAATGTCATTAATATTGATATGCAATTTGAGATTTTCTTCCAAATAGGTACCAAGGAACTTGAAATCAGCTACTTGCATTACAGGTTGGTCATTTATAGTCAGTGGTTCTTTATAGTTTTGCTGTTTCCTGAAGTCAATCACAATTTCCTTTGTTTTGGACACATTAAGTTCAAGATTATTGTTTGCACACTACCTGACTGTAGAAGCAATCTGGTCTCTGACTGTGTTTCGTTATTATTGAAGATAAAGCGGCATATGGTGGACAGGTGTCGTCTGCAAATTTAACTATGTGTGTGTCACTATCCGTGGTTGTAAAGTCAGATGTGAAGATGGAGTAAAGGGCAGGGGATAGGACACAACCTTGGGGAGCACCAGTTGACAGAGTTGTAGTTGACGATTACAAGTTATTGATCCTTACTGTTTGACTGCGATTAATAAGGAAATATAATATCCAGTCACACAATGTGGCAGGAAAGTTCAAGTTTGCAAGTAGCTTATGATGCAATTTGGCAGGGATGATGGTATTAAATGCTGAGCTAAAGTCTATAAAAAGTATCCTAGCATATGTTGATGGTAATTCCAAATGTTGAAGAACTTTGTGCAAGCACAGTGATATGGCGTCTTCCACAAACCTGTTCTTTCTGTAGGCAAACTGATTTGGATCAAATCGAGCTGGAAGTATGGATTTGATAAATTTTAACACAATTCTCTCGAATGATTTCATAGGCACCGCGGTTAGGGCTACTGGTCCGTAGTCATTTAAACAGGTGATGGAGTTTTTCTTCGGAACTGGAACAATTGTGGCTTGCTTGAATGATTTGGGCATTCTCCGTATTTTTAGTGAGTCATTGAATATTGTTGTAAATACACCTGCTAGTTGCACAGAGCAGCTCTTTAGTAAGTGTGGTGATAGTCCGTCCGGGCCGGGGGCTTTCCTTTCCTTCAACCTGCTAAATTGCTTCTTGACATCATTCTCATTGATCACAAATGGGGGTTCAGCTTCGTCTGAAACTGAGTATGCAGGTTGGGTTGAGTTGTCTCGATCAAAACGGGCATAAAAAGAGTTAAGCTGATCGGGTAGACTTGGATCTGTGCACTTAATTGCTTTCTCTAGTCTGTATTGGAAAAATAAGCAGATCGAGTCAAGTCAATGCAAGTGTCTCTGACCCAGAAATGGCATTACATGCATTTCTTGGATCAGAAGCAATGCTCGGGCTACCACTGGACCAGCCCTTCTAACAATTTTCCAAAATTAGAAAAAAAAAATCAGTAAAAATTTGAGCCAAATTGGACATATTTTAGAGGGTGCTACCGCAATTTGAAATAAAACATTGAATATCAATAAAAACCAAGTTTTATGGGTGATGGGTGAAGGAAGTTCTCCTATCACTAATGTATTGTTCATTTTTATTTCATTGATGCTCTCCACAAATCCATTCCTACATATTCCTCTATGTTTGGTAATTTCAAGCCACAGGGCTCCCCTAAAGGAACAAATTTTGCCAGATTTTTACAGCATTTAGGTTAGAAGCGGTATGCAATAACATTACTAAGGAAATAGATATGCAAATTTAAGTTGTTGCTCCAGCTTATAAAACAGGGAAAGAGCTTTAATTTGAAAACCAACACAACTATGTAGCTATGTTCTATAGTATTGCTGTGGTGCTTTGAACATTTAGAATTTTTGGGAAAAATTGTGAATGACAAATAAGCAAATTCAACAGGGTCAACACAGTTTTATAGCCAATGGGCTGACAGTAAAACTTAGCGTCACAGTTTCAATATTGATATTATTGAAGGAAGACTGGTCCCGAATAGATTTCAAAAAGTGCAGAAAATTCCTAGAGTCACTGTGAAAGTTGTGGAATGTCAAAATTTTGCCGAGGTAGTCATACCCAATTTTTCCATGTCAATTACGAATAAGTAAAAACATAAATTTCTTAAAAGTTTACATAGACTTCCTGAGGGATGCCGTATGCTGAATTAAGGGATTTATTTTACTTGGTTGCTGAGTCATTAGCATAATTTAGCAAAACTGTCAAGGTCTCAGGGATGTACTCACTTACTGGAGACACTATACATCAGCATGCACAAAAACAACCCTTACCTTCTTCACTGATATGATGGATCGGCTCGACCCTCCCTTCTTCGCTGCCAACTTCTTTTATACCAGGTGGATGGGCTTCAGTAGTTTGTGCGGATCCTGCAAAAAATCATATCTAATGAGGCAACAACACGAAAAGAATCCAAAATGATATTCGATTCGATCCTGTTAATCCGATCAGATGATAAATGATATTCTTTTAATCAGAGTGAACTTTTCTGTATTATCCAGGATTATTTTTTGTTGTTTTATGTGGCAATGACAAACAAATAACAAAAAATTAAAGATTTTCTAAACACATTAACAAAGAATATCGATGGTGAAAGTGCAAAACCTCGTAAGTCAAAAAAAGCTGTTTTTCAGAAATTGGAAAAAACTATTACAGATAATTTTTTATGGTAATGTTCATTTATATGCGAGTTAGGCTCTATGTGATTTATAGAAAGTGAGACCCTGTTTTAGCAAATTTTTTGTCATAGGTCATTGACCCCTGCATTGATGCTACGATCAGATATGAATGAAAATGTCGAGTTACAAGGTTTTGCACTTTCACTTTTTGCAAGTTAGTGAAAGTGCAAAAACCTCGTAACTCGATCATTTATCACATTTCTAAGCAACTTGCAGCATTGGATGTACTTCCAATCTATAGCTATACAGTAAGAATTATGATTTGACCATAATAAATAACAACTGCTAATTTCAATTAGTGGCTACAATAGCAAGAATGAGGAAAATAGCAATTTTTCAAATTTTCATGCACAATTTTTTTCAATAGCCTACATCACTAAAACAAATATAGGGAGGTATAGATTTTTTAATAGGGAAATTTCCTGAGAGCCATAAAAAAGTGCCGCAATCATTGTTTTTCAAAAAAAGTTGAAATATCCGAAAATATGAGCTTCTAAGTTCTGATTTGAGTTACGAGGTTTTGCACTTTCACTTTTTGGAACAAATCGACATACAAGGTTTGGTGAAATCATTCTGTTACAGCTTCCAAAAATAGCAAACTGGCAAGGTGACCAATCGACAACATGTATTGGATATTGAAATAGTCATTCCACCCAAAATCTAAAAATAGCAAAATTTTGACATACGAGGTTTTGCACTTTCACCATCGATATATTAATATTCATATAATACAAAATTAGCTGAACACTTGTCGGAACACAGGTATTCACCATGTGTTCTCAGGGTGTTCAGGTTATGAACACCAGTGTCAACATATTAACACTGTTGTCTCTTTCACAGTATTGAACACTTTCAGAATACCAGTGTTCAAGCTAAAGAGCTTCTCAGAATACCTGTTGAAGTTCCAGTGAACACGGGTGTTCTATGTTAGAACACCTGACATGTTTTAATAGACAACTGTCTGACTCAAAAACACCCTATAGATTTCTATTCTTATTTAAGAAAGTAAACCACTAATTAAGTTCTTGTGTTGTGCAAGTTATCAGTTTTCTGTTAGATTTAGTAAAAACGTTTGATTTGAGGTCTTGGTTGACAATATAAATAACTCATGGTAAAGCAGAATATTATTTTTTTAAAAAGTCTAAGTGTCCGACACAAGGAACCTTACTCTAATAGAAATATGTTGCCACAACATTGTGAAGCATCTTCCAGGATATTATGTTAGTCTGCAAAGCTGTTGTGACACTTACGTCGTGTGTCTCAAAGTGTGATACTTTCTTCAGTAGGCTGTTACCGAAATCTTGGATGAGCAAAATTTGAAGCTATGACTCAATATAAGGGCCATATTACAGTTTGTCTCATCCTACATGCGAACTGGTGTTTGGCCTGATTTCTTAGCATCTAAAAGTTGTACAGCAGAAATACACATACCTGCTGGTTGATAGCCCTTTTGCAATGTGAATATCACGTTTTCACGATGTTTTAAGTGCCTTTTTTGCAGATTTTCAAGCAATTTCATATGACGGCTGCTCATTTTACTTGTTTACTTTCCTGATGCGACCAAAACAATGGGCACAATTGGCGAGACGTCACAAAAATGCGCTGAAGCCCGACTCCCGACTTAGTTCTACACAGGCTGTAGAAAAGGTGCCTTATTCAAGTTCACATGCAAGATGAGACATACTGTAGTTTTATCATGACAATAAAATCAACTGGTGATGTTTGAAGGATATATAGGTATGTCCAATCATTCACAGAGTGGCTATGCAAAATATTTATTAAAAGAAACAATCTGATCTAACATCTTTGTTTGAGCCGCTTTGTTTGGCGGCCTATAGATATAGTTCAGTGACAGCACTGCATTACACTGATCATATAAACTCAAATACTTGCTCAATCTTTCCCCAATTGTCTGCTATTGCAACCTGTCACTCCTACATGGCAGCATGGCAGCATGTTTTCCATGAAGAAATTTTGCCATTGAATAGTGTTATAGAAATATTTGGTGGTGAGGAGTCCAATACAGAGTATAATTGGACGAAGAAAAGCTGTATTGGATGAGGCGCTATAAGACCTTAAAATTGTATCATACCAGACGTCTGTAATAATTACACCAGACGTCTGTAATAATAAGCTACAGACGGTGTGCTAGTGTAGAAATTAGTAGGGAACCAGACGTCGAAATGAGCAGAATTAAGGCCCTAATAGACGTCTATAAGGCCTGTTAGGGGGTGAAAAATGGTCCAGTTTTTATATGCCAGTTTGTGTTTCTTTTTGGTTAAACTGCAGAATTCTTATTTTTTGTCACTCAATATCATATATCCCATAACCTATGTAAGCAATGTTACATTTACTTGATGTTGTCGGCCTGATCAATATGAGACTTTTGAAAATGTTTGTTTTTTCAGTGTCTTCCCATTGAAACGCAATAATTTTTTTTACTAAATGTGAAAAAACAAAACTTTTTTTTATTTCTGTTGCTGCAGCAGCGCACATCAGAAGGCTTTCCTTTCAGGTCCTCCCTCACTGCCCTATAATACAGCAATAAAACTCCTCACTGCCTAATATAACTTCTCATTGCCCAACATTACTTTTCACTTCAAAATATAACTTTTTCTTTGCCTAATATAGCTGTAATAGTGGACAAAAATAAGCGGTTGTGATTGACTGATGTGATCCAAGTGGTATGTTTTACATATTATTATCCACTTGCAGGGCCGTTCACTAGAGCATTAGCAAAATTCTGAGGGCTGCTGCTGTATCATATCAGACCTTGTTTAGAAGGCCAAGGGCCGTTATAGTCAATAACGGCCCTTGTAGACCCCGGAGCCGTCGACAAAAACCGCTATGCATGACAGTGGGAAGAAATTACAAATATAAATGTATATATATATATATATATCTAATGGTTACATTACATTTTGGTCATTTAGTGAATCTATTTTTGTAAAAATCCGTCTCACTGCAAGCAATGAATGTAAATCCGATATGAAATCAAAATATTCATTTTGATAATAATTCTTCATTAATGTTCTATTTGCAGCGGAAGAGAAATGGAAGGACTCCTGGAGAGATTGATCAAATTCCATGAGCACATGAGAGATCCACTAGGAATGAGTGGAAGGACAAGTGAGGAGATACTTGGTGAATTGAAGGATATGGAGAGAGATGCGGAGAGGATGAGGGATCTGAAGAGCAAAGGTTGTGGAGGATACAATACACCGTTATTACGGACAGAGGCCATTGAAACATTTGCCAGGAAGCACATGTTCATACGGAATGAGAGGATTCTTGCAATCTCAAGAGGCATATTGCAAGAGGTGATTGTGGAAAGCAATGCACAGCAGATTTATGGGGTTATACTGAAATATATAAGAGGATACAATGTGAACTATTATGCTCTGTTTGAGATGCTCAAATGGTGTCTTGACAAAGGAGCTCATCCTACAATTGATGAAATTTATGATATTTCATTGCTGAGTGTGGAAGAGTGCACAACATGTGAAGCTCTGCTGGCCACTGTTAATATGGTGGGACAGCTTATTGCTGCATTCAGAAAGCAAAGCACTGAACCCATTGAAATACTCCTGAATCCAATACAAGACCAATGGAATGTGAGGGAGGATCTGAGAACAGCTGCTGGTGCAGTCATCAGAGCAGCATATGGCACTCTTAGTAATTGCATGAAATCAGGAAGTGTGATCAACATTCTCCTCTTCATGAGGAAGGATGATGGTGATGAGGACATCAAGAAATGCTTTGAGGAAGCAGATGCACTTCTGCAGAGAGACATGAGAGAACCACCTGTTACTAAATGGATAAAAGAAAAAGCGAAACATTTTGAGGAGTATTCAGATGAAGAAAAAGAGCAGAAGAAAGCACTGAGATGGACATTGATCAAGAGGAATGACAACTGGCTCAGGAGGACTGTGCTACACTTGGCTGCCATCTTCTGTCATGATGAACAGATTCTGAACTGTATCCCAAAAGATATAATTAACAAATATATTGAAGAAAGGGACATTAATGGATGTACTCCCATACACATTGCGCACCTACATGACAACAAGCCTGCAATCAAGTTTTTGGAATTGAACAATGCAAGACTATGTACAAACTACTTTGAAAAATATCAAGAATATTCTGATGTAGACCATGATACTCGTTTCAAAAAAGACTGTTCTGGCATTTTAAAAGTGAAGTCAAATGTTTGGCAGAATATGAAGAAGATGCTTGTCTTGCCAGTCCAAGAATGTATGAAAATAGAAAATGCATTGAAAGAGCTCTTCACTAGGATGGTGGCCAATGATGGATTCCTCAATGCTGAGGTAGTCATGGGGGGAAGTGTGAGGGAGAAGTTGAAGGTTGGCAGATGGGATGAGTTTGACCTGCAGATATGCACCAAGATAAAACCTTATCTCAAGGGAAAAAATAGAGATGGATATGATGAATATGAGCCCTTTGCATGTCTGAGGATGCATGAGTACATTGTTAAGAGGTTGGCTGAGGTTGACAAGAAGGGAATTCCTCTGCAATGTGCTGTCGTTGCCAATCCATGGAAATTCATATGGGATGGGGAAGGCAGCTGTAAGGGACTGCAGATATCTGTGGATGTTGTGATTATCCATGTTGAGAACAATGCATTGGAGAAACAAAGAAGACAGGGATTGATAATAGACAGAGCTCCTGGTCATCAATCCCTGGAACATCTGAAGTGGAGGGATTTGGAGAGTAAACCATTCTGGAATGAAACATACTGCAGGCAGGAATGGGACATCCTGACCAACCTGCCACCTGGCTGCCGCTTGGGAATCCTCATCTGCAAGACCTTTTTGGAGGTATGATAATTATCAAGTATACTTTCGTAAGATGTAGAAATCACAAAACAAATTGCATGTGAACACTGTTTTGGACATTTCTTGACAATCAAATTGTATTCTCATGCAACCATAATATAGGTCGCATAGGATTTTCTTTTTCCAACTTTTAATAGAGAACTGCACTTTTCCAGCATGACTGATGGGAAAAATCACTGTGACTGATGAGACATTATCTGAAGAAAATTCTTTTTTGTCACGGATTGTCAAAAAATGCTCAGATATTTTTTTCATCCATTTTCATACATTTTGCAAAAAAAACAAAAACAACATTTTGCTGAACATTTCAAATAAATGGAAAATGTCTGTTTACCATGAAATTAGATCACATGCCAAACGTATATGCAAATTCTCTGCTAGGCTGGCCAATATGTGATGCGCATGCTGAGATGACCTTTTGCAATATATTTTAAGAATCCATTCAGTGGTTCATACTTTCCGGCTGTAGGCCTAAACTTGCACTAGTGAGCAATGTAAATTACTTTTAGTTGAAGTCATGGTACCGTTTAAAAGATCTCTTCACGGGTGTACTTTCCAATAAATACACAAAATAATTCCTTGAATTTTTTTAAGCTTTCTCGATCATTCTAAGTATTCCCAAAGCATCTCTTTGTACTAACAACTTTACTGCAATAAATTACTATATTAGTTACCGTAATATGGGGTGAATTGGGACAGAATTGGCGGTTTTTCTGTCATAGCATGGTCAAAAATCAATCAAAAAATCAAAATTTGGTGTCAAATTGTGTCTGAGTACAAGGTTTAAGTACCCCTTGGAGCTTGATATGATATAAAATCTCAATGCTCAAGGCCCAGAAAACCACTGTCCCAATTCACCCCTTACTTTGGGGTGAATCGGGACAGTCCATTATCTCCACAATCAATACTCTCTACCTTCTTTGAGTGATTGCTACTTGTGAGTAAATATTAGAAAACATATTCTACACGCAAAAAAATTATTTTGAGGAAACTCTGAAATTAATTTCATTGATAATATGCATATTTTAAAAATACAATAAATGACAGAAAACTAATTAAAAAATCGGTTTTATAAAAAAAATTCTAGTAATTGGTAATTCTGGACTAAATCCACTGTTAGTGATGCCAGGTTCAATAATATTAATTAAAAAGCCACGCTAGTACACTCAAATGAAAATTAGTAGGGTTTTTTTGGGTAAATCTTGAAACTTTGTCATTGACCTGGATCTGAACCCAGGACCAAACCTACGTCATCCCACATCCAGTCTGTAATTATGGTCCTCAACAACAATTTTAAACCGATTTTAAAGTTTACTACAAGTTTGGTTGCTGTAGTATTTGTACTTTATAGGGTACAGGCAAAGTTTTGACCAGCTTGTAAAAATGTCATTTCGGCACGGCCGAGTTTTTGCTGCAGCTCCTCAGGGCCTGCAGTTAGAAATACAAAATTCTATCACAAAATGCGCTGGTGTGTGTACTATGCATGTGCCAAAAATCATTTTCCTGAGGCGATTATAAGTAGCTTTTTTTTTTAGCAAATACAACGTTTTCCAGTTGTGTCCCGATTCACCCAATATTACGGTACTGCATTTTCCATGCAAGACACTTTTTGCATGTATTTTTAGGTTTTGAAAATTTTTTCAGGCATATGCTTGGAAAGTGAATGGTTCTAATAGTTTTGTCAAATGCTATCAATTTTCCAACATAAATTTAATATTCTCATACAAGCAAAATAGACAGTAAAGATGTTAGTTAGCTCATTTGCTTTGTTCATTCACATGCAAGCCTGCTTTACTATCACTTTCTGTTGCAGGCTTTGGACCAAACCAGTCGGCCCAATCTCCTGAAAAGACATATCACTTCCTATGTCCTCAAAAATGCTGCGTTGTGGCTCCTATCTGGAAGAATGGTAGGGTATGCTATTTCATATGTATGAAGAACTTTACTGGTAGTCGCATCCAAAGCAGCATAGGGTTAATGTTTTGTAATTTGACGGCGTACTATTGTCCAGTAATTAATATGTAAATGCCACAACATAGTAGAATGGCTTGATTGCTGTTACTCCTCGCAGAAGGTTGCTAAAAAACAGCAATATTTATTGACATCATCACAAAACTCATTCACTTGTCTGACTTTGGGATTCTTCTGCGGTGGAAAGGGAAAGCCGCTAAGTAGACCTAAAAGACCAACGTAGGATGACTACTTTCTGATTGCCGGGTAACTCACTGATTTATAGGATATCAAGGAAATTATATTTGCTTATTGCTTAAAATTCCTGCTAATTATCACTGTCATAACTGCTATAACCAAAGAAATCCCTCAGAAACTGATATGAATTGTCATCAAAATCTAAAAAGTTCTGTTTCTGTTATTCTGATACATATATATATTTTTTACCTTCTATGAACATCAATGTCATTGAATCTGACAACAATGATCAATAACTGATTGCGCTCTTCCAAAAAAATTAACCAAGATGTTTTGAAACCAAACTGTGAAGTCACTGGACATTTTCCAAAACACTATTTATAACTAGTGGAAACAGCACAAGGACAATTCCTTGAAGTCATCAACCAAACAGTCAAAATTTCAAATTTGACATATGTATGAGTCATGGGTGTCACAATATGCCCAAACAAGTGTTTTTTTTGTTTTTTTTCAGGTGCAGAAAAAATCAATTGATTATCTTTGCATTTGAGTAATGTTATGTTTGGTGACTACAATTGCTATATTTTTTGACAGTCCCAAAATACAATGTCACTACAATGAGAGAATTAGGTTAATTGTCTAAATTTTTTCAGTCAGTTACTGTCTATAGTATAGGAGTACCATTTTCATTCTGCATTAAAAATTCTTGCATCAGTCCTTGTGAATTCTGCCAGGCAGGGACATTTGCCCTGAGAAGATTCTTAATGTATGTCCGACATGTAAATTACTAAATAATTTTCCTGCTCACAGGTTAGTGATGGTAACTTCATGAAACTTGTTATGCAAAGCACATTTATGTCAATGATAATAGCATGGTGGCCATTTCAATCATTTAAACCATTAAGATTACCAGTGAGAGCACTTGGAGAGTACTGTACGTCCGACACCAAAATGGCAATGTATGACCATATTATTAAAGTGCATCTGGAACAAAGGAAATGATACAAATGTTGGTACACAGGCTTGGTCTCATCAGAAAACCTTAGGCCAGTCCATTTGGGTGAACCGTAAAGCAGTATAGGCCCCAAAACAGGAATTAGATGGTATCCTTGAATTTTGGTCATTTTTAACTCTGTTTTTGGCATTACACTCATAGAAAATGAAAAATAGATGATAACTACCAGTATTAGATCTGTATTTGAAGCTGTGACAGTACCAAAAAGCAGAAATCGTCAAAAGGGCAGATTTTCTTTTTTTTTTTTTTACATATTTTGGCGCATACCTTCACAATTGTATTTGTCATGCATTCTGTCAATATCTAGGGGAAACTGGGGTAAGTTGTGCCGCAGGGTAAGTTGTGCCACCCACTGTTGGGGGTAAATGAGCAACTGGGCAAAGAAGGCAATGCCACCATCATTGCCACCCATATATACCCACTAGGTCAACACCATTAGGCACCAAGAAAAAAACTACCAAATATAATGGTATGAAAAGCTACACTCAAAATTTCAATTTTGATGCTAAAAACCTGAAGTACCAAGGACTGACATTCTTGTTTCTCTGTCATTCGGTATTTGTTATAAGATGATGTCCCTCTGGTAGGATGGAGTTAGGAGGTATATCTAGACATTTGTTTTGTTAGATTTCATCTCGCATTGTTTGTTTATTTTTGACAACCGGTTTCATCCAGAAAATCAATTTGGGGTAAGTTGTGCCGTTTCGATCGGGGTGAGTTGTGCTAATGGTATGACATAGGAATGAATTTTTATTCATATTTTTTGTCTTTATTTCACGCATATGTTGTGAAATACCTTACACTTAAAGGAATATGTGTGAGAAGTGTTATACCACCCTCTATACAATAAATAATTCTAGTTTTTTCAGCATTTAAAAAAAATGTTTGCATAAAATGGCTCATAAATGTTTGATAAGTTTCATGTAACATTTTCAGCCAGTCTGGTGAAAATGAGAACTGCATGCTGCTGCCACCTGGCAAAAAAATTGATTTTGTATGCTACAGCATTGCTGTCCCAAGAAATAGTTTCAATTTCATTGCACATTCACAAAATTTCTATTCAACATTGATGTATATGTACCAGAGTCAGACTCAGCAATCACATTCTCTAAAGAAGTAGACAAGGCCATCAGCACACTCAGAAACAGCCCCGGTGTCTTCTAGACAAAATTGCGTGTGTTCCTCTGATTGAAATGATGTGGACGCTCGCAGGAGCTCGCAGAATAGTGCACTAACCACCAGGTGGCAACACAAGACAGCATATGTTCTGATCTGCCAAGGCTGGAAAAGAAGTGGCAATGCAAGAGCAGTCCACTTGTAGACAGATTTTCAGCCATAAGTTAAAAACATGATACGAATGATCTATGTTAAGAAACGGGTGAAATACAAGGTATTTTAGTATAAATTAAGCAGAACAACCTACCCCGTCACGCCGCACAACTTACTGGGGCAAGTTGTGCCACTTGACCTACTTTTTTCAAATGGCTACCAGGACCTTCCCAATGGCCGGACTGCCATGAAACTTGGTCGATTCTGGCCAACGTATTGTGTTTTGATGTCTGATTTTCAGATTGAATGATTACGCTTCGGTTTTTCGGAAAATCAGCCTGACGCAAAACATGGCACAACTTACCCCGGTCTCCCCTATAAAAGAAATATGTGCAATTACAGTGAAAATTTTAGGCATAACTAGAGATTTTTGCAATATTCCTGTGCTAAAATTACTGTAAATTTTAAGGTAAAAAAGGTTGAAAAAAACTTGCAAACTTGAGACACCATATATTCGGCACAAACTTACAATGCCAAAGAACTCTACTTTGTATGAAAGGTGATGCAGTGCATCATTATTGCACTGTACTCTTAACGCAAAAGGTTCTTGATGGTATATACGAATACCCACATGTTCTAAGTTTTGTCAAGGGTTCAAGTGAATGAAAAGGTTCAATACTGAGTTGGAAGGCAATGTGATGGGACCCTATGTTCCCAATTTGAGAGAAAGGGGTTCCATTGTGGGAGTTCAGTGCAGCTGGAATATCTAAATGTTGTTTTTGTTTGCTGTTGGATCATTTTTAAAAGTAGAGTAATGAACCTTTTAGGGTTCCTTATCTATACCAGCTTATTGAACCATTAAAGGTTCCATATAAAACCTATTTGTTAAGAATGTGCTGGCACCCTTTGCACTACTACACACATATGTCTGACACAAAAATATGTACAGTTGAAGTCAGAAATTTGCATACAGTTGGTCATTAAATAGTAAAAGATGAATAATCTAATATGCAATAATGGCGAGTTTTGGCCTGAAAGGTTAATGCTAAACCATGAAAAGACCTATACTAACTAGATTAATTTACTCAGATTATGGAGCAGTTTTTAGCCGAGGCAGTACTGCCTCAGGCTATTGTCGAAGTGCATGACCTACATGGCCAAAACTTGCATTTGCCCACACGGCTGCATACAATCTTTGTCTTAGCACAACTCATCGCATGTCACACCTGCTGCTGTCAAACTATACATGTTGCTTTATTTCTGCCTAAATTCGGGAATGACAGAAGTTCAGTCATGTGCATTTCTTAAATCCACACGAAACAATGCTTTTCGTCACCTGGAAAAATAATGCTAACCTCCTGCTCTCAGACATGTTTTGATCTGAGCTATAAGTAGGCCATATGTTTTCTACTATAAGGGGTGTTTTAAGTGTGACCCTAGCTGTCATCATGTGTCACCAGGCATAAATTGTGAGAATTGGTCCTTCTTGATGTAGACCTACCTCTGGAATTTATCCTCAAATCCTGTTCTTTTTTACTTTTCTGTACTTTCTTATCTGGAGAGTGGACAGGGAGGGGGGGGGGCAATATGAGGGAAGTGGTATGTAGGCTGCTGGAGGGTAATTGGCATGTTTACCACGGCTGGATCAGATTCCTTTGTCCTAGCACAACTTAGTCTGTGTGGCATGTCTACCCTACACACTGCACATATACCTTTATTTATACCTATATTACTTCATTATTGATAATGGATATCATCAGTACCTCAGGCACAGGTATGCAATCTCCGAGCGCTTATTCTACTTTCTTTATATATGAACAAACTGAACTATGCCTCCAAGACTTTCTCAGCTGATTACAAAGGTACATAAATACAATTCATGGCAATTCAAGTCCATTCTACTTAATGACATGACATATCTTATTTTTCTTCACACATAATTGGTCACTTGAACCATTCCGTCTTGTGGACTTTCTTTTGTAAAGCAACCATTTTCGTAACAAAGTCATTTGTCTGCATATAGCCGAGGGTTTACGTGCTTGCACGGTATTTTTATGCATATACATGGAATACGATGTCAGCTCTTGGTCGGAGACGAAAAAAGAAGCATTTGTATTTTTTTTCTCAATAATCCCAAAAACATTAAATATACCAATCAATCAGACCATCAGAAGGTACTATAGCATTATATAGGTAACATGAATCATTTTTCATCTATGGACTTGCCATATTGGCCAAGTTTTGGCCTGGAAACACAAATTAATAATTTTGATTTTTTTTTTCAATATTTCAAAAGGTAAAGAATATGCATGAATCACCCACAAAAACAAATATATCATATAAGTGACATGTGTAACAAATTCCATCCATGTACATGCAATAGTGGCCAAGTTTTGGCCCATAAATGCATAAAATAATTTTTTAAACATTTTTCTCAATATTTCAAAAGGTATAAGATATCCATCAATCAGACCATCAAAAGGCACAACTGGACCATATAGACTATATGTGGACCATATTTCATCCATGCACATGCAATCGGGACTGAGTCCTGGTCCTGAAACGAAAAAGATATTTTTTAAAAAATTTTTCTCATTATTTCAAAAAGTATGGAATATCCATCAAGTAGACCATCAAAAGGCACAACTGGACCATATAGGCTATATGTGTACCAAATTTCATCCATGTACATGCAATAAGGCCTGAGTCCTGGCCCGAAAACTATCTAAAACATGGTTTGCTGACAAGAAACATGAATTTTAATTCTAAAATTTAGTTATACAAATTATCTTTGGGCCATTCCATGCCAAATGGACCAAAATCAAGACATTTTCCTTCATCATGTCTTCCGATTTTGATGAAATTTTAACCTGATGTACATGTTTGATGAGCACATGCAAAATATTTTTGACATATTCCACATATTTTGCTTGTGACAGCATTTGAAAATTTTGGGCTTTCAAGTTCTAAAAATCAATTCTAAAACAATGAAAGATAATGCATCTACCATTTTTGCCGAAACACAAGATGATCTCATAAACTGCTTCAAAAATTTCAAGTTTCTATCACCTGTCCAACATGGCCATTTTTGCACTTGAAATTAGTCAATTCAGGAATCGTCCTGCGATTTTCTTCATGCGCATGAAAAATATCAGTGAATTTGTAGTTTTGTACCATTAGTACTTGATACTGCCTCAATCGTGCAAACTTTTGGTGTTATGTGTGTAGAAGGCTTGGTTTAACAGTGAAAAAATTCCAAAACCCACAATTTACGAAAATTTGGCAAAAATGAGCAAAATTTTACAGGCTGGTGCCAGCATCACTTCCTATATATGAACTTGATCTGTGCACGATGCGGCACAATATATTGAAGAACGCAGCTTGACAAGTGGAAAATAGAAATTTTAGTTTGCAGACATTAAATTGTGAAAATTCTGTCATATTTAAAATACTTGGAATGTGGGAAAGATCCTTTGCATGGCTTCATAAAACATGCACATGTAGCTTATGTAATAATCTAATTAAAATCTGAAGCCATGATGTGGGAGACGTTGGTCAATTTGTCATGGAATGGCCCCTTTGGAAAAATTATAGATTGCATTATTTTTCATTTAGATTTTTCACAACCTTATCATCTGTCAAGTGCGCATATGAGATTAGGAGTTGCGTTGAATAAAGTTTTAGTAATGACCTGTACAGTCTGTTTTGTACAAGCTGGTATATTCACATTTCTCAACCACAGTACTAATTGCCTTCATATTTGGCCTGATGGAAAAAGTTAGAAGTTTTATATAATCACCTCTTCAGTTAAAGCATGTGACTGACATTAAGTTCAAAGTGTCCTATTTCATCTCAATTGTTTGCTGATAAACTTGACGCTTCTTGCTCTCTGGTTGGTGAATGCACTTTTTAGCTTTTTTTATATAGACTGATTTGCAATTAGCTTAAATGATGCTCAATTGCAGGCATTTGCGCAGTTCTGCTCCAAATTTTCCGCATCAGGCAAGTTAGAAAATAATTATGTCAAGGAAAAAAAATTTTTGAGGGGGTCACTATATTTTTTAACAGTAAAACATGCAATTTTTTGCTTAAAATGTGATAAAAACACTAAAAACATGGCGTCAGGATGAATTTTTAAACTAGCAATGCAAATGAGGTGTCAAATGAAAGCTGGGAAATAGCACTACGTGGTGCTGGAGGCGCTTTTTTGAATTGTGGTCTTTGTACTTTTTTTTGTCTATTAAAATGCAAAATATTGCTCAGTTTCAACATAGAGCTATAAGGGGAAGAGGGCACGGCCGGCTATATCAAAGGTTCACTCAGCGTCTCTCATGAGACTATAACGACATGTGAAAAATCACAAGTATTAGTTTAAAAACCCCTTCTTAACGATATTTTAGTGATATAAGGACCCTCCTAACGGTCTCCACGAGGTAAATAGCACAACAATTCCTTCGTTTAGCATTGAAAGAATAAGAAATATCTATCTATCTATCTGTCTGTCTATCTGTCTCTCTATCTATCCTATCTATCTATCTATCAATCTATCTATCTATCTGTCTATCTATTTATCTATCTATCTACCTATTCCCATCTATATATATCTATCCACCTGTATCTCGAGATCTACCTCTAGATCTATCTTTCTAGATCTATCTGTCTATCTATTGATCTATCTATCGATCTATGTATGTACGCATCTTATGTGTAGCTCCTGGTTGATGGCTACATGTTATATAATGTGTGCAAGAATTTTGTTGTTTAAGTGTAATAAAAATCATCATATTTAATAAAAAATAGATTAGTTAGGCCTATCTATAAATGTCAATGTAAACGAAAATGATAGTTTGTAAAAATATCTGTATCAGCCAAAGAGGATGTTACAGTGCCAGAAATGTCAGGTGGCTATCTTAAAAGTAATATATTTACAAACAATAATGCAATTCTGGCTTGTTTTCAGTGGACGTTTATTTGCATAAAATTCACAATGTGCGCACCCTTGCGCACTTTTGTAATGTGGCCTATCATATCAACTAACATTTAAAGTTTAATGTCCTAAAATAACAAATTCGCCAAACATTGCCCTGCTGAGATATGACAGGTTTAATAGAGTCTGTTTTCATTAGTTTTTTCCGGACTTTTGACTTTAATCATTGAGAATTAGGGGTTATAATTGTCCGAATTTTTCGGGGAAAAAACTGACTTATAGATCTTTAAAAGGCCGATTTTATAGGATCAATCAATATTCAGAAACTGTGGATCCCTTCCTTTTGATGCATGGACTGGACAGGGGGTTCCAGGCAGGCCTGGAAATGGGGTAAAGTTTTTGAACTGTGCGGGCGAGACACTGATTGGATGAAAGAGTGCCGAGGGTAATAAACAGGCTATTAGCAAAGAGGGTAATACCGCGAAATTCAAAGAAGTTTTTAAATTTTCTTTAGAAGATTTTGGCACAATTCTGTGTAACACATAAAATTAAGTAAATGGATCATGACCAAATGGAGTGTTCTATCCTGTTAAGTTATAGATCCTTGGTTTCAACTAAATGCCCATGGAGCAGGCATTAAAATAAAAAAATTAAATTCAAAAAGCGCCTGCACCATCTTCTAGCAGATTCTCTGGGTGTCTTTTAGTGCTGCTTCTCTGCTTTCATTCGACACCGTATTTGCATAATGCTATTAAAGTTCAATCCTGAGCCTTTTAAAAATGTTTTTCTCACATTTTGCAAAAATGTAGTGACCGCCCCCCCCCCCCAGGAATTATTTTTTTCCTTGACCTAAGATATTAGATGGCTGATACCAAAAGTTTGAATGAAATATGTGAAACTGCCTCTAATACAGCAGTATTTTAAGAAATGGCCCTGTAGCCCTCAAAAAGCTCAAAAGTGCATTAACCATCCTGAGCTTTCTGAATTTATTCAAAATTGAAACATATGTTCATATTTATCAATATGGTACATTTTAATTAAATTAATATTTTTTCCCATAACTGGCATAAATCATGCCTTCTTGAAAAGTTATCAACTCCCTCCATGAACACCATTTAGCCTCTGGAGACATAAGTGGAATTTGATTTATCATGAATGTTCTGGACTTGATCTGAATTCTGTCAATATAGTGGGCTGATGAACTTCATGCTTCTTGTTATTTGCAGCCAGAGACCATTGAGAAATATGATGGGAATGTCATAGGAGAGAGATATGGTGCCCTCCGTCAACAACTGCACTTCACCACAAATGACCCAAAATGGATGTCTGAGGAGGATGTGGAGAGATTTGCAGAGGAAGGGAGGTTTTGGGCAGAGCAGATATTTGATGCTATTCAGTTTGTGGCAAGGGAATGCAGATGGACATTAGGCAGCTTTTTAAAAGATGCCTCCAATTATCTGATTAAAGCAGATGAAGTGATTGATGTGCTGGATACCTGTGGGAGATGCCTGGAGAAGCTGAGACAAGAAGTCTTCTTTGCTAAAGAGGTGTCCACTTCACCAGGTATGGAAATCACTCTGAACATGTTTTTCCTGTGTGAATTCAAAAGTAAACTGACACCTAGCCAATCTTATTTCAATATAGGCAGGTATATAGTTAGTTGTGAATTCCATGACACATGCACTATTTTGAAGGAAAGTGTACAAATAAGTTAGAGAGACTGAATTAAACAATGTCATGAATTAAGTTAATATTAAAAAATTTCCATTCACCCCTTTTAGTTGAGCCTCCTATGGTAAAAAAGGGGCAAACACTTTATGAGCTGCAGAAAACTCTGAAACGTGCCAAAGGGTCTGAGCATATGTTTTGCCTAAGCTCCGAAAAAAATAGTTTTGAGGAAACTCCTATTACACTGTGCCAAAACTGATTCCTGTAAATGCAGTTAATTGAATCACGACCTGGAACAAAGGAATTTTATTCTTGCTAATTATTATTTAATCAAGCATCAGTGCACACAACAGAGTGCAGGATTTCTCACTATGTATATGCTGTCAAGTAACCTCATTTACAGTAATTTCTGGTGCCTGGTTGCTTTGCAAATTAATTGCAAGTGAAAGATAATTCTCGTAATCATTATTATTTTTTAGATAGTGAATGATTCCTGTAATTTTAAGCTAATGGTTTTTTTTAAATGATTTGTGGGGCGATATTGGCGAAGACCATGTTTGATTTTCTCAGAACGCATTCTGTAAAAGCCTGATCAATTAGCTCTACCTTGAAGAACTATAAAAATACGTTTTGAAGACTAGTCAACAATAAAAAAAATAAAAAACAAGAGAATTTCATTTACACATCATTTAGATATTTATTTTATGGGGGCACGGGGGGCACGTGCCCCCCATAATGGTCCTGGGTCCCCCAGGTGCCCCCATATTAACTTTTCAACCTTGACTAAAATATGCAACTAGTATTGTGAGTGCCCCCCCCCAGAGAATCATGTGACCCCCCCCAGGTGCACCCCCGCTTGAGAACCCCTAGTTACGCCACTGCTGTCTAATGTCTATCTATCTATATTATCTATTTGTAGGCCTATATCTATCAATACATATTGAATACTATCTGACTGACTGTTGTGACAGTTTGGATTGGTAAATACTTAATGAGCATGCCTTCAAAAATTTGCGGGCTGGATTTGTCATATATGGGCCAGTTGAATCGCATCACAAAATTTAGACATCAACCGGAGAGATACATGTATGATATACAGTTGGTTTCCAGTATTTCACTGTTTCTCTTTGTTTTCGACATGTTTCATGGTCGGCTTTCAATTTTATTGGCAGTAATCTTTCATGCCTGAGTAGATCTTATTTGGTATGTACCACACGTCATCTGAGCACCATACATCACGAACATTAATACGTTTTTCGTAATAAGTCATCATTATACCATACCTATGAGCCATCAGCCAATCAGAAGCCTGTATTTGGCTGGTATATATCCTATATTCTTTGTTGTTCACTTATACGCCCATGGGAGTATATAAAGCCTCACTGTTTACCAAAGCTCATAACACAAACAGCGAAACTGTACCAAACAGTGAATTTTCAACAAAAATTAAACAAAAGTATTATAAAACCTAACACCTATGACAAATCCATAAATCCTTTAATTTGAGCCCCATTTATATTTTTAATTCAAATATCATGACTATGGGGTCAACCATATTTAATTAGATCTCCGGGAGGGGGAGGAGGCTTGGAGTTTACTTTAAATAGATGGTTTTTTTTCTTGTTTTGGTAAATAAAAAAAATTCCATTTGATCAGTCTTGAAATACGAGTAGTGGGGATATTTCATAACATGGTTTTGGTTGATTTAAATATCTGGATATAGAGGCACCAGCCTGCTTCCTGTAAACCTACTGAACTGAACTGAACTGATTTAGAAATACTCGAAAAAAAGAAGGTCTAATTACTGATGCTGTTACCATGAAATTAAAACTCCAAGCCCCCCCTCCCTTTAATATCTTGGGTCACCCCCAAACAATCCACATGCATATATATGTATATTCTCCTGATTTTTAGACCTTTTATCGTCCCACAATTTTTTATTTTGCGAATTTCCCCTTATTTTTTTCACCGATTTTTCCCCCAAATTCTATTCTCAAATATACATTTTTTTACAAAAAAAAAAATTCCAGTGAATTTTATGCTCCTCATATTTTTCCTAATTTTTCATTTCACATTTTTTTAATATATTTTTTTTCCGAATATGTTTTCCCCCATACATTTTGTTCCAAATTCTCAAGGTTTTTTTTGCACTTTTTTTTTTTAAATTCTCACTATTTCTTTTTAAATTTTCACTCCAAAAATTTTCCTAATAACTTTGCTAATTAGCTTAAATCATATTATTTGACCTTATAAAATATATTATTTGAGCTTATATACTAAAGTGGGTAATTTGGAGACTGGGCCTATACAAAGTATTGAAATCACAACCAGATTCTAAAAATAAATGGGAAATCTCTTTAGCTTTTTTAGTATTTGATTGAAAATTAACAATACCTTTCAGATGCACTGGCTTGTATAAATGTATATCTTACCTCGATTACTTGCTTACTTGTGTTGCCTGTTCGTAACACTTGTAGGCCTCGATTACTTGCCTCGATTACTCGCTTACTTGTGTTGCCCATTCATAACACTTGTAGGCCTCGATTACTTACCTCGATTACTTGCTTACTTGTGTTGCCTGTTTGTAGCACTTGTAGGCCTCGATTACTTGCCTTGATTACTTGCCTCGATTACTCGCTTACTTGTGTTGCCCATTCGTAACACTTGTAGGCCTCGATTACTTGCCTCGATTACTTGCTTACTTGTGTTGCCTGTTCGTAGCACTTGTAGGCCTCGATTACTTACCTCGATTACTTGCTTACTTGTGTTGCCTGTTCGTAGCACTTGTAGGCCTCGATTACTTACCTCGATTACTTGCTTACTTGTGTTGCCTGTTCGTAGCACTTGTAGGCCTTGATTACGTGCCTCGATTACTCGCTTACTTGTGTTGCCTGTTCGTAGCACTTGTTGGCCTCGATACTTGCCTCGATTACTCGCTTACTTGTGTTGCCCATTCGTAACACTTGTAGGCCTCGATTACCTGCCTCGATTACTTGCTCACACGTGTTGTCTATTCGTAGCACTCGTGGGCCTCGATAACCTGCTTAGATTATGCGCTTACTTATGTTGCCCATTTGCAGCACTCGCAGGCTCTGTAGACCAAGCCAAATTATTGCCTTACAAAACAGAAAATAGGTACTGCTCTAGTTGCTCAATTACCTCCTTCAATATGCCTCAATACACTAGGCTTTATTCAGATGTGGTACGCACTGGCTTATATGACACTAAGAATGAACATAAAATGGTACCCAAAAACTTAACAATTAAAAGATTCTCAGCCCGAAGCACGCAACCTGATTTTGTTAAGAAGATTTCTAAAAACACAACTATCCATTCACTCAAGGCTTGCGTTTGGAATGCTCAGAGTTTGAGGCAAAAAACTGAGTGTGTGAAGGATTTCACAGATGAATTTGATTTGGACATATTTCTGTTCACTGAAACCTGGCTAAAAGCCAATGACCAAGTGGAAATTGGGGAACTGGAAAGAAACGGAGAATGTTTCTATTTAAGCACACCTCGTACGTCTAGACCCGGAGGCGGTGTAGGTTGCATTGTGAAAACAGGCATAAAAGCAACCAAAAAGGAAAGCATGATTACAAAGACTTTCGAACACATGGAAGTAGAGTTGCAAATAAATGGTGGAAAAATCACTATTCTTCTTGTGTACAGGCCTGAACCTCCAACAAGAATAAATACAGCCTATCTGAATGTTTCACCGAATTTACAAATTTTCTCTAACACTATCACTCATACAACTGTGAAACTGCTATGCATGTTATTACTGGGGATTTCAACTTCCACTTAAATAAACCTAATGATGCCAAAGTTATTAAATTCAACAACATTCTTGAAATGTTTGACATGGTACAAGTTGTACCGTACAACATGTATCATCGCCAACACACAAGGATGGACACATACTTGATCTTGTTATAACAAACTCAACCACATCTCTGACAAGATGTGTGGTCAGTGATCTGCTCTCAGACCACAATTGTGTGCTTTTTGATATTGAAGTTAAAAAAGGAAAAAATCCTCAAAAGGAAATTTCCTTCCGCAAGACTCAGAGTATAAATCTATCGGAATTCAGAAAAGACATAGAGCAACATCTTTCACAAAAAGTACAACATGGCGATCAATCAGTCTACTAGAGGAACCTTGTGGCTCTTTACAACTCGACTCAAGACATTTTTGACAAACATGCCCCTTGGAAAAGAAACTGGTGACTTTGCGCAAACCCAATCCATTTACAAATCAAGACATAAAGCCCCTCAAAACAGTTAAGAGAAAGGCAGAAAGATTATGGTGGCGAACTGGACTTCAAAAAGACTGGGATCATTTCAAAGAAAAACGGAATGAATTCAATGAATTGCTACATAAACTTAAGTCTGATGACCTTAAGTCCAAAAATTCAAGCCACAAAGGGAAATTCGAAAGCGATGTTCAAACTTCTCAATTCTAGCCTTAACAGAAAACAGGAATTGCCTCTACCAATTCACACCAATGAAAAGACCTGGCAAATGACTTCAACAGTTACTTTGACGAAAAGATCAAAACAATCAGATCAAAACTGGACTCCTATCCAAAGAAGACAACTGACGCCCAAGTGAATTCTAGGCCCAAGCTATATCAATTCAAAGCTCTATCACAAGTGGAAGTGAAGAAACTTGTCTCTGATATGCCAGTAAAACACTGTCAACTTGATCCCATGCCCACATGGCTACTGTTTGAATGCATTGATGCATTCCTTCCTATCATAACAAAGATTGTTAATCTGTCACTCACTCTTGGAGAAATGCCTCTTGATTTAAAACATGCGCTTGTAAAACCTCTGTTGAGGAAGGGGGGCCTTGAATTGACAAAAAAGAACTATCGTCCTGTCTCTAACCTCTCTTTTCTTGGTAAACTTATTGAAAGTGCCATCATCAAGCAATATGTTGATCACCTCACTCAAAACAAACTTGATGATGATAAGCAGTCGGCATACAAGCAGTTTCATAGTACAGAAACCCTTTTAACAAGAATCCACAATGACATAATGCTTAATATGAGCAATGGAGAGGTAACAATGCTGGTTCTGTTGGACTTGTCTGCTGCATTTGATACAATCGATCATGACATTTTGCTTGACAGGTTGAAAAATCGATATGGTGTGCAAAGCTCTGCCCTGAAATGGTTTAAATCATATATTTTCCGATAGATCACAGTCAGTTATGATACATGACACAACGTCAAGCAAACTTCCACTAAAGTTCGGAGTACCACAAGGTTCCAAACTTGGTCCGATCTTGTTTAACTCTTATATTGCTCCAGTAAGTGAGGTTGCGCAAAGAAATCAAGTGAATGACCAAAAGTATTCTGATGATGAACAGCTTATTCTTTCATTCAAGCCAACCTTTTTGAATCAAGTGCAAGCTGTACAGAAAATGGAAAAATGTATTGCAGAAATCAGGACTTCCTGCATGATAACAGGCTATGCAACAATGGTGATAAAACTGAGCTTCTTCTGATTGGTGCTCCAAATCAGTTAAAGAAACTGCAAGTTTCTTCAATCAATGTTGACAATGTTGAAATTAAAACTGCAGATCATGTGCGCAACTTAGGTGTGCTCTTTGACAAAAACATGACCATGGAAAGACAAATCAATAAGATGTGCCACAATGCCTTCCTAAATCTGAGAAGCATATCAAAAATTCGAAAGAATCTAGATAAAGAAACTGTTAAAACTGCTGTGAATGCCCTTGTCACCCCTCACCTGGACTATGGCAATGGTCTCTTGTATGGCATAAACAACAGCATGTTAAGTAAGCTTCAAGTTGCCCAGAACACAGCGGTTCGATTGATAGAGAGATTGAAAAAAAAATGACATTGTAAGTCATAGCAGAAAGCAGCTTCATTAGCTACCAATTCCAGCAAGAATCCAGTTCAAACTGATGATAATCACATGGAAGGCTGTGAATTCTCAAGCACCATTATATATTCAGGAACTTATTCAAGCCAAGCCTGAACCAAACCATAATCTGAGAAGCAACTACACACAGCTGTTGGCAGAGCCTGCATCATGCAATAAAAATAAGTTTGAAGACCGAGCGTTCTCAGATGTAGCCCGAAAAATGTAGAACAATAAAAACACTGGAAAGCTTCAAAAAGAACTTAAAAACCCACTTGTTTAAAAAGTTCTATGATTAAATTCACCTGAAACGCGCTAATGAGCAGTTTACTGGAATTAGCGCTATATCAAGTTATTATTATTATATTATATTATATTATATCCCAAGAAAATTCTATGAATTTCATATCATAAATATATGTCAACTGATACTTTCATGTTATTAAATTAATCCCACTTGGCATATTGTTTGTAGCTGTTTTTTTTTACTTCTCTCAAATCCTTCTCGTTTTATTTTCATTTTTAAATCTCTTTGTTATTGTTTTTTTTTTTTTTTTTTGAGGTATAAGTTAGTTATATCCCTTGTTTTTATGATTGCGTGATATACATCTCGGCTGATGCCTAGGTATATATCACATAATTATTCCCTCAAACGTGGGATATAACTAGCACTTAAACCATTCCTAAACACTGGGACTTTGCTGGATCATTCCCACACAAAATGCCCACCAATTGTTAAGTACATATTAAAATTTAACTAGTTAGTTTGTGGAAAATAAGCAAAATACAATTTCCACAGTATTCAACGTTTTTCAACCTCAGCAAGTCAACTTAAATGCAAATTCAATACAGCAATACATAATCACCCAGACAATTGTGCACAATGAATTCTCTTACGAGGGGTTTTCCATAAGTTCTGTCCAACTTGCCATAACTTTTGTAATATTTAATACAGAAACATGATAAATCGGGTGAAATAATATTGATGTAATTTGCAAATGATCCTGCAAAAATCATATCATAGAAACAAAAATAAATGGTTGATTTGTTGCCAAGGAAACCAAAAGTCATGAAATGTGGCCCAGGGCCTTTTAGAGGTACCGTAATATGGGGTGAATTGGGACAGAATTGAGGGTTTTTCTGTCATAGCATGGTCACAAATCATCTTATAAATCAAAATGTGGTGCCTAATTATGTCAGAACTTAAGGTCTAACTATCTCTTCGAGCATTCAAAGATATCTTTAATTTTCAATGATTTATTCATGAAAAACCACTGTCCCAATTCACCCCTTATGTTGGGGTGAATCGGGACAATCCCCTATTTCTATCAAATAATACTTCCTGCCATGTTTAGGTGATTGCTACCTGTGAATGAACATTAGAAAATATAAAAAAAATAATTTGGGAAAAATCTGAACACAATTACATGTTAAATTTGCAGATTCTAAAAAATATGATTAATGACACAAAATTATTAAAAAATGTATTTTTCTGTTAATTATGCTATACATAGTAACTCTGAACTAAATACAATATCAATGATGACTAGTTAGATAATATTCCAGAACTGTGCAAAATTATGGACCTGGGTTAAATAGAAGTAGCTGTAGTTTAAGAAATTTAACACAATCCTATTCTGTCAAGATTCACCCCTGTGTCCCTATTCACCCCATATTATGATACACATTCATTATTTCTTGTCAAAACTGCATTTTTTTACCAGGACTACAGGACAAGAAACGCATTAGAAATGATCCAAACATTTCAAAAATTCTCAAACTTATGAACCTGACACTGAGTACATTTTCTCGAACCTTATATATCCCTAAAAAAATCAATGCCTCCTAGTCCTCATATTGAGATCACTGTTGGTGTGTCACAGACTAGTTGTGCTTTACGATGGGTTTTCCATAAGTTCTGTCCAACCTGTCATAACTTTTGCTAGATTTTCTGCAGAAAAATGATATTAGGGTCAGTTGATATTGGGGTAATTTGGAAATTATCCCCAAAAAATCAGATCGTAGAAGCAAACATAAATTGTTGATTTGCTGCTATGGAAACCAAAAGTCATGAATTCATGATATTCGACCATGATCTTGTTAACAGACACATACTTGATATATCTTGCCGAAATATGTAATTATTACCACAGATATAGAACATGCTACCAGCATTTTCCTCATCATCGCAAATTTATGTAAATGATAAGTTGTGGTTTTTTATGCCTTTGTCAATTCTTATCCCAGAGTAAAACCAAACACATATTTGGAATCCTTGTAAAGAAATCTTTCAAATGAATACCAACATGAATGTATTCTGGTGAGTTTTACCCCTTGCAGATGGTAAAATATATTGGAAATAGATTCACAGCTCTCGCTTGGTTCCTTTCTGCTGTAAGCAATGTCAAAAGTACAAAGGCCAGGGACAAATCTGCATAAGGTCCTCAGTACACAATTACAAGGCTGGCATCAATTTGTATACTTCATATCAACTGTTTCCTGATTTGATCCTGGAAGGTCCTACGAAGACCAAAAAACTTTTAAAAAAACATAGGACTTTCTTATTAAGTTAAATCCACTAGATTCATTCATGCTGTCTGAATATAACAATTTTTGTATAATCCATGTTCTGTGTGATTATTTTGTTATCAGTTGGATGATTTAAAGTCTTTCTGGGAAGTCTTGCACAACTCTTAAGTTTAGAATTCCTATGATATTTTATAATATTACAAAAATGATGGCAAAGTATACATCGTGCAGGTACTCATAAAGTCATAACAGTAAATTTTTCATACACACTTCCATTGGTATCCCCTAGAATCATGTTTTTTTTTTTTTTTAAACCATTCAATCCAAAATAATATCTTGTCTCAATATTTTGACTTGGGCTTCCCCATTATGTCAAACTAGAATCGCAAGCGATGATAATATGACCGCGGGCGCTGCTGGACGCCTTTTGCTGATCAAGTGCAATCAAGTGTGACTGTGTCGATCCATAAAAGATGAATAACAATTTGTGTTTTGAGTGCAACTTGTTTGGACCTGGCTTAAAAAAGCTCAGTCGTATAATAATAATAATAAATAGATATATATTCGTTGTTGTCCATGGCGCAGTGGGGCCTCTATTTGACGGGGGGGTTATTCGAGGGGCGTATATGTGTACATCCATTGTGCATGCCTGTGTACGGCCATCGTCAAGTGTACGCCCATCTGTAGCTCGTCTGGCATGCCCATCTGTGTGTGCACGCCAATTTGTGTGTACACACCCATCTGTGTACGCACCCATTTGCGTGGGCATGTCCACCTGAATGCCTATCTGTGTGGGCACGCCCACCTGTACACCCATCTATGTGTACGCCCACCTGTAGGCCTATGCCCATCTCTCGAGTGTATGCCCATCTGTGTTGGAACCCTCATCTGAGAGTGCATGCCTTCTTAGTGTGCACGCCCCCCTTCACACCTAGCTGGGAGTACGTCCATCTGTGTGTGTATGCCAATTTGTGTGTGCACACCCATCTGTGTACGCACCCATTTGCGTGGGCATGCCCACCTGAATGCCTATCTATGTGGGCACGCCCACCTGTACACCCATCTATGTGTACGCCCACCTGTAGGCCTATGCCCATCTATCGAGTGTATGCCCATCTGTGTTGGAACCCTCATCTGTGAGTGCATGCCTTAGTGTGCATGCCCCCCTTTACACCTAGCTGGGAGTACGACCATCTGTGGTGTGTGTATGCCAATTTGTGTGTGCACAGCCACCTTCGTGTGCACGCCCATTGATATGGCCATCTGTGTGCGCATGCCCATATGTACAGCCATCTGCATGTATATGCCCATATCAGCATGCCCGTCAGTGTGTGTAAGCCCATCTGTGCATGCAAGCCCATCTGTGTGTGCATGCCCATTTGTTATGGCATGTTTTTCATGACAAAGTTATACACCTGTCAAGATGGTCCTACACACTGGCGTCAACTTTTTGGCAGGCGTCGACGGGCGTCAATGTCGACGGGTGCCAATGTTGACGGGTGTCAATGATGACGGGTGTCAACAGATGTCATTTAATTTAATTATAGCAATAATATTATATAATTAAATATTAGTATAATGTATTAAGTACAATTATATCAATGCACTCCAGATAATAATAAAAAATAAAATGATTATCACCTCTTTCACCCATAAATACAAGACTATAGTATAGTCTATCACATTGTTGCGCAATTGAATACGAAAATGCCAGTTGTTAATTAGTCTTTCAATTATAAGCCTGTTTTATTTCCTGTGCTAATGAGCCACAATGAAATGCTCATGGAATTGATCGAGTTACATTCTGATGCATGTTTGGATATTGGTCTATTTTCCTTCAACCAGCAGGTGGCAGCAGCTCCTAGATAAATTCCAGGTTTTGTTTCCTTCCAAACGCATAAAGGCAGACACCTTCAGATGCAGCAGGCCTGGTGCCCAGTACTAAATAGTGGATTAAGGAAATAAATATGCAGTAATATACACATTGCACAAGTGCATAAACAGGATGTAAAGCCCAATCATCAATCCATTCATCTTGATTTATTACCCTTAATGTTATTTTTATTTTTTCTGTCTCATACTTATCTAAAAGTACCAGCATGGTTATTTCGCCCTTGCTCATATTCACCATGATGTCATTTTGGAGTGTTTCTGTGCTATGAAATTGCTTATAAGCTGATTGTTTGTCGTCATCAAGTTCGAATTAGATGATCCATATATTGTTTGATAACTGCACTTTCAATGCTTTTGCCCAGGAAAGACGAGTTTGACACTGGTCGGTAATTCTGCTTTATGAGATCAAGACCTCCTTTCTTCAAGAGTGGCCTGACAAGTGCATGTTTCAGATCCAGGGGCATCTCCCCAAGAGTTAGTGATGTGTTGACTATTTCTGTTATTATTGGTAGAAATTCATCAATACACTCCAGCAGTAACCATGTTGGGATGGGGTCCAGTTGACAATGTTTGACAGGCATATTTTTGATCAATTTTTTAACAGCTGTTATTGTAAGGGTTTTGAACTGAATTAGTTTATGGCCTGTGAAGTTTTCAGCATTTGCAATTCTATTGTTGCAAGAGTCCAGCTTTGATCTTATTTTCTTGATTTTCTCGTCAAAGAATGAGTTGAACTCATTTGCTAGGTCCTTGCTGTCTTCATGATTGGGCAGAGGCAGTTCTTATTTCCTGTTGAGGTTGGAATTCAGTATCTTGAACATGGCTTTGGAATTTCCTTTGGTGCTTTTTATCTTCGCAATTAGATCATCAGATTTGAGCTGATTGAGCTGGTCATTTAAAGCATTTTGTTTCAACTGGAAGTCTTGCCAATCTTTTTCCAGTCCAGTCCAGTCCGCCTCCATGATCGTTCTGCTTTTCTTTTTGCTGTTTTCAGGGTTTTGATATTGGCATTAGTAAATGGAGTTGACTTACGCAGTGTCACCTGTTTGGTAATGACAGGTGCATGCTTGTCAAGAACCTCCTTTGAGGAATTGTAAAGTGAGACAAGTTTTGACAGGTATTCCGATGACTTGTCCTTTTGCATTTTCTGTGACAAGTGTTTTTCGTTGTCTTTCTTGTATTTTACTAGATTGATATCATGTGTCTTTCTAAACGAGATTTTCTTTTGAGCATTTTTTGAGGAGTGTATAATTTCTTTCTGCAGTTCTGCAGTTCTGCAGTTCTGCAGAAAAAAACTGCAGAATTCTGCAGTTTCCAAAAAAAGTGCAGAATTCTGCAGTTCTGCAAAAAAAACTGCAGAATTCTGCAGTTTCCAAAGGAATTGCAGAATCCTGCAAAAAAATTGCAGAATTCTGCAATTCTGCAAGAAAGCAGTACATTTAAATTTCTTCCTCCACCTGCATATTCTGCAATAATGTCTGCAGTTTGGGAGTGAAATTGCAGAATTCTGCTATTCTGCAATAAATTCTGTAGTTTGGGAGTGAAATTGCAGAATTCTGCAATTCTGCAATAAATTCTGCAGTTTGGGAGGAAACTGCAGAATTCTGCAATTTTGTAATTAATTCTGCAGTTTGGTAGGAAATTGCAGAATTCTGCAATTCTGCAATAAATTCTGCAGTTTGGGAGGAAATTGCAGAATTCTGCAATTCTGCAATAAATTTTGCAGTTTGGGAGGAAACTGCAGAATTCTGCAATTCTGCAATAAATTCTTCGGTTTGGGAGTGAAATTGCAGAATTCTGCAATTCTGCAATAAATTCTGCAGTTTGGCAGGAAATTGCAGAATTCGTGCAGCATTTGTGAACCTCTGGTACAAAGGACTTGTCATTACCCAGGAAACGTTGGTTGGGGGGGGGTAGCAGTTGTGGGGTCGAGTTGGGGGGGGGCTGCTTCAAAATAAACCTCTATGCCTCTATGGACGTTTTGACACTCTGCTCGGCCAATTCTCCACCAAATGTCACTCTGAAAAAAGTGGTGGATACCCTGCAACCAGGTAAATTTACTACAGTTGTCAGTCTTTGTCCGTCGTTGTTTCTTTTTGCCGTACGGCACTTTTTTCGGCAATCGGTCAGCTCGCAAATTGCATTTTTGCGAGCTGACCGATCGCCGAAAAACTTGTCGTACGGAAAAAAGAAACAACAACAGACAAACGCTGTCAACTTCAGTCAATAGACCTGGTTGCAGGGTACCCGCAACTTTTTTCAGAGTGAAATTTGATTGAGAATTGGCCGAGTAGAGTGGTAGAACGATGACTAATCCACAAGAAAACAAAACATGCAAGTTCTGCTCCCCACAAGAGTGGCGACCTGGGAGAATGGACACCAAAAGAATAAGAAGAACAAGAAGTCCATAGCAGTTCACTTTGAACTCCACTTCTTGTTGTGTTGAAATTTTATTGCAGAACTGCAGAATTCTGCAATTTCTTGCCAAACTGCAGAATTTATTGCAGAATTCTGTAATTTCCACCCAAACTGCAGAATTTATTGCAGAATTGCAGAATTCTGCAATTTCCACCCAAACTGCAGAATTTATTGCAGAATTGCAGAATTCTGCAGTTTCACTCCCAAACTGCAGAATTTATTGCAGAATTGCAGAATTCTGCAATTTCCTTCCAAACTGCAGAATTTATTGCAGAATTGCAGAATTCTGCAGTTTCACTCCCAAACTGCAGAATTTATTGTAGAATTGCAGAATTCTGCAGTTTCACTCCCAAACTGCAGAATTCATTGCAGAATTGCAGAATTGCAGGAAGAAATTTAAATGTACTGCATTTTTTTCTTTGCTAAATGCCATGTTGAAAAGGACACAATTATGGTCAGAAAGCAAGTCGCTGACTGTACAATCTTTGAAAGTAGAACTTTTGTGAGTGATAACCAGGTCTAGTGTGTTTCCGTCTTTGTGTGTTGAAGAAGACACATGTTGTTCAAGATCATACATTTCAAGGATGCTATTGAACTGCATAACTCTAGCATCATCAGGTTTATTCATGTGGAAATTGAAATCACCGGTTATGACAATTTCATGGTGATACGTATGATAATGAGCTAAGAATTGCGTGAAATCCGTGAAAAATTCTGATAATTTGTATTTGTTCTTGTTTGAGGGTTCAGGCCTATAAACAAGAAGAATTGTGATAATTTTTCCATTCAAATGTATTTGAATTTCCATGTGTTCGAAGGTTCTGGTTTTCATGCTGTTGATTTTGGTTGCTTTTAAGCCTGATTTTAAAATGCAACCTACACCACCCCCAGGTCCTCCTTCGCAGGGTGTGCCAATGTAGAAATATTCTCCATTTGTTTCCAGGTTGCCAATTTCCACTATATCATCTGCCTTAAGCCACGTTTCCGTAAAGAGAAATAAGTCAAGATCAA
The DNA here is from genome assembly GCA_026936325.1 of Platynereis dumerilii. Taxonomy (NCBI): domain Eukaryota; kingdom Metazoa; phylum Annelida; class Polychaeta; order Phyllodocida; family Nereididae; genus Platynereis; species Platynereis dumerilii. Next base: position 48,403 of record JAPTHN010000163.1, on the reverse strand, counting down.
GTTCATCTCTATAGTTCTTTACCACTTCTGTTTTTTGTCTCAAACTTTGGGCATTCCATATGCAGGCTTTTAGATTGTGGTTTTCCATTTGCAGTTTTTGCTGGTTGTGCAGGTGGTATTTGCGTGTTTTTCTGAATCCATCAAAGCATCAAATCTGTTTTTCAGCTTTAGGGATTGCGTATCATTGGTCCTGTATTTAACATTTGGTTTGGAGTCAGGGTTGTATGCTGGCCTACTTTTGAGACCATTTAAACCAGTACGCAAGACATCAGAATAGAGCTTCATATATGTTTGGAGGACCACATCCAGAAATTCAGGTGTAGGCACAACTGTGTTACGGGGCAGCTGATCTGAGAGTATTGCGTTACAGAGCAACAGGAGTTCAGATTTAAAGTAATGAACTTCAGGTATAGTCAGGCAGCACTGCGTTTCAGCAGCAGCTGACCTGAAGAGTGATGTGTGTCAGAGCAACAGACGTTCAGATGAGTAGTGAAGTTCAGATAGAGTAATGAAGTTCAGGTTTAGGCACCGCTGCCTTACCGAGCAGCTGAGCTTAGAGTGTTGCGTTACAGAGCAACAGAAGTTCAGGTATAGTAAAGAGGTTCAGGTGTAGGCACAACTGCGTTACAGAGCAGCTGAAATTAGAGTGTTGCGTTACTGAGCAACAGAGTTCAGGTATAGTAAAGAGGTTCAGGTGTAGGCACAACTGCGTTACAGAGCAGCTGAAATTAGAGTGTTGCGTTACTGAGCAACAGAGTTCAGGTATAGTAAAGAGGTTCAGGTGTAGGCACAACTGCGTTACAGAGCAGCTGAGAATACAAGGGCAAATATAAGGGTATAGAAACGAGGGCTCGCTGTCTGGGACTATGTTTCTTGGAATCAGCTGGCAGTGGTTTCCTGTAAGTGAAAAAAATTTAATTAGAGGATTGAAGTACAAGTATTTGGAAAGGTGATTATTTTTCAATATATTTTACAATATATATAAATAAAATATATACATATTTTTTTATAATTTTCTGATAAATTTGATAAATTTATATATAGACTGGTGGGATTTTTGAAAAATGGCTTTATTTAAAGAGGTACGAGCATTTTTGGGTAAAAGTCGGGAACCCATCTTTTTAGCATATTTCATGTATGCTGATTCCGAAAAAACCGGTTCCCAAGCGATATAACGGGTCCTTCACCTCCTAATTTGCATAACAAAATGGCTGCCAAATTAGCAATTTTTTGATCGTTTTAAAGCAGTAACCTTCAATATACTACTACAAAAAAGGCAAACTAAGTGGCTCAATCCATGTTATGACCAAGGAATACTCGCACCATTTTAGAATCAATTATACAAGTTTGATGGTCATTGATATGCAAATTAGTAGCCGCCATTGTATAAAAATTCCTTTTCTTCAATAACTTCCTTACTAATCAAGCAAATTTAACAAATTAAAGTTCTATACCAATGTTTTAAGGGTCAATGAAGATTATGAAACCATCTATTAAGTCACAACACTCATCCAATATTAATTATGCAAGAATAATGGTCACTAGTATGTTAATTAGCGATGAATTATTACAGAAAATACCAATCTTCACAGTGTCGTCTCTGCTAATCCAGGAATCTTTACAAATTAAATGTCTATACCAATGTTTTAAAGTCTATGAAGACAATGAACTTATTCATAAAGTCATAACTCTCATCAAATATTAATTATGGAAAAACAATTGTCATTAGTATGCTAATTAGCATGACATATTTCAGAAGAATAGATTTCGTTATATCGATGCTGCTAATCCTGCAAACTTTACAAAATAAAATGTATATGCCAAGATTTTAAGGGTCAATGGAGAAGTCATTGACAAAGTTATTACATTCATCTGATATTAGTTATTCAAGACCTGCAGTCAGTAGTAAATAAGCAGTGTCATATAACTGCAAAAAAAGTGTATCCTTATACCTTTCCTACGCACCAAGCAAACTTAAGCAAATTAAGTCCTCCAACAATTTTAGTTTTTTCAAAGTTAGTCTGCAATACTTCAAAGGTCAATGCAGGTCATGAACTCATTCAAAACATAATAATATCAGTGATATCCCTAAATTTGTTTTGTTTGTTAAGTTTGCTGGATTAGCGAGGAAGATCAGGGCTGTAGCTGGAATTCTGATTTGGGGCAGGCGAAGTTAGGCAGGAGCTCCAATTATTCAGCAGTGTCTCATGGCCTGAAAATGCCTTCTAAGCAATCTGAAGCACCAATTCCCCATGAAAGACATGGAATCACTGTATTATCATTTATGTAGTGTCCAAACTAGTAAAGTTTGAATGTCATACACATATTAAATGCTTCGAATTAAACAGTCATCATGAAAGTTTATGAGTAAAATAAAGAAGGGCATAAAAATTCAAATTGTTGTTATTTGGTATTCTGTCTGGGATCGATGCAGCAAACAAATTTAAAAACTCAATAATATAATGCCTTCTTCATGGCTCTTCCCTCTCAATAACTCTTTCCTCCTCTCAAAAGATCTTGCCTCATCTCTAGCTCTTGCCTCCTTCATCGCATTCTCCATCCTTTCCAGTGACCCCAATCTCCATAATCTCCCTTTCCACCTCCTTCCCAGCTCTTCCCTTCTGCCTGATAGCTCCTGTCTCCCACCTGACTGCCTCCTCCTAGCTCTTGCCTCCACAACGGCCATTCTCTCCTCTCTCTGACTTCTGTGTTCTCCCACTCAGCCCGATCCCAAATTTTTCCAACAGCTTTTGCTTTGTCAAATTGTGTTTCCTACCTCTCTGCTCATCTTTCTTTTTCCTCCACGATATCTGCATTCTCCTCTGCCTCCTGCCTAACTCCTGCCTCCTGCCTAACTCCTGCCTCACTCCTGCCTAACTCCTGCCTCCCTACTCAATAGCTCATCTGTTCCCCCTTCACTGTCTACTTCTTAGCTACTTCCTGATATTGGTTTCCTCCTCCCTGCATTGCCTCCTACCCGTCGGCTCTCCCCTCTTTTGTTTGCTTCCACTAGCTGTTGCCTCCTCCCCCAGAGTTGTTCTTCAATAAATATCTGGCTACTCCTAGCTAACTAAATGACTCCTCCTTCCCTGCTTTGCTCCTAGTTTCTTTTGGTACCCTCCTCCTCCCTTGTCGCGCAATTGTCTCCATCAAGTGGTCCTATTAGAGTATCTCCTGATCATCCCTACCTTTCTCGATCACTACCAGTGTTCCATGCACGCATCAATTTTTTTTTTAATAAAAAAAAATGTATACACTGTCTGCTCTTTGTGTAGGCTTCACTGTTATAAGGGGAAAGTAGCAGTTTTATTATAGTAGGAGTGTCAGTATAGCCTCAGAATATTTTTGCATATTGGAAGTAGCAAGGTGACTTCATTTCTGAGTTGAGGGATCTGCCAATAATGCATTTGATATCATCTTGATACACCCAGTCAGGAAGATATGATGGGACCTTTGCTGATTTTCAAGGCTGGCATGTGCCATCATGCATTTAGTCCCTGAAAATTCTGAAGAGACACCTTTTTCCGCAAATATGGCATTGCTAATAATCACACAAATAACTTTTTACCCTTGAGCCAGTGGTATGGAAGTTTTATTTGCAAAATTTGTTGCATTAGTAAGGCAGATATTAAGAAAAACATTTTGCTTGTTAGTATATATATGTACAAACGACGATTAATCTTGTATAATTAATATTTTATGAATGTCATGACTTAATAAATAAATTAAATATCCTTTGACTCTTTTAGCTTTGGTACTGAAGTTTTAAATGTAAAGTAGGCTGGATTAGCAGACAGGATATTTAAAAAAACTACTTTTTTTTTTTTCTGTAATATTTCATCGCATACTAATCTGCTAATGACTATTATTTTTCCATAATTAATATTTTATTAGTGTTATCATTTTATAAATTAGTATATTATCTTCATTGACTCTCAAAATGTTGGTAAAGCACTTTAATTTTAAAGATTGATGGATTAGCAGAGAAGATATACTAAGAAGATTGTTATTTACTGTAATATTTACTCCTGAATTGGCAAATTAATGACCACTATTCTTGCATAATTAATATTGGATGAGTGTTATGACTTAATCTTCATTGACCCTTAAAACATTGGTATGGAACTTTAATTTGTTAAATTTGCTTAGTTAGTAAGGAAGTTATTGAAGAAAAGGCATTTTTGTATAATGGCGGCTACTAATTTGCATATCAATGACCATCAAACTTGTATAATTGATTCTAAAATGGTGTGAGTATTCCTTGGTCTTCATAACATGGATTGAGCCACTTAGTTTGCCTTTTTTGCTTTCCTAAACAGTAGTATATTGAAGGTTACTGCTTTAAAACGATCAAAAAATTGCTAATTTGGCGGCCATTTTGTTATGCAAATTAGGAGGTGAAGGACCCGGAATATCGCTTGGGAACTGGTTTTTTCGGAATCGGCATACCTGAAATATGCTAAAAAGATGGGTTCCCGACTTTTACCCCAAAATGCTCGTACCATCCACATATTTCAGAAATCCCGCCAGTCTAATACTTATTTAATCTTATATTTTTAATTTCACTAGAAAGGATAGTACAAAGACAATCTTCAGGTAACTATTATAAATTATTGATGGGAGAGTATGCTGGCTGCTTTGCTATACTGGTGCTGGTGAGTTGAGTTCTAGGATGTGTATTCAACTGTGTATTGGCAGTGTCTCGAGCTCTTCAAACTAGATTCCCTTAAAATTCCCGTTATCTAATGCTGTCAAGTGCAGTAGAAAGTGTCTGGAATAATAAATAGAAAATATGACAGTTGAATGGCTTTTCTAGAGCAAAAACGAATGTAAAATGAGCGAAAATTGAGGTAAAAGCAATGTGGATTGGAGCAGAAAACGATGCTGAGATAGCAGGTAATTAAATTGCAAGTTACAGCATTAAAATCACCTGGAAACAGCACAAAAACGGCAAATAACAGGTCAGAAACACTTTACCGACAATCACACACAAGAACAGCAGTTAAATATGCCCAGAGCTTCGTTTAAAAGACGAAAATATCCACTGCTGAAATTTCACTGTGCTCACAGCCAGAAGCGCCACCTGTGTAACACAATTTTTTCTGGACCCCTTGGCCATGCAGGTTGGACTAGCACTAGAAGACGCCATGCAAAAAAAGACAAACATGATAATCACAACATTTATTTAATTAACAATGTGCAGTATAATTGTAATACTAAGCAATGTGGCGTAGCTCGTTCTAATGTGAATCTCAGCAAATATAGAAAGTATTTGAAATTGTTAAGAACAATGTACTAATTGGCGCCATTAGAAATATTGTCATTAATTGAAGAGACAATTCCAATGGAACGATTGAATTGATAAAAGAATTTGAGACTTCGGTATATTAATTTGCCAACAAGCTATGAAATATTTAATTAATGTTACAAAAATATTCAAAACCGAAGAAAGATTTTAAAATAGTTGTTTTAATTTTAGAGTACATTCTTGGTTGGCTCCAAGCATCTTTACTGAGAGATTGAGATAGTTTGCACATGTTTTGGCCTGGTGTGTAGATCAAATATTTTGCTGGATCAAGTTTTCAAAACCATTGTGGGCCATCCATATGTTGAAGTCAGGGAAAAAACGTCCTCCCCCCAACCTTGGGCTGCCATTACAACTAATGCAATATCAAAAAGGTTTTTAAAAGGTAATTCACATCAATGTCAAAGCACCCAGATGATCTACAGTGCCGCCTGTAAGTAAGTGAAACGCATGACATTGTGCCATTGTATCAATGCTAAACATCCTCAGCCAAACTGCTTGTGGAGTCTTGGATCCTCATCGGATGAAAGGGAAACAAAGTGGGATAAAAATAGCAGCCCATTTTCTTTGCTGTAGTTGGAGTTAGGTATGGGTCAAAGTCTTTGTTAAGTAAGTGAACCACCCTTCCCTATGTTTTAACATTGGGCCTGCGTTTCACTTACTTATCAAAGACTTTGACCCATACCTAACTCCAACTACAGCAAAGAAAATTGGCTGCTATTTTTATTCCGCATGCCTCACATATCGGCCTTTATGACCCAAAATGTTTTCCTCTCATCGGATGAGAATTCGTCCTTCCAGAAGCATTTTGGTTAAGGATGTTTAACATTGATGCAATGGCACAATATCATGCGTTTCACTTACTTACAGGCGGCACTGTACCTGAGACGAATCCTTCCATTTTTGTACATTATCACAACTTTTTGCGTCACATCAATGTCAAAGTATTTTATAAGGTTTTTTGTTCTTTCACATGGCAGACACTTGATTACACTGTCTGTAGCTGTGGTGAGTGTTGATTGGTTTACTCATTTGGCAAGTTCTGCAGTAGATTCTTCTTGTATATTTTCAGCAGGTTGGGAAGGAAGGGACTATCGATTAAGGACAAGGTTGCAGGAAGTCATCAACCGGATGAATGAAGAAGCAGAGAAAGGTTTTGGTGAACTTGTGTGGAGGAAGAGGAAAGAAGCGAAAAGGCTGAAGATCATGATTGATGAGAAGGGTTATTCTCGGTTAAAAGGGAACTTAACGGAGCTGGAAAAGGAGATTGACCAACTCCTCCTGGAACGTGGTCAATCAGCACTGTTGAAGAAATATGGAGAATATGAAGAGCTGGAGAAGGAGATGAAAAAGGAGGCTGACAAATTCCTTGAGAAACTGGGACATGCTAATAACAAGGAGTCAGTGCTCTTTAGGCTAAAGGGAGAAATTGAAGAGCTGGAAAAGAAAAATGGACCAGCGGGAAAAGAACCTACTTGGAGAAGAGTTGCACTCACAAGGAAGAGAAGAGAATGCGATGACCTGGAAAAGGAGGTTGAAGCACTTCGCCATGCCAACATCAGTCAGATGGAAAGGATTGAGCAGGTGAGAGGAGCCAGAGAGAGTTATTTCAATACTGGAAAAAAAAGTCTCCAAGTGAGAGTATGCAGAAGAATTTGATTCCCAAAATGTTCTACATGACATAATATTTTTAAAATGTTATTCTGATGTTATCATGAATGGATCCAAAAAGGCATCATTCCAGCACCATAACATTGTCAAGTATACTCTGGTCAGTTAATGGTTGAGCCTTTTTTTGGACTGCACTACAATACCTTCTTTGAACTTGACAAAACAAAATTCTAACTCACATACTTGAATGGTTGTTGTATTTATTCTTGAAAACTTGTTGCATAAAACTTGGTTAACATGGTTAACTAAACTCAAAATAACAAAATACAAAGAAAATAATAATATGTATATAAACATGGTTTTCTGCTCAATGACCAATTAAAGACTCATTTTCCGCTAAAACCATGTGGAACAAAAAGTAATTTCAAGTCTCGACCCTTTCTGTGTGTTTTGTTTTCCCTTTTTAAGCTAAAAATAAAATTTTGTACTATTCAAATATATAGTGACCCCCAAAAATTTGTTTTGCTTTGACACATTTTTCTGAGAGGCATAAAACCAAAAATGTGGATGAAATATGCAAAACTGCCTTCAGTGGCAGTGTAGCCCTCAAAAAGCTCAAAAGTGCATTAACCAACCAGAGTAGTTCATAAATTTTGTTCTGTTCCTGTTTTTATCCCCCATACAAAATAATGAAATTTATAGCGGCAATGCTTTCATAACATTAACTTTTTATCTTCACAGCTTCTTGAAATAAAAAATACTGCCACTGTTAAAGTAAAATAATAATTTCCTGCCGAGGAAAACTCCAAGCTCCCTCCCCCCACCTGGTCGTTAAATGTTGCCCCCTAATCAGTCTATATCTTTGATTCTTTGATCTTTCTCCGAAAGTGTCAATGTTTGCTGTCTTTGGCTTGGACAGTTATATCTGGGATTCAGTTTTGATTGATTAGTCTTATTTTTTGTGCAATCTAATAGCTTTGATTTACAAAAGGAGGCTTGAACATTGGCGTGTACACAGCGCTTGGAAAGTCCACACGAATATCAGGCAACCCCAACTACCTTAAAGATTTTATAAACTATAAATCCTCTCTTGGTATTTTGTGGGTCATATTATGTGTATCATAATGCAAACTTCTGGTCTTTTTCCTGTATTTAATTTTTTGAATATTCGCTACATTTCCTTACTGTAGGTCACACAACAAGGATATGATCAGAGTAACATGATTCCATCTGCGATGGTTAAAGTGCAAAACCTCGTATGTCAAAATTTGACACATTTTAGATATTGGTGTAAGGATATTTTCAATATCTGATGCATGTTGTCAATTTATTTCCTTGCCAGTTTGCTAATTTTGGAAGCTGTAGCAAAATTATTTCACCAAACACTGTATGTCAATTGGTTCCAGAAAATGAAAGTGCGAAACCTTGTAACTCAATTCAGAACTTTGGAGCTCATAATTTCAGAAAATTTCTACTTTTTGTAAAACAATGACAGTGATGCATTTTTTAAGCTCACAGCAAATATCTGAATTGAAAACAAATTTACCTCCCTATTTTGTGTTGGATATTAAGGATATAGAAAAGGAGCGCGCACAAAAATTTGAAAAAATTGTCATTTTCCTCGTTTTGGCCCTTGTAGCCACTCCATAAAATTTGTTATTGTTATCTATCATGAACCAATTAAAATTTTTCCTGCAAATGCACAGATTAGATAGGCATGCAATGCTGCAAGTGGTTTTAAAATGTGACAAATGGTCGACTTACAAGGTTTTGCACTTTCACTGATTTAGGGGTTTTTGCACTTTCAAATCCTATTTTGTATCTGATGGCAAAATCAATGCGTGGGGTCAACATCCTCTGACAAAAAATGCTCAAACAGGGTGTCATTTTCTGTTTGTCAGGTTGACCATAACTCACAGATTCATAGACATTATCTTAAAAAAAAGTTTTTTTCAATTTCTGAAAAACTGCTTCTTTTGACTTACAAGGTTTTGCACATTTGCAATCGAGATTACAGTCCTTGTCATACTTATGTGGAATCTCAAGTTTTTTTTCTATGCTGTTGAACTGTGATGTCAGAGATGACATAACATAAGCCATGTGTTTACAAACAAATTGTCAAAGCCTTCTATTTATACCAACTTTCTTCAAAGTTTAAAGTTGTAAGTTAGTAAGTTTGTCGATTTATCAAACAGCTCTGTGGGGATTATAACAGTTGTCTACTGTGAATGCTCACAAAGCAGCCATTTGGTAGGATTAGACTGGTGATTGCTGTGATAAATCATTGGGATCAAAAATGTTATGTTTCCTTCAATATATCAATGTTTGAACTGTGATGATGCAGTTTACGTCGACCATTGGCTATCAAGCTGTGATGACGTAGTTGTAGGGGCTATCCCTGATAAAACTCTTACTCTGACACTGTGTTGAAACTGTGACGCTCAGTTCAGAAGGATCAACATTGGCTCATAGCTGGGGAATCTGACCCAGTTTGAAATGACATAAGTAAGTAAGTAAGTAAGTAAGTAAATATTTATTTTGATTCGGTACAAAAAGAATACAACAATAAAACAAAAGCACATTGTGCTTGTCCCCGACAATAACATGATGGAAGGGGTGAAGTATTTACAGATGAGTGAAATGAGAGGTAACAATTCTTAAAAGATAAAAAGCATTACATAGTTCATCAAGTCATTAGCTATTTAAAAACATTAAATAGTACATAAAAGACAACTGCCACAACTGCATTCAGGATGCCATTTCCTAACATAGTTTCTAAAGCCATTGAAATCATCATTCTTTACATCATCAGGAATTTTGTTCCAGAGAAAAGCACCTTGATATCTTAAAGAATTAAAACCATGCCGTTTAGTGTTATATACAGGCTTGACTAGCATATTGGAGCACCTAAGGTTATAAGGCATCATCTGTATCTTGAAAAAATCTTTATCCATCGGAGGACAGAACCCATGTACTATCTTATATACAGTTAACAACATATTTCTCAATCTACCAACATATAAACTTGTTCGTTCTGCTTTACACAACAGTTCTTTGTAAGTCGACGTGAAGTCCAAATATACAAATCTCAGAGCCCTTTTGAATAACATTTCTAATTTCTTGGCATCCCCTAACTTACAATGATGATATGCAAGACAACAATAACTTAGGTTTGACATAATAAAAGCATCCAAGATCTTTAACTTGCATGACATACTTAACATTTGTGACAGTCGGCTAAGAACATTTATTTGTTTTGACGCTTGCGTAAGGATGCCACTGATATGGCTATCAAAACTTAGATTCCTGTCAAAATTAACACCAAGCAATTTCATCCTATCAGTAGCCTTAATTTCACTATTGTTAATGTTAAGAGTACATGTAATATTGTCATTTTTTGAGTTCAGTACCATAAACTGAAATTTTTCTGCATTGGCCTTCATATAATTACTTCCAAACCATTCAACTGAGAGTTTACATGCCATTTCCAGATTTTCTTTTACAACTGAGATATCTTTGTGACAGAATGACAAAGTGTTGTCGTCAGCATAGTTAAATACAGACACAACATTTTCTAATAAGAGTAGGAGATCATTAATATACACATTGAATAATACAGGGCCCATAAGACTTCCCTGTGGAACTCCCCTTTTAATATATTGCCATTTACTATAGCTGTCATTTAACTTGACACTTTGCATTCTTTCAGAAAGATAACTTCTCACTAATCCGCATGCATTAACAGACAGTCCATATGCATGAAGTTTAGCTATAAGCAAATTGTGGGGAATGGAGTCGAAGGCTTTTGACAAGTCCATAGCCACACAACCAACAATCTTGTTATTGTCAAGAGCATGTTTTAGTTAATTTACATATATTGCAATGCTAGAATAGAGTCATCTCTGACATCACAGTTCAACAGAATAGAAAAAAAGCTTTTTATTAATGCATTACTATACATTGCTGTATTACTTCAGTTTATGCAAGAGTGGCTTTGATATTTCTCATAGTCTCTTGTACTTGTTGTGTGATTTAATTATGTTTTTTTCTGTAATTGATTTAATTATTTTGTTTCACACTACACAGTTGGACACTTTGTTGTCGGAAGATGACCAGCCTCAATTCCCTTCCGCGGAACCAGCTGACAACACAGAATGGACTGAGCTGCTTGGTGATGCAGCTACTGCTGATTCACAACCGTCAAGTGAAAATGAAATGGCTCAATTGAATCGTGAACTAACAGCAGACTGAACGGCTTCGTGATGCCAACAAAAGTCAGGAGAAAAATTCAACACAATATAAAAAGTGTTAAGATAGTAATGTTTATTATAAGAATTACAGTTGACAGATGACAGGAAATCTGTTTGAGGCCATAAATGACCTCACAGGTCCTATTTATTGCATTGAAATGGACTCTCAGTTTGTCATTTAGTATCTTTTGACCACAGTGCGGAATTCAGTAGGTGACTCACATTGCATGGATGGAGATATGACCTCACAAGGACCATGCCAGGACAAATCTGTCAGCACTTCTCATGGCATGGATAGGGATGTGACCTCACAAGGACCATGCCAGGACAAATCTGTCAGTACTTCTCATGGCATGAATAATAGGGATATGACCTCAAAAAGGTACATGCCAGAGCAATTCCGTAAGCACTTGTCATTTGACATCTGTAAAATACTTTTTGATGAATAAGCCATGCAATGAATTTCCATAAAATATTTAAAATCAAAGTTTGCTTCCTTTGTGTTTTCAGTTGATTACTGACAGTAAAGTGCTGTACAAACCATTGGTGAAAAGTAGAGTTCTTTGGCATTTGGACCAGATTCTACCTCAGTACTAATATTAGCCGATCCATTTTGACTAAAGACTGACTACGTCTTGCTACTATGAATTTCTCACTTGATAAGTGCAATGTTGGAATTCTCAGGAAGTTTAATTTAAATATTGTCAAGGCTTACATTTTAGTATTGATGATTGAGATTCATATTAATCCCATTTTATGCTTACATTGAATTGTCTAGTAAGTTTCATATGAATGTCAAAGTATTGATGAAATGTTATGTAAATATATTGGAGCATTGATGAAGAGTTCTGTAAATATTGGGTTATTGATGAACTATTGGATTATTGATGAATGGTGCTGTAAAATATTGGATTATTGATGAAGGTACTGTATATATTAGATGATTTATGAAGAGTGCTGTAAATATTGAATTATTGATGAATGGTGCTGTAAATTTTTGGATTACTGATGAGGGTGCTGTAAATATTGGATTATAATTAGGCATGCTGTAGATATTGGAGTATTCATGCAAGGGGCTGTAGATATTGAAATATTAATAAAGGGTGCTGTATGTAAATTTGTTTATTGATGAAGATTGCTGTAAATATTGAATTATAGATGAAGATTGGATTATTGATGAAAGCTTGAAGGGTGCTGTAAATATTGGATTACTGATGAACAGTGCTTATTGATGAAGGGTGCCCTAAATATGGTTTGAATGATGAAGGGCGTTACATTTATATATTTTGTATAATTGTTTCTGTGCTGTAAATATCGGATTATCAATGCAAAATGCTGCAAATATTGGATTATTGATAAAGTGTGGTGTATATTATGTTAAATGTGTTTAAAAAAAAACTTTTGTGTGGCGTAGAGATATATTTAATTTTCTCTTAAATGTCTTGAAGCCATTTTGTAAAACTTAACTGGCAGCTGCTCCAAATGAATCATCAAACCAAAAATGTGTATAGAATATTGAAAACTGTCAAAGATCCATGACCTTATCAGATTCTTGTTAATCAACCAATGTATTTTTTTAAAATTTTTATTAGCTTTTATCATCAATCTTGGTTGTTTGTACCCAACATCATCTCTTTCATTAGTTATGTCATACATTTTTGTTTGGGTATAACCGATGTCATCTTTTTCATTGGTGATATCATAAATGTTTTTTGTTTGTCTGTAAGAAATGCAATATATTTTATCAATTGTATCATTGTTTGTTCATTGTTTTTTAAATAAACTTTTGCAATAATCATTATTTAGTTGCCAATCAATCATTTGGTGATAAATATCAATTTTGAAATCCTAACCTCTTGTGTTTGATATTGGAATTTGCAGGATATGCAGGATGTTCAAAATTATGTGAAAGACTTTAAAAAACATTGATAATAAGTTAAAGAATGTTACAAGAACAGAGTCACAAACATGATGTAACCATCTACAAATATAAATTCAGTTACAGAACATAAGGAAAATCATTCCATCAGAAGAGATACCTCCGGCCGGACAGATATCTCTCGGCTCTCAGAAAAAATAATTTATAATCAACCGCCAATGCTGAAAAACTTCCTCTTTTGTATGTGTATTATCCGGTTCCTATCCGGTTCCTATTCGGTTCCATTCCAGTTCCTGTACAGTTCCTGTTGCCAGATTATCTGGTATCCGGCTATTTTCACTATCCGTGCATCACTAGAACCCCAAGGGAGTCCATGAATCACATAATTGCACCAATAGTTTATAACAAAATAAAAACGGTCACGAGAAGAATCTAAACAAGTATTTTGCCACAGTTCTTTACATTCCATGTGTATGAACAAAGTAATTATAAGATTAAATGGGTTTCTATGACCCAGCATCAATGTTTCTTAGTTTTCTGTCTGAGTATTTTGCCAAAGTTCTTTACATTCCTTGTGTCTGAGACAAAGTCTAGTCGGTTAAAAGCTGAACAGCTTATGTTATTTGTTTTTATTGTCATCCCCGATGTTAAATAAAACTTTACTTTACTTTACTTCATCACAAAATCAAATGAAGCCAGGGGCGGACTGGCCTATGTGGCAGAGTGGCAGCTGCCACGGGCCCATGTAGTCAGTGGGGCCCATGCAAGATCTCAAAAATTCAAGAAAAAGCCAATGAGCATATCTTTGCCATCAGGTGATCATGTTATGCAACCAAATTAACTGAACAGGACAGGATCCTTTCACAATTTTCTCAAAATTCATAATTATGTGATGATTTATAGGCCTATGATTTATCATTTTCCTTTTCACATCTTTCCCCCAGTCATAAATTCTGAACGGTCCCTTAGGCTAGGGAAGTGCAAGAGCAATTGGACATGTAAATAGTCAAGACAGCAGGTGTCAACTCTACAGATGCATGGTTCCGCAAATGATATTATCCAGATTCTTCCTTGATTAAGCAGATATGGAGAGCCCAAGGTAATGTTTCTCTTATCTTAAAACACTGTTAAGCAAGCTGTAAGATCCTCATAAAGAAGAAGCAAGTGGAACGCCACAAGAAGTGGGACTCAGTCCAGTTGATGAAGTGGTACTTTGAACATGGTGGCAAAGGAATGAGATGGCTACCTTCCTACAATTTCATTAACTTCTAAAATGTGTTTGTGGTAATTGCCCTTTGGCTCAATTTGGCAGGGAGCAGTTAAGAGACATGTCCTTCGCCTGTCTGCCTGGGCATGTTACCATGCCATATGGCAAAGTAAATGTCTCCTGGCATTAAAATAATTGAACTATGTTTTTTATTCATTGTAACTGTATATTCATATCAAATAGATATTTCTGTCTCTCTGTCTGTCTGTCTGTCTGTCTGTCTAGCTGTCTAGCTGTCTGTCATACAAAAGATTGGTATTCATGAATGTAAAAAAGCCTGACTGACTTTCTTTATTAGCATATCCAACGACCAATTCTGAACGTGTCATCTGTGTCCCCTCCCCCAGCATTTTCCATGAAAAAACACACCTCCGGCTGAACGAAACAGTTTCCATCATGGTATGGCTGTTAAAGAGACACACTGCAATGGACCAGCTGACCAGCTGAAGCTGTCCTAGATTTTCCTCAAGAATACCCAAAGCTGAAATATCAATGCCATGAAGTTTTGGGTTATGACACTGTTTTTAAAAAAAATCGTGTCAACTGTTACAGCCTTTCAAACTGCACAATTTATTCATGCCAAAAACCTTTTCACAATACTAAGTGATGCCAATTCCCATTGACAGGGTTGGAGAAGATGATCAACAGCATTCTGGACTTCATCTTTAGAAATATCTTTTAAAAATTGTAGTCTGTTACCCATGATTGTTGTTCTCAAGCCTTGAGTGCTCCCTTGTTATGTGCCAGACTGCAAAATCAGTTGCTCATACTACAGACTATACATTTCATAGGAGCTCAGTGGTGTAGTGGTTAGCACGCTGGACTGCTGCGCCGGCGGCCCGGGTT
Organism: Platynereis dumerilii; assembly: GCA_026936325.1. Lineage (NCBI taxonomy): Eukaryota > Metazoa > Annelida > Polychaeta > Phyllodocida > Nereididae > Platynereis > Platynereis dumerilii. Next base: position 33,245 of record JAPTHN010000163.1, on the reverse strand, counting down.
CAACTCCCGACTGCTGCTGAGTTCCCAACTGACAGTTCATTGCTGGGTGATTGCTTAATTGGGTACTGTTGCCAGTAGTACTATCCTAGTCTGGATGTCGGGGAGGTAAATGACACGTGCTGTGGGCTCAACTGGAAATAAGTTGTTCCATCCACTCCACTTCATTGTTTATATTCAGGGTAACATCAGATCTATCCATGAAAAAAATAACAGAATAGATATTCTCTCATTTTCTATCTTAATCTGTCCAATCCCTGAAGAATCTGAAACAACATACATTGCGGTACCATGAATCTGTTACACAGATATTTGCTGTCGAACTATTAGCACCTCTAGTTGCTCTTGCACCCCCAGTGGCCTAATAGCCAATCCTTTCTTTGCATTTTCTATTTATTTGTTATGAAGGCATTTCTGCTTCTACTTTTTTTTTCAGTTTCAGGGAGCAAATATGCATGTTTGCAATGACCAAAAATGCCCAGATTTGGCAAAAGCACTGACAAAAACTTATTTAGTTAATGGGAGCAAAACACTGGAGGTTGTTAATCCAAAAAATTATAGAATCAGGATTACAACTGATAATTGTAAATTCTGGAGATAAATTGGCATTTTTTCAGTATAATATTAGATAGTATGGTTTTAACAATTCAAAAACCTGAAAAATGATTTCCAAAGGCTAATTTTATCTGTAATAGAGGTATTGCACACCTTTCTTGGCCCAAAATTAGGAAAGATAGACTGACCAATGCCCGTTTTGGCAGCCACTTTGAATCCCGCCATTTTCTCAAAATGCTCAAGGATACGCTCTCGTTACCCGCTATTTATATTTATGGAGGGTCAGATTCAAATCCACTGGGAAAAAACTTTATCCGTCGTTGCAGGGTTAAGGTCAAAAATCAGGTTTTGTTGCCTGACTAATTAGTTATACTGTTGGTGTTGTATTTCAAAGGGCATTTTCATATCTAAACATCTAAACCGTGGTCACTGCTTCAGCAAAGAAACTGTCTTGTTCACATTCATGCAAAATCCTGTGTCTCAGAGGTTTCATTAACAATTACTCAGCAGGATAACATCCTTGCTTCACGCTGGAAATTTGCGGGTTGTCATTTTTCGGCGATGGTAAATTAAATTACTGTACTCAGTGGGTCCCAATGTGCTAATTGAGGGATTAAAAAACTCATTTGAAAAATATCAGCGTGTGACAAAAATAATGCAAACATTTTAATGGGATTTCAGTCCAAGACAAACTACGTCACCCAGAAAATCTACCTCAGACGTATCTGTCCATCACTGCACATTATCATGGGATATGTGTCAGAATACCATAGCCAATCAGCATGCAGAATTTCTCTCCACATTAAATGTTTAGTGACAATTTAAGTAAAAACTATTAGGTCTTCACTCTTCAGGGACGTTACACAACCATCATTTTAAAGCTCTTGAAAAGATCTGCTTATGAACATCATTGCAGTACGATTTATGTAAGTGCAAAAAAAAATGCCCTTACTTGCAAACCATGACGAAAGCCTGTTCATTTGCATGCCCTAGGAGTAGGAAGTGGGAGACTGGGGTAAGTTGACCAATCAAATCTGCATTAAAATATGCTATGCAAAATGACAAGAAATACCGTATTCTATAAATTTTATCTATCATTTTGGGGCTGATTTAATATCAGGTTTAGTTATGTTGATTGATTTTGTTGTTACTTCTGTTGATTAATAAGTTTTTCATAACAGCAAATGTAATTTATATTTGAATTATTCTTATTTTGCTCTCAACTCAATTATTGCCAATTTATGATGATTCCCTTTTTAAAATTTTTTGTGTGTAAACCGTCTGCATTGTGTAATAGGCCATATTTTTGTGTTATTCGTTCGTTAGTGCAAATACAGTGCGGAATTTCAGATGCGGACTTATGGTTTCTAACGAACAAATTATCAAAGGTGTCACATGACGGGACATTTCTGGATCCCATATATTTATTCATTTCATTTCACAAACATTCAACATTTATTTCACAGACATGCATTACCAATCAACCATGTTAAACTGGATCTCTTATATTTATTCATTTAATTTCACAAACATTCAACATTTATTTCACAGACGTGCATCACCAATCAACCATGTTAAACTGGATCTCTTGTATTTAATCATTTAACTTCACAAACATTCAACATTTATTTCACAGACGTGCATCACCAATCAACCATGTTAAACTGGATCTCTTATATTTATTAATTTCATTTCACAAACATTCAACATTCATTTCACAGACATGCATCACCTATCAACCATGTTAAACTGGATCTCTTGTATTTAATCATTTAATTTCACAAACATTCAACATTTATTTCACAGACGTGCATCACCCATCAACCATGTTAAACTGGATCTCTTGTATTTAATCATTTAATTTCACAAACATTCAACATTTATTTCACAGACGTGCATCACCAATCAACCATGTTAAACTGGATCTCTTGTATTTAATCATTTAATTTCACAAACATTCAACATTTATTTCACAGACATGTGTTACCAATCAACCATAATTTCAAGATCCTGTGATCGTTAATTTCAATAACCTTGCTGTTCTTTCACAATATTTTTTAATTAGTCAGGAAAGTTTACCATTTCACTTGCAAGATGGGAAGGAAAAAAGTGATATTTGACCCAACCATAATTAAAGATGATGAAATTAATGAAATTGTTGTGTCAATTCGGGCCTGCCCCGTACATGAGCTTTTTGTTAAAATCTTTATTTTTTAAAGGTTTGTTAAGGAATGATCATCTATGGTTTTGTTCATATCAAGGGTATGCATAACAACCCCATTGTTCAGTGGTTTTGGTTCATATGCTTCATTTCCAGATACTGATGCCTACATTTTGAGTTTTTCATTCAAAATCAGCTTTATTCGCAATACTTTTTTCTTAAACTTTCTTTGGACAGCTTTCTGAAGTCCTGTGCATGTCATGTAAATATTTCATAAATTGTTCCCATTCAACAGGCTTCAAAATCAATTCATCCATTGGTGCATTTTTCAGTGAAGCGCAGTCTGTGATCTGATGTCACAAACAGAGATCACTAAAATGAATAGTGTGTAGCGAGAAGTCAACCCTTTTTCACAATTAAAGTTACCCCGAACCATAAAATCTTTTGCTAAATAATGTGTATTATAATGTAACCTTGTGATCAATATTGTTTCAAACCATTTTTTATAGAATAATTTGTTCAGAAATTTGATTTTTTTTTCTTTATAGTGTATTCTTCCTGCAGCACATCCATATAGATGACGTCACAAAATCCATTATTATAAATATATTGTTATAAGCTAACCAATTCTAACAGTGATGATGATGTCACAAAGTTGCTTTCACTCAACGCAGCTACTTTTTTCCGTGCGTACCCGAAATAAATCTAGGGGTCATTTAGGACATAGGCCTAATGTGTGATCATTTCAGCAAGAAACTAAGTTTCAAAGGCCAAGAACATTGATTTTTTTTTGGTCACGAAGGAATTGTACTTTTATACACTATTGCTCTTATTAATTAAGTCTGACAATAAATTCTAGTAGGCTATCTATTCTATCTGTCTAACTATCTAATTATACATCTACACTGAGAGCTATTAAAAATGCAACGTCATTAAACAACAACATTTTCTAAGTTCTTGATGCCAGAAAAAAAGTTTGCCAATTTTCACTTTTTATTGTGTAGCTTGTCCATACAGTTGTCACACTTTTGGGGCAGGTTGACACACTTTCGGGGCAGGTTGTCACACTTTCGGGCAGGTTGTCACACTTTCGGGCAGGTTGTCACACTGCCATGGCTGGGTCTAAATAGATAATGAACAGATCTGATACGTTTATCTTGATTTTTGATAGGGGGTGGGTGCCCCCACCGTCTTTTCAGTGGATAAGTCCTTCATTGTTCATATTGCCTATTGTTATTTAAAAAATCTCTGGTATAGGCCTACCCATTAGGATATTAAATAGCAATCCTCTTAACACATTCTAGTAATGACTGATGATCTACGCAGAAAAGTGCATAGTGTCTAAATAGATTTATCTCAAATTTGCAATAGGAATTTGCCGGAAAATTTTATAATCATCCTCTTCCTGATCAGAATCCATTTCCGTTGCATGTCACAATTTGTAGCATCTTTGCAAAAGGCCACTTCCTGAAATAGAAACGTCACTTCCTGGAGTCGTTAGGCCAGTCTTAAAATTATTTCTGTTAGGAGGGCGGCTCAAGGTTTAAGAAGTTCAAAAATTGCAATTAGCATCATTGGATTGCTTCTGTAATTGGCTTAATTGCACAAACCAATTGCTAACTGCTGCATTGACAGGCAAAATAATGATGCCGCATTGCCACCGAGTGGTGTAACAAAAGCTTTATCAGACAAGGCAGGAAATCATAGCCCTGGACCCTGGGGACAGGGGTCATGAATCCTCCCATTGGAAAATCATGAGATTTGAAGGACACGATGTGGGAGAACTAAATTTTCACTCTTTTCCCATCTGTTTTATAATGAATTATTGATGCATTGTGAAAGTACACATGTTTTGCTGCTGACTGCACCTTATTGTGTCGCAAATAGTCCGTGGAATAAATGTTTAATCTTCCTCTGAAACTGAAGAAGTGATTTTCATCCTTATACATTGAAGAAATGGCTCCCTCTCATTGGCTGAGAGAGGGTGATGTCATAACAAACGTTTATGATGTCACAGGTGATTGTGGTGACGTCACAATGGTGACATCACACACCAAAGTGAGGCTGATGGCTTTCACTCACATTTTCTCACATTTCTTTGATTTAAAAGTAATTTTTACCATGGAAATATTTGTGAAATTGCTTTCAAAAGTAGTGCCGTCAGCAGTTAAATATATAGGCTATCCAAATCCAAAATTTCATCAAATTTAGATAAGAATTGTTTATTCTAGACCAATTCTCCCGATACCATGTCAAAATCTCAAGATTTTGAATGGGAAAACCTATGACCCATGCTCCGCATGGGTCCCAGGGCTAAGGAAATCATGGAGGCCTCTAGAGAACATTCCACCTTCTTCTGCTGTTCTCAAATGTGCATAATCAAGTTACTTAATATGCCCCCGATTCCTGCCTGGCCCTTAAAGCTCAATTAACATGATGATTAAAGATTACACAATGTTATGATACTCATTGGTGTGAAAAATTTTTTCCCAGTGCAATGCCGTGTGTCATTGTGGCTGAGTGGTTTGATGCTATGCTTGTCATTTTGAGGTCCAGGGTTCGATTCCACTACGAGGCAATACTTGACTGCTAAATTTAGATACTGACAGGGAGCCATCTTGTGATAGACATGCTGCAAAGTGGCCAAACAAATAGAATTTTAACTCACATACTGTTAGGCTTGCGAGTCCTACTGCTTCTTTCTATGTGCTATGCTGTTCTTATCCAATCTAACATATTTTTTCTTCATTTAATTTTGCAACATTTTCAGTTGCCGATTCAACAACTGAGCCACGCCGAATCTACAAGTAACGAAGCGACCCCTCTTGTATCTGCGGATGGAAGACACCCCTTAACTCTTCATTCCGTCCAAGGAACTGCTAAGGTATTTGAAATTTATTTGACTTCACAGGTTTTCTTTTGAGATCTACGAAGCAATTCTTCTTTATAGAAATATTAAAATTGTACCAGCTTCATGAAAGTTTTTAGTTTTTAAGGAAGATTTAATTTTTTTTTAATCACTTACCGAAAATACAGTAGTTAATGCATAAAAGATATACCTTAATAAAAATATAATAATCTAAAAATGTCAATAATTCGATTTTTGAATTTGGATTTTTAAATGAATCAATTTTGCCACCAGGTGGACGCCTATGACGCTGAACCAGACACAACGCAGGAGGATAGCCAAACGACTTATGTCACCGTATCAAGACGTAAGTTAGTCCTTCAGTTAGGAAATTACATGGTTGACATTAATGCGGATATTATCTGAATGTGTCTTAAGTTCGACATTTAATGCGCACTTGTGATTTGGACAGAAAAAAATCAGGGAAAATTGAAACAGCCGATTAAATGTAAGATTTGAAATCGGTATGGAATTGTTGCGACTCTTCGTGGATCATGTGTCTGCCAATCCTCGAAAAGCCTTGAATTAGGTTTCTCAAATTCTAGGCCTTGAAAAGCCTTGAAACATCTGCATTTTGCCCAGAAGGTCTGCAATAGCCTGAAATTTAATTCCTACATTTGGAAGAGAAAATTCACTGCTAAATGTTTGGCGATTTTTTTGTGAGAGTCTGTCATCTGTTGATAGAAGCATTTTTAAAAATGTTCAGAAAAAAATGTACTGTGCTTTGTTCTTGTATCAGTTTGCCGAAAATTGGCCTTGATTTTGGGTCTGGACAAGTGGAAAGTCCTGGAATTTGTTTTCTAACAAGAAATTCTTTAAAAAAAGAATTGTAGGGACCTGACGTTTCTTCAAACACATATTTTATTTTCCAAATGTTCAAATAATGTTTTATGTATGTGCAGTTGCATCTATACCTCCAATGTACCACTGTGAATGTGTGATATGACAAACCTAATACATGTTACATCATGATTAGGCATGCCTAATTACAGGTGTTATTAACATAGACAGCAAACCAAGCAATGAGAAGCCCTTTTAAATTCTTTGTCATGAACATGAAATTTCTATTTCCATTACAACAAACTAATTGTGGCTTGCATAATATTTGGCTTATGACACTTTTAGACTGGCCAGTTTGTGAGAAGTTGAATATCTAATGTTCTCATACAGTGTTTTCTTTTATCACTTGTCTTATGTTGTCTCAAATGTTTATACACTTAGGCTATATAATTTTTTGAAGGAAATCTCTATGGATAATATTATGCTCCAGGTGTGCTTTGGATATGGTCCCCAATGTATTATGCTCCAGGTGTGCTTTGGATATGGTCCCCAATCACTCAACCATGACAGCTCCCAAGGTCATGCAGTGAAGTAGCTACTGAGCATAAAGAGGGGCAAATATATACTTGATTTGTAAATTTTAGTCACAGTTACCTTTGCTGTAGCATGAGTATCCTCCTAATATTGGAGGTAAATTTGAAGGGTACTCCTGCTATAGGGAAAGTATATCTGCAAGGCCAATTTCCTAGTGGCCCCCTCCAGAAACTCAAGAAGCTCCATGCAGTACACATAAATTGATGACAAGTAGCACTTGGCTGATTATTTTTGCCCCTTTAGTTAGGGACCTCCACTGTCAAATCTTTCCTCATTTGGAGCTTATAACACAGATCTGAGATGGTCCCTACAAAAAGCTACAGATGCCCTGTACATTTACATCTTTGAAATTGTGGAATTTATAGAAATTTTGGCAAGAAATTAAATATATTTTCCTTTGCAGCCGACCCATACCAACAGGTCCAGGGCCTGGACACGACCAATGGTGCGGACACAACAGCTACCATAGACAGCACGGTTGAAGACGCTGTTTTAGTCTCTCAGCAAATGCAGTTGGATCAAATAAACAGCTCCATCAACTCGTCAATTAACAGCATAAACAGTTCAATTAACAGCATCAACAGTTCGAGTAACAGCAGCGTCATCAACAGCAATGTCATCGATACTTCTGCGGTCGCAAGACATCCTGCATGGTGAGAAATAATTTATTGCTTTGATTACCGTAGAACAGGGCAAAGTTGACAATCCAGGGTAAAGTTGGCATGCTATCTTAATGGAAGAAATGCCAACTTTCCTCACTGAAACCGGTATCTTTGGCATATTATTTTCAAATACCCCCCCTCCGATACGCCTATGATCTTTGGCACAGTCGCCATACGTGTCAGTGATGAAAAGTTGGAATTTCTGCCATTAAGTGGGTCAAAATAGCTCGCCAGCTTTACCCCGGATTACCAACTTTACCCTGTTTTACGGTAACTCATCAAGGGGAGTATTGTCCGCATATTTTGAATGTGACTAAGTGATTTGGATATTTCTGCACTGTAGAATGTAGAATGCAACAGAACATCAGTTTGGTGATGATCTCATGTGATCCAAGATAATTTTTTTGATAATAATTTATCATTTTATCGATTGTTTTGAGGAAAAAGAGATTAGTCGATGATGAATATGGCAGCAATTTCTAGGCCTGAGTTAAGGGGAGGTATGGGTGAGAAATTCCCCAAAAATATGTAAGCTTCACATATTCAGTTTATGCCATATCTTTGACCAACACCAACTCAGGCAACCAGTCCAAGCTTCAATCATACTAAAATATGTCTCTATCATCACTTAAAGCCATGTCGAATACCAAATCATCGCCAAATTTAGTGAGTAAATATTGGCGTTGTTACGTATCTTGCATGGTGATCATCTAATATATAGAAATTTTGGCAACAAATTAAATATATTTTCCTTTGCAGCCGACCCATACCAACAAGTCCTAGACACGACCAATGGTGCAGACACAACAGCTACCATCGACAGCACGGTTGAAGACGCTGTTTCAGTCTCACAGCAAATGCAGTTGGATCAGATCAACAGCTCCATCGACTCATCAATCAACAGCATCAACAGTTCGATTAACAGCATCAACAGTTCGATTAACAGCATCAACAGTTCGATTAACAGCATCAACAGTTCGATTAACAGCATAAACAGTTCAATTAACAGCAGCGTCATCAACAGCAATGTCATCGATACTTCTGCAGTAGCGAGACATCCTGGTGAGAAATAATTTATTGCTTTGATTACCGTAGAACGGGGCAAAGTTGACTATCCGGGGTAAAGTTGGCATGCTATCTTAATGGAAGAAATGCCAACTTTCCTCACTGAAACCGGTATCTTTGGCATAGGCGTACGGCGCGTTCGATTTTTGGGGGGGCGAGCGACATTTGCCCGGATTTCACAATCTAAATTTATAAACATTTCAAATCAAATTGCCTGGAAATCATTATTTTCAATAGTTTTTATTTAATAATCTGCCCGAATTTTTTAGCCTTTTTGCCCGAATCTTACTGTTTCCCAAACTTTTGGGGGGGCCATTACCCCCCCCTCCGATACGCCTATGATCTTTGGCACAGTCGCCATACGTGTCAGTGATGAAAAGTTGGAATTTCCGAAGTCTGCCATTAAGTGGGTGAAAACAGCTCGCCAGCTTTACCCCGGATTACCAACTTTACCCTGTTTTACGGTAACTCATCAAGGGGAGTATTGTCCGCATATTTTGAATGTGACTAAGTGATTTGGATATTTCTGCACTGTAGAATGTAGAATGCAACAGAACATCAGTTTGGTGATGATCTCATGTGATCCAAGATAATTTTTTTGATAATAATTTATCATTTTATCGATTGTTTTGAGGGAAAAAGAGATTAGTCGATGATGAATATGGCAACAATTTCTAGGCCTGAGTTAAGAGACGACATCAAATTTTGTGATTGTAAATAATAATTAAATATCTGTGTAACTAATTTTGCAGGTGACCAGAGCTTCGACAGTATGCTGGTCACTGCAGGGCCGAGTGGATTTCATCTCGACCCAACTGGGCAAGGTCAGCTGGGACACATTGCGAGTATCGCCCAAAATGCCGAATACATTTATCAACACCAGGAGTCTGAGGAGAGCCAGGACGCTGCAAGAGTGCAAAATCAGGTCAGATATATCTATTTTTAGAATTTGTGCTATTTTAGGTTGTGATTGTGGTGATTTTAGAATTTGTGCTGTTTTTAGGATGCGAATACCATCCAGTCTAAAAAATTTTGCTATTTTTGATCGCCATATAGGCGTTCTCTGTTTTTATTGTGTCATAGTGGCGGGGGAATCCCCATGGCGTAGGTTAATGTCGTAGAGTTGACAGGCCTCTATTTCAGCACATACGCTGCCAATTCAGTCAAATATGGATGTATTCAAGTCAATATCATTGTCATTTCCTACCCCATGAATCGTTTCGCCCTGTCATTTCGATTTAACTGAGAAAAAAGGCATTTATTGTCATCCACTTCTCCAGGCAACTGGACAGACTGAAATGCATAAATTACAGTCAGACCTGCCTCATTTAAAGTCAACTTCTTAATACACATATTTTGCTTATGATTTATACAAATGTCATGTAAAATAGGCGATCATTCAGTCCCTGTGGGACAGCATTGAGCAATCCATTCAATCTCCAGACCAATTCTACTATTTTTAGGATGTGAATACCATCGAGGTGCTGATGGTGCTATTTATAGCATGTGTTCTACTGTAGGACATAAAGACCATCCAGGTTCAATTGGACATATTGTGCTATTTTTAGCATCTGTTCTATTTTTAGGATGTGAAGACAATCCAGGTTCAAATCCAGGTCCCAGAAGCAGATGGAGAAGTGGTTCCTTATCAGCCGAAACCTTACTACAACCCGGATGAGCTTTGTGAACATTTCGTTATAAAAACTTATTTTAAAATCATTTAACATTAGTGACGAGTGTATATCAGTCATTTTTTGGAATTTGCACATCTGGACGGTGATAATCGACCTGACCATTGTAAAACAAGCAAGGGCTAGTCGTTCGGTATGCTGAATTATAGCAGGGGTCCCATTTTATGCGGGCGTTAGCCCTACAGGGTACCCACTGAAATTTGGCGACGAATTCCCTGTATTTTCCCTGATTATCTGGACGCGTCCAGATACTGTTGCACAACGCTCTACTTCCTGTCTTTTCCCGTGTGTTTCAGTTTCCTGTTGGCTCAACATTACACATAGTGATTTGCACAGTAAACTCATCAAACTTACTTTATGTTGCACACATGTGATCCCTATGGATCAAACTGATGTAGCAAACAGATAGTGGATAGATCTACAGATATCGCCTGGTGAATTGGTCTTTATCACAGAGAATAGCTGGAAATCTGTGTTGCAATCATGGAATATTGACTGGATTCTAATAGGACAATGTACTAGAATTATAACGGATTACTGTCCCTATGGCACACCTGGGGGGGACCAGTCTGCCAGAACTGGAGATGCTTCAGCGCACACCCATCGTCACCACATGGTAGCCACCTAGCATGCAAAATACGCACTAGTGCTATTGGTTGAGAGAGTCATATAGATTTGCAGGTGTTCAACAACTAGATCATTAGATTGAAACTAGCATGCATGCAGGTCTATAGTATGGCTTGTCTGGAATGAATCCTGAGTTATGAGACATGCACATAATTATATATATATATATAGTAAAAACAAAATCTGTCAACAGTTTGATTTATAGATCACAGGCCTCACAAGCATTCTGCAGAAACCCCCATTTCCAATGCCTGCATTTAGACCCCGAAGTCGACTACATAAAGTCGACTAGTGAAGTCATAGTCAGTGTTCAGTCTAGTCAAGTCAGAGTTGAGACATCTAAAGTCAAGTCATTGTTGCATAACTTTGTCAATTTTTACCTCACAGAAATGGTTCATCATTTTCAATGGCATAAAGAGCACAACATGCATATCACACTCTTTTAGGACATTTGGAAAATCTATGCAACATAAAAACTCCCTAAATTTCTGACACATTTGTATCCTGCACAGTTTTTTCCGAGAACAAAAATTCAGAAATTTCTGAAGTTTAATATAATGTACTGTTGATAACTTTTAAAGGAAGGACCCTAAGAATTTGCATTAGTCAGCTGAAGTTAGTTGAAGTCAAGTGAAGTCAGAGTTTGACAACTTAGCTGACTAGTCAGTTGGAGTTCTTGCCAAGCAAGTCAGAGTTTTAACTCTGCCTGACTTCGGGGTCTACCTGCATTTATAACTATTACTCTCTCTCTAGGCCCATTGGGCATTATGCCCTGATAACTTCTGACTACTGCTATTATAATTCAATCTAACCACACCAATATTATTGATTATGTTACAATGTTCTGGTCAATTATCAGCGTCCAGATATGCAAATTGCATTTTGCGTTCTAGTTTTTCCCTGCTTCACCGGATGTTTTCCCTGATGTTATTTGGGCTTATCATTGCATTATCGCAAATCGGGAACCAAAAACTGTTACTTTAATGTGTTTTTGCTGATAATAGAGGGCTTGTTTCATGCATTAACCCATATAAAACCAAATTCAGTGTGTTTTCCCTGAAATGGAGGTCAAAATTAAAATTCTCTAATTTTTCCCTGCAGGGAATTTTTTTTCACCATTTTCCCTGTTTTCCCTGTTTGGCGGGGACCCTGCCCTAAGTGGCCTTGAGAGGGAGAAATGCATATTTTGCTAGACATGCGGCAACGCACTAAAGTGTTTTGATTGATACTTATGTTGAATTGGGAGAGATGAAAGTTTGTAGGGCTTGAGGTATGTAGAGTAATATGATATCATGATGCATTTTTTGCAATGGCATATGAGTGTATATTATTGACGAAACAAGTCAAATCTCTAAGCAAACAGATATATTGAACTCATCAGGCTCTTTCTTGGAAGTGCCATTGATTACATTTAGATTTGGCAGCAGATCTAGGCCAAGCATTCAGTGAGGTGCGCTGCCCCGAGGTGCGCTTCCCCGAGGTGCGCTGCCCCGAGGTGCGCTGCCCCGAGGTGCGCTGCCCCGAGGTGCGCTGCCCCGAGGTGCGCTGCCCCAACTCAGGACAACCATGGCGAACCCAACACCATTCCATGCAACATCCTAGCACAGCATACAAATCGACTGGCGCTGGTACGCCTTTTGCACGTTAAATGGCTACGGAGAGTGTCCCCCTAGTGGTCAACCCAAGAACTACTTGTTCACAGCAGCAAAGACGGCAGGAACCAGCCAGACGACATCAACCAATCACATCGCTTCATTCCAATGGCAACCAGCTACTCTATCAGAGCTAATGTATAGGCTCTGACTCTATCGATGGACTGGTCCTCCCTTAGCTACAGACAGGTGGGCCAGATAGCAGTCAAATGCATCAGATTTAGTGATTTCAGCCTATTCTCGGCACTGTATGCATCTATCTACAGTTGTTACAGATAGATCTAGCCCTAATCTTATCTGCTGCATCACTCTGATGCATTAGGATGGCATGTGTGCAGAGGTGGAGGGTGAAATAGGAGCTGAGTGGAGTAAACCACTATATGTCATGTTTAATGCTGACATAGTTGACAGGAAGTCAAGGCTGACAGAAGTAGTAGTGTAGCCAAACAGTATCTGGACTCCGTCCAGATAATAATTTGAGTGTAAATATTGATAGAATTCACTGAAATTAATATGCTAGGCTAGATGGAGTATCATCCCCAGAATGATGAAGTCCATTATCTAATGTTAGGCCACACGTAATTGATTCTTAGCTTCGCGGACCCGCCGACACAAAAGATTTACTGCCGACGGAAAAAAAAAATAGGAAAAAAAGATAAAAAAAATTTTTTTTCACCTTTTTTTTGTCCTACCGACCGACCCAAGAAAAAGTGTCTTGAGAGGATTCGAGAAGCTAAAGATCAATTATGTGTGGCCTTAGGCCTATGGAAGTTGTTCTCTTGTTTGAGCTTATTTTGGGTATTCCTGTATAAAAATATCTCAGTGCTAATAGTGCTATTGATATAAGTAGGCCTACCTTCATTTAGGTTCTTAAAATTTTTAAAAATTTTTTTTATTAAGACAAGGAAAATGTCACACGTGACACATTTGTCAAAAAATAACAAATAACAAAATAATAATACAAATAAATGGAAATACCTTTGAGCAAATTAAAAAGACATTTTTAATCAATTCCAATCTTACAATATGCCTATCAATCAAATGTATGGTTCCAGCCAATTAAACAAATGTTAATTCTCAGTTCTAATACATGACAAATCAGTAAATTAGTTTTAAATCACAATAGGCTATATAAAAGAAATGCAAAATGACAGAATCTGATATCTTTAAAGTTGAATCCCACAGAACACAGCTGCTCCACCTATGATTATAAAAGTTTGTGATGACGTCACCTCAACAACAATAGTAATGACATCACAATCTCATTGTTTGATTGTGACATCATCCTCCATAAACAATTGGTGATGACGTCACATAACCAAAATAGATGAGCGGCCAGAGGCCCATTTTTGAAAATTTCGTGACACAGAGAGCCAGATGGGCTTATGATAGCTCGTTTGAAAGGTAAGAACCTGTAGTTTCTGGATATGATACCCTTTTTTATGAAAGCTGGTGCACAATTTAGATATATGGTTGCCAAGGTAACCATTCAATGAAAAAACCAACAATTCATAAATGTTGCACTTTCATTCACTGTACTTCTGCGTTTTGATGGATCTTATTCATATCTTGCACAAATGTGTACTCATGCAAGCGCCACACATTTTAGCCATTTTGGAAATCCCACCATTTTTTATATTTCTATGGCAACCAATTAATATTTCAAAAAGTTTTAAAAAAGCTGTAAGGGCTTTATATCAATGGCAGTTAGACATTTTTTACAACAGAAATTCGTGATTTTTACATATGGATACAAGGTTCTATGTTCCAACTGTATTATTATATGTAAATTTTGTGAAGTTATTGTGAGCGAAGTGGTTTCTATGGCAGTTTTTTCAAATGATGCCAAAAACTTACAAAGTGGTTAAAATGTACACATTTGTTCACTGTGTCTCTAGATATTGACACATTTTGTTCAAATTTTGTACAGATGTGTATTTATGCAGGAGTCATACAGATTTGCTATTTTGGAAATAAAAACATATATTTGGTGTCCATGGCAACCAAATAATTCTCAAAATTATTTAAAAAAACACTCTGTTTAAACTTTGTAACTATCAGTCATCTTGACAGCTGTAGTTCATGATTTTTTTTACATACATGTAAATATGTCTTATGGGTAGGCCAATAAACCTTCTTTGAGACAAGAGAATTGGATAGTTGATAAGACAGTTTATAGTAACCATGGCAATGACAAACACCTGGCTAGGCAAAAGGATCTTCAAATGGCATTTTGCTACATGTATCGTGCATTCTGTGTCCAACAATGAGCGGAATTGCATGTGACATCACCACAATAACATAGATGGTGACAAAGATATTGCAATTAACATTTCTTCTGTTCGGAGGGGAGAAGGGCTAAATATAGCTCTTAATATTATGGTCTGTGGTGGAGGTTGGGATGAGACCAATGTCAAAAAGTTGATCGGCCAAAGGTCCTTTTCTGAGAAGTTCATGACACCGAGAGCCAGCCGGGCTTATGATGGCTCGTTGTAACCAGGACATTCTGAAGTTTTTGAAGTAGTAGAAGGTGCACAACTTCGCAGTTTAGTTGCCATGGTAACTATTTGATAATAAATTGAAATACTAAGAAAATACAAATTTTACTGGATAGTGCCCAGACAGTTTTCATGATTTTTCTTCTAATTTAGTACATAACGTACCTGGTGAGGAATTTATAGTTATATTATGAAAAAATATTTTGTCAGAAACTAAAATTCAATTTTTGTAACCATAGCAACCACTTGTAAATAAATATACTGTCATTAACACTCTGATGGTCTGAATGTCATTAGACTAAACAAATAGAGCAGTTCTGACACTTGAACCATGGAGAAGCTATTCTGACAACTCTGCAAGACAAGTATGATCGACTTTGATTGTATGATCGAGTTTCATTGTTGTCTTGGTAACTTAATGATTCAAAATTGTACTCTTCAATCTACTCAAAAAGTCAATTTTTGTTCTAAATAAGGGCCAAAAAGTTTTAGCAAGATGCTATAACACATCAGCTGTTCATTATGGCAATGTCACAACAAGTTTTTTGGACTTATAAGAGCAATTGTAAATTTTGACTAAAATATTATGATATTGTTGCCATTGAAGAGTTTAAAATGTGTATTTTTCCTTACAGAATTTTATAATAACTTTGCTTATCATCCTATTCACTGATCTCTTTCAAACTTAGCAGGTGATCTCAACTGTAACTTAACTTGAGTTTAATAATTTAGGGCATCTAACATGCCTAAAAAATAAAAATAACGAACGTGATGTAACCTTTTTCTTCTTCTGCTTGATATGTTCCACCTTTTCTGAGTGGAAGGTTGGTACTTCCACTCCATATATTGCTGACAGCAATCTCCCATAACAAATAAGAAGGGGAGCAGGGGGTCATTGTCCCTCCTCTGCTGGGGATAGAGACCCCTGTCAAGGGGGCAGCGACCTGTACTGAGGCAGCAGTCTGCCAGTTACTCCTATACTAGGGGCAATGATCCCATACCAAGGGGGCCAGCATGATCCCCTACTTAGGGGGCCAGCAAGATATATTGGAAACATTTTGATAGATAGATAAATAGCTGACGCATTCCGCTTTATATTAAAGGTTCAGTGGCATTCCTATGGGGGGCAGGGGGCATGTGCCCCCCATATTGGACCTGTACCCCCCAGGTGCCCCCATTTGAAGTTTCCAACTCTGGCTAAAATATGCAATAAGTATAGTGGGTGCCCCCCCAGAGAATCGCATGGCCCCCTGCCTGCCAAGACCCCCAGATATGCCACTGGGAAGACCCCCAGATATGCCACTGGGAAGGTTGCATTGTTTGGCCAATGGGGCTCTGTACCTACCCTAATTTTTCAGACCTTTGCAGGAATTTTAATGTCAACTTAGGCATACAATGCTAATGCTACTAGATTTTGTTTGGTGGAGGAAGTAAGCTTCTCCCCTGGTTTCTACACCTGTGTTAGCATTTTTCATTTCGTCGGTGAGCAATTACAAGAGGGTGGACTGAATAAAAAACTTTTTTTGGAATTTCCAAAACTCAGTGGTGCGAAATGATGCAAAAAAAGCTTGATGGGATGCATTTCCTCTCCGGCTATGCCAGCTTTTGCGAAAATGCTATTTTTTGCTATTCCGCAGACAATTTTAAGTCAATTTATTTGTCTGAAAAAGTTTTCCGCTCTATTGCACACGTGACATTTAGACTGCTTGCAAGTTATTTTTAGGTACAATGTATATAAATACATCAGGAGTTTTATTACTGGTTTTCTATATTTGTTCATGTATGACTGCAAATTGAGTATGAATTAAGTAAGACAAGTCAAGAAATATATATCATCTATTTTAGCTGTTTAGAAAATGGGTGCCATGGCAACAAGAAATGTATCGAAGTCTTATGTGGTGCAAATAATCCTTACACTGAAAGGACATAATGATGTTGATATTATTTTTCACCTAAATATATATATATATACAGTTCAATATAAACAGGTTTTATGGTGTTACAATTCTATTTTTACCTTTCAAAACATATTTTTTGGTTGTCATGGTTACTCAACACATTCGGCAACCTCAAGCTGATATATATGATGATTGATGAATATCAAAAGACAAACAGTTTATTTCAATGAAATATTTGGTATAACACACTTTTGAATTCCTATGATACAGTATTATGGCCAGGAGGTAATCTGACTCTTGGGTTGCCATGGCAACATTACTTAAAAAGTGCTCATAACTTAAAATAACCATAATTTCACCTTTTCTACATGCCTGCTTTCACTCATTAATAGTGAAACTCAAAGAAATCCTAGAATTTGGAGGGGGCAAACAAGGCCATGTTTACCACAAATACTATATATATGTTGTCATGGTAACCAATCAAATGTATTGCTAAGATGGTTATTGGTTAAATAGGTTGCTGATGACGCTTAAAAATTATGTATTGCATGACAACATACTCTGTGTTTACCAACAAATTTAATTTTTACTTAGTATGTCTAATATTTGAATTATGATCCCCTAATTATAGTAAATCATCTGGTTTCCATGGCAACCATATATTATTCTGGTGGTTCTTGATTTTCCTTGCCAAACAGTGTCACTAAAAATGTGTTTTCAGGTAAATTTGAAGCTTTATTACATGCCACAAACAGCTGAAACCTCTACTTTTTGCCATCTTTTTGGAACTGTAATGTTTGGAGGCATTTGTTACCATAGAAACCAAATAACCATTAAAAATTATTAAGTCATGTAACATAATACACCCATATGCAGCTAACGAGACTAAGAGGACATACGATGAAATTTCGAAATATTTTTGGCTAACCACTAGACAAAACATCCATTGGAGGACTGGGGTCTATTGCTCTTTGAGCGGCATCAACCATGTTTCCATGGCAACAGAATACTTTAAAATCACCATTTGCGTGCTAATACTAATAGTAAACAGAAAGTATGCTGATATATAAACTAAATTTGAAGAAAACATGTCAAATTAAAAGCCATTTTGTTTCTTTTGGTTCATAATGGTTATTTTATAATGAAGGCCTTCTGTGCAACATTAATCTCCATAGCAACTAAACAATTAAAGATGCTACCATTATTTTTGGGGCAACTGTCCATACAGAGATGCTCCATTGACAAGATGATCAATTTGTTGTTTTCAGATTATTTTTGTGTGTCAATAGGATACATCTGATTATTTTTTCTTTAAGAATTGATGATTTATTATGATTCTGTTACCATGGCAACACATAAATACTTTGTAAACCACAAATTGTGTACGTATCTGGAAGAGTTATTGATTCAAGTGCAGTGTCCAGCATTTGAAAGCTTTTCTTTGGGTGTGAGGGAAGCTATTTAATAAAAAGCTGTAAATTTTGAATCCTTATTTTTTTGAAAGTGTTGCCATGGATGCAGAAATAACAAAATTCCCCCTTTGTCGAATTCTGTAAATTTCCTTTTTATGAAACTAGATATTTGAAGGATTCATTTGACACTAATTTTTGCTTTAATAAAACGTTCTGAAGTGTGGCAGGTGTTGATTCACAAACTCAAGCAAGTCAAAATATGGTATAACTCCATAATAATAGTTGTAACATAATTATAGATCTCCCATTATGACCAAATTTGGATTTCAGTCTAGATATTACTATCAATATTTTGGTTATTCCCTAATTTGAACAAATATTTATCACTATCGGGAGTTTCAACTAATTTGGAGCATTATTCACCTTGCCAGATGTATTAAAGTGATAAAATTGACTTATATTTCATAATTTTTTCGTTTCCATGGTAACTCAAATAACAAGATTCTGCACCAGTTTTCACACTTTTGGATATTAGTTCAGAATAGTGCAGGTCCTGACGATTAAAACGATGTATCATTTGCCCATCTGGCTCTCGGTGTCACGAAACTCTTAAAATAAGCCACTTTTTGGCCTTTGGCCGCTCATCTAAAATGAGACAGAATCCCTCTTTTTTTGTGACTTTACGTCATTGTAACAGTATCAATGTTATACAAATACGGCATGATATAAGTACAATGTGAAAACTTATTTGCACATGGAAATTCATATTGCACTAGGGCGACATGATTAATGCCGTATTTGTCTTATTGCTTGACCACTACGCTCCCATCTGTTCTGCAACAGCAGAAACTTTTACACTTTTTGCGGAATAAATCTGCCAAAGAAAAATTACTTCTGACATTATCAGATAAAGAAATGACAGTAAATTTTTTTTTTATATGACAGTAAATATTTTTAAAGTATATGTTGAAGAAAGTGGGAAACAAATGTATGAAAAAAAAGTAAGTCGAAAATAAAATTCTGGAAAAAATAAATCGATGGAAACATTTTGACAAACGAAAAAAAAAAATCAAAAAATCGGAAGGAACCTTTTTGGGGAAAAAAAATGTTGAGAAAAAACTCTTTTTGGAAAAAAATAATAAATTGGTTGAAAAATATTGGCTATTGCACCCTAACCATTTCGGCAAAAAAAAAAAAAAATTGGAATTTCTTTTTTTTTTGGGGAAAAACTTGTGTTCAATCTTGCACTCTAACCATGCAATATGAGTTTTTATGATGTCTTCATTGAGCTGACTTCGGCCAATCAGCATCACTCTAGCATAGTGGTCAAACTGGTCATGTAATAAAATCATTTTTTTTGAGTGTCATCTGCGACAACTGAAAATCTTGATTTCTGAATTAAAAAAATACAATGTTTAAAAAATATCTGCACAGAAGTAATGACTTCAACATGTTCAAAGATTGCCAAGGAAGAAGTTATTTGTGTTATAAAATTGATTTAGAAATTATTCAGTTAAAAAAACTCCAAGCACCACCCTGCAAATCTAACGGATGTTGCCTTATTTCCAATGTCATACTTCTTTATTTTATGAATGACCTTAATATCAGGATTATAAACAGGATTATAAAACAGTTTTAAATATTTATATTTATATGTATGTGTGATTTGAATCGAACTAGATTTCTTACAAAAACAAAAAAGCAGCGTAAGCCTGAAACAATATGCTGGCTTGTCTTGACTTATTTGCATAAATTTCAGCTCCGGGCAAACGAGTAATGCTTTGAACTTTGAAAAAAAAGGATAAAATATTCGGCTTTTTTAAAATTATAAAATATTGAGCTTTTTTAAAATTATTAAGTCACACAATTTTTTATAAGACAAACAATTGCAACATAATTTGAAGTAATTGTTGTGTCATTGCTTGAACTCAAGAATTCTAGTTGACGTCATGCATAAAATTATGAGATATTTTATTTGTGGCTTGGTGGCGTTGTTATCATTAACCTTGATTTGGAGACTGCACTTCTTAAATTTCTTATTTAAGGCTATATTCCATTATTTTTTCATGGATATCTTGATATTTGTCACATGATCGCCCTTTATGTCAGAAATCACTCAAAATGAGTTTTGTAACTTATACTTTTTTTAAGTACAGAGGAATTTGAATAGGTCACAGGACAAATTGATGGTGACCCTTCATTTTTCACTACTTGAAAAAACTTTTTGAAGAAATTTTTGGCAAAGTCTCATGAATATCTAATGAACAAATTTAATTCATTATATATATCTAAACCAGTTACTCTGCTATATGGCCCTTTATCAGTAAATTTCCTCGATTTATTCATAAATTCATTTTATGTACTCAACATAACTGCCAAAAAAAACATTGGTAATATCCCTTCTTAAAATAGTTGTCAATAAAATGTGTTTTCAGTTAAGAATCCTTTAATTTTGCATGAACATCTCATGGATATTTTTCAAGTGACCTCCGTTTTTGTCAGAAATTGCACAAGCTTTTTAGTAAATACGAGTAAATTTCCTTTATTTTTCATATTTTTCTGCACGACGTTTACTCAACGTAACTCCTTAATAACATTGGGATTAACCCTTCTTTTTAGTATTTTTCAATAAAGTGTATTTTCAGCTATATTCCTTTAATTTTTCATGAATATCTCATGGATATTTTTCAAGTGACCTCCTTTTTTATTAGAAATCGCACATATTTTCTGTCATACTAGTAAATTTGCATGATTTTTCTGGTATTGTACTCCATCTAACCACTAACAAGACATGGGTGTTTCCATTTTTTAAAAATTATTTTTCAATAAAGTGTATTTTCAGCTATTTTTCTTCAATTTTTCATGAATAACGCATGGATATTTTTCAAGTTACTTCCATTTTCGTCAGAAATCAAGTACACTTTTAGTACTGCAAGTAAATTTGCTTGATTTTTCATATTTTTCTGATATTGCACTCCTCGTAACTACTGAAAAACATCGATACTCCCCCTTCTTAATATTATTTTTCATTAAAGATATGTTCAGCTATATTACTTTAATTTTTCATGAAAATCTCATGGATATTTTTTAAGTGACCTCCCTTTTCGTCTGAAGTTGCACACACTTTGTAGTATTGCTAGTAAATTTCCCCATTTGTTCATAATTTTCTCATATTGCAATCCACGTAGCTCTTAAAAAACATCGGTTATCCCCCTTCAAAGACCACTTTTTCAATAAAGTGTATTTCCAGCTATATTCCTTTAATTTTTCATAAAATTCTCATGGATATTGTTCGAGTGACGCCGCCTTTCGTTATAAATCGAACACTTTTTTTAGTATTTTACTGTACTTTTTAATGAAATGACATAAGATTTTGAAAAGATCATAGTTCAAAATTATATTGGATAGCCCGCCTATTTTTTATTACATCAGTTCGGCAAAAGTCAAAATTCGGCAACGCTGCCGTTTAAGGCATCCCCGCTGCCGTGTGAGGCATCCCGCTGCCGTTTGAGGCATCCCCGATGCTGTTAATGGCAACTGTTACTGTATTATGTTCTTTTCAGTGCTGAAAGTGTGTGATGCATCGCACTAATTACATGATGGGGTATCAAAGTTTGGGTATACCTCTTTAGTGAGCTGGTATTTTTTCACATTTGGGTAAGGGTGCAGCAACTTAGGGAGACTGGGGTCAGTTGAAAAACTCATTTTTATTTTTGCTATGGAGAGCAAACGGTACAAGATATTCACACCAAATTTTAGCATGTGATAGTGAGCGTGTTTAACTCAATGATCAGCTCTAGAGAATCTGATATTGTAAATGATTGTTGAAATTTGTGTCACAGACACAAACTTCCAGAAAAAATTTGGCGCCCTAAAAATTTGTAGACAACTTCTTATAAAAGGGGTTTCCTTTGCATTAAGGATATAAGTATGATGACCACCAGCTTCAATACAACACTCATTTGAAAAGAAATTGTATATTATAATTTACTAATTTTTTTGTCTATTTTTGTCCAAAAAGCTGGTTTTTCCGTATTTCCCTTTCAGGAATGCAAACATGCAAAATAGTAGTTCTTAACTGCAGTAACTCCAACTAACAATGACTTGCAAGGCAATTTGAACACTTGAAATCTATTTTACGGCCCACTCCGCCATGCCTGATTCAACTAACCCCATCACACCTGGAACATAATATTGTCTTATTTTTCAGTCTTATAAAAGCCACACAACAAAAAGCTTCTGGGTTTGGATTAGGCATGGATTTGCTTATTTAGAAATAAGGTTAGTTCACCTGGATTAAAATCATAGTTATACAATAACCCCCCTTGAAGACTGAGCAAACAAGTTACTAGAGCACCCAAAAAACAAACTTTCTTGTCTACAGAATTAGCATTTTGAAAATTTGAATGAATAAAAGTATGATGACATGTGCAAATAAACAGGTATCTACCAAAAGTACCAGTTTGGCCACAAGATTAAAAAAAATTGGTTTTAGGCCAAGTTTCAGCTAACCCTGCGCTTCAACTAACCCCAGACTCCCCTACATGTATATCCAAACAAAATTTTTTTAAATGTCCTTTTAAATTTGAATGTTTAACTGCTCTTTGAATCTAGAATTGTGAGCTTAGCTACTTAACATCTGTGGAGGACCATTAACTTAAAAGTTCACTAGAATAATCCAACACATTGCAGGCTGGTAGTACCACTTTTAAAAATAATATGTATGTTATCACATGGTATATATGTCACATATCAGCCCCCATATCATGCTTTCGTGGTACATGCAGTGAGGGCTGATTCAAGATCCCCAGGGCAGATAGTTGTGGTCTAGACATTGTAAAAATTGTGTATTTTAGATGGTCATAATTAAACATCACACTAGGCTTATGTATTGTATATCGTCAGCCGAAAGCTAAGGCCCAGTTCTCACGGCAAGTTACGGAGAACTTTTTTACCACTGAGGGGTAGCTTGAGTTGAATTCTAGGAAAAGAATGACCATCCTGGCGACATACAATGTTTATAAAACCATTACATAATTTTTGTTCACTGCAGGGAAGAAAAGTTGTACGCCGTCCCCAAAAGTTCGCCGGGGGAAAGGAATTTCCTCCTCCTGAGGGATACTTTTATATCTCCCGAGATATAAAAAGTACCCCTCAGGGAACTTATAACTGCCCCTCAGGGAACCTATTTCACCGCGGCGGGATGTCAAAAACTGCCAGCGAGGCTTCAAATGTCCCCCCAGGGGCAGTAGAGGTCCCCCCGGGGGCAGGAGAGGTCCTCTCAGGGGCAGGGGATGTCCTAATATCCCGCCGGAGATGTTTTTGAGACGTTCTCACTGAAAAAATCCCCACCGGACATCCAAAAATCAAGAAAATTTTGGGCTCTGTTCCGCCGTCATGAAAAAAAAGTTTGTACCTGTTGAATCTTTTTTGACATCCACGGCGCAGTTTTTCCATTTCTAGGAACCCCTGAGGGGAACAAAAACTTCCCCTGGGGGGATGTGAAAAGTCGACGGCGGATCACCCAAATTCATCCAAACTACCAAGAAATACTTCGACGCCGATTTAAATAGTTCTCCGGGAGCCGCCGTGAGAATGTAGCATAAGGTCTTAATGACCCAAATCACGTCTAAGGGGAATTTTTGGACATGGGAAGCTTCTGACACTAATACACATAAGGAAAAAAGTATTTCAAATGAAATAAGTGCTCGAAACCCGAATAAATTTTTTTGCACACTATTTTAATTTAACAGGGCCATGTTGGCAATGTATAGTTCACTGGTATCCTGGAAAAATTATCCGTTCCATGGCTATAGGGTAGAAAGCACATGAAAATTGCCTTAGTTTCTTTTTATCAGAGAATTCTAAATGCGTAGGCCAATTTGCTTTAGGCTGACAATAACCAAAAAAATTCACAAATGTGTCTTCTAAAGTGAAGTTCTGCCTCCTCTTTCTGTTCCTTGCCCTTTCAAATATCTCCATTGCAGACAGACCTAGAGAATGCAAAAATCGAGTAAGCACACATAGAAAGAAAACTAATCAGAGCTAGCTAGGGAATGAGTATAGATGGAAGAGACAAGGACTATTCGGAGAAAAGCGCTAGAGGAAGGCAGAGAGAGAGAGGACAAAGAAAGAGGAGACGAGGGTTATTGTGAGAAGGCACCCTTGCAAGGTACTAGCTGGAACTGAGGATGTGAGAAGGCAGAGATAGCCCCGGTCCGAGAGAAGAAATCGCTAACAGGAGGAGGAGGAGGAAGAGGCATAGGGAGAGGCAAGAGCTTGGGGTTATTTTGGCCAACAATTGAGGTTTATTAGCTTCCATGGGGTGATATAGGACGGGATAAGACAAAGACATAGACTGAGGACTGAACAAATAAGTGCATGTTATTACGGGCAGCAAACAGGTGGGGGATGAGAGAATGCAGAAACAGAGGAGACTCATACAAGTTGTGTTATTTTCTTCTCTGCATACTGAGCACTAGCCCCAGTGGCATCACCAGGATTTTTTGGGGGGGGGGGTAGGGGAGGCCAGGCTGTTCAACCGGGGAGGCCATATACTTGTAATGACCTATAGGACAATGGGTTTAAGCTCAAAATTAGGGGGACAGAGGGTGGGGGGGGCAATGAATTTCAAGGGGAACCAACCCTCCTCCCCTTGGTGACGCCACTGACTAGCCCCACACTAATTTTAAGCTCCAGTAATCAGGAGGAGGCAAGAGCTAGGGGGAGGCTGAAAAGGAGCAGGGCAGGATTAACCCTTGATGGTGCCCGAAACTGCCGACCCAGTTGGTGCCCCCCCCCCCCCAAAACTACATTACAATTTTCCAGATGAGACCTGATTTTTGCAGGCGCTTAACTTCAGCTGGCGCCCCGGGTCCTCAGGCTCAGGGCGGTTTTTTCCCATTGGCAACAGTACCCATACTTTATTTACCGTGCACACAGAAATTTTGCATTTTTAGCTTACAAATTTTACATTCTAAAGGGTGGGGGCACCCTGAGGGGTGGGGTAATTCTTTTCATGTTTTATTTCAGTATTTTCAATGAATTTTTTTTTTGGAGAGCTCAGGGAGTTGGGGGCTTGGGGCCCCCCCTAATAGGTGGCCCCCTCTGATGAGTGCCCCCCTCCCCTGATGAGTGGGGCCCCCTGAGGTTTGGGGCCAGGGAGCAATTTTGTTCATGTTTTATTCTCTTTACATTTAATGAAATTTTTTTTGGAGGGCTCGAGAGTGGGGGTACCCAGGGGACCCCCTGAGGGGTGGGGCCCCCTGAGGGTGGGGCCCCTTGAGGGGTGGGGCCCCCTGAGGGATGGGCACCCTGAGGAGTGGGGGCACCCTGAGGGGGGCACCCTAAGGGGGGGCACCCTGAGGGTTTGGGGCATTTTTTTTTTGGAGGGCTCATGGTGCCCCCTGCTAGCATGGTGCCCTAAGCTGCAGCTTTTTCAGCCTATTTAGTAATCCGGCCCTGATTAAAGGAGTAAACAGTGAGGAAAAGGAGTAAACAGTGAGGAAAAGAAAGGGAAGAGGAGGCAGAGGTAGAGGAGACGATTGAGTGAAGCAGCAGAGGAAAAGAAAAATTTGGACAGAGCTGGGAAGGAGTCAGAAAGACAGGAGGCAGAGAGTTTGGATTTTCTGATGTGTTCCCCTCATTTAGCTGTGGGATAATAAAATCATAAGCCTTGTGCAATTTGATTGGATATTATGTCATTCCTTATTTTCCCACGAATTCTCTTAATGTAGGTAGCCTAATTTGAGTGGCTATATCATGTCTTGTCTCATGGTAGACAGGTAAGCTAAGCATTATTTCTCCAGATTACTCATAATGGATCTCATGCAATCTCAATTATATTGGTTGGTTTCAGTGGGCCCAAAGCGGGCCTTAGACCCTTTAAAATCCTTTTTAGGGCCCTGATAATAGGTCAACTGGTAATTTCAGTATGATTCCATTGTGTGTCTCCAATTATATTTCTAAAAGTATTGGTGCACAATTTAACTAGCTAAGTCAAACACCCAAATTCAGAAGTCTCATGTCAAAATTAGTTAAGTAGCTTCTAAAGAACTGCCAATTAATCAAAAAAGCTGGGATAGATCAATCTTTTCCTTGGATAGATTTAAAGAAATATATATTAACTCAATGTGGCAGCACTTCCATTTTCGCCGATCATTAGCGCCACCTGCCGAGAAACGTTTTACAGTGGGAGATGCCGAATTTGGCATCTCCCCGATGCCGTATGAGGCAACGGTTGCCGAAAATGGCATCGGGGGATGCCTTAAACGGCAGCGTTGCCGAATTTTGACCTTTGCCGAACTGACATTGGAAAGCTCTCTTCTAGAAGAACATTTTGGCAAAGTTTCGTGAATATCTCATGGATTTTCGATTTCTTGCCAAGTGTGGGATTCAACTTTAATACTCACAAGAAATTTAATATTGTGACATTCAATAGGACCATTTGTTTCTAAAATACGTTTTATTTTGACAATTACAAATTTAATTTCTTTTTAATCGTTTCAGGGTGTGAAGATTGCCAGACGTCTTACATGAACGGATGCACAAAGCACTCTTTGTCAGAAATTTATGACAAGGCAAGTCTCTTCTCTTGGCATTGTGGCAAAATTAGTCCCTCATTTCAAGAAAGATCGGGATCGAAATTGAAATATTACCAAATTAAAGTTGTAAAATGCACAAAAAGTCTCCTGTCAGAAATTTATGAAACAGTGATTTATTGTGATTATTATTTGTTTATACCTCTGTTCACGCGCACATCTGTTGCGCATCAACAGTAATGGCGGCCGTGGACTTTGCGAATGCACGTATAGGACGATCTGTGCTGATAATAAAATGGTCATTTTATTATCAGCACAGATCGTCCTATACGTGAATTCGCAAAGTCCACGGCCGCCATTACTGTTGATGCGCAACAGAGATGCGCGTGAACAGAGGTATAAACAAAGCCACGTGGCCGGGCGCTTCATCATTGTTTACATGCCGTCCTGGCGTGCACCATCATGTTTCAGGGCAGATAACTTCCAGATAACTGTCGCAATGGACGGTTGAATAACCCTGGACTTGTTTACAATAGAGAGTAAAGATATAGCCAAGATAAAGTTGCAGATAAAGGCAGATCTATAGGCCTGAAGCCCATGAATGACAAGCTTTTGGCAAGTTTTGCAGTTTGACATTATATTGCATTATTTGCATGTGGTGTTGACGGATAGCAATGACAATGGATGATAAATTTACTCTGGGTGTAATGTGATATGGGTGGGAGCATGAGAGAGCTAGTAAAGTCTACAGGGCCAAGCACAACACCTCCCTGATTAGGCCTATACTGTTCCTGTTTCTATGACATGACAGCAGCCACTAGAAAGAAAACCCAGCTGTCAAAGCAACTCATGATCAGTGTCAGTTATGCAAAGTGGTGTTGCATACTGGTGTCATGCTGTCTTGGCAGGGTGACTGGTGTCAGACCCATCACTAGCCTCCTTCGAGATAATTTATATCAATAATTTTAATATATCAATTACAGTTGTGAAAGTTGTCAGATCACCATGCATGTCAATATTTGGGAAAGACTTAGGGGGCCACCATTTAGTCTTAAGGAGGGGGGGGGGGGGCTTAAGAGTTATTTTTTAAAATAAATAATAAAAAAAAAAAAATTTCTTGCTCAGTTTTGGTAAGATAAATAAATTCTCTCTGGGCAGTCTTGAAATAAATAATTTCTGGTGGGGATATTTCTTAAAAAGGTGTTGCTTGATTTAGGACTGAATATTCAGGGACTTCGCCTATTGAAAAAATTAATTATGGCCGCTGTCACCGTGAAATAAATAATTTCCCGCAAAGGAAAACTCCAAGCCCCCCCCCCCGATTATCAAATGATCACCCCCTTAAAAAAATAGAGGAAACACACAAAACTGGAAGTATAATAATAATCAAATGCTCATATACTGTGTTCTAGACCATTTGACCCAATGACCATGAAAATTATCAGCAAGTCAGTAATACCATAAACTAAAGCAATAAACGATATATGCTATAAAATCTGATATGAAAATACATCACTCAAGAGGTTTTCAAGTGACCATTTAATACAGCTGGTCTCTATTGAGTTATGAACAAAGAGAAGACAATTTATATTTTATTGTGAAAAGAAAAGTTGTTGACATGATAGCTGATGATGTGTCAGCACCATACTTTTAACGGAAACAATCAAGACTATTTGATTAGAGGAGGTCTTTAATGTAGACATAAAGAATCAGATGCACACTAACCTTGTCAGTCACCATATTTGTAAGAAAAAGAACAGGCAGTATATTACAGTTAGTCTCCTTACCGCCTGGAAATTTGATATACAAAAACAATCGACTGCTGCACTGTGAAAATGGCACTTCGTGAGTCATAGTACTGATGATTTGTCATGATCATACCCAATACCTTCAATGTTAATTTGATTTGAAGAGACTAATCCTGCTTGTTGGTGACAGGCAAACGAAAGGATTATGCATCTGATTTTTACTCTAAAATCAGTTATTACAAATCAAATGGGCTTCTCTTGATCATGACTAATTAAACAGCCTCTATGCTTCCCATGTTGAATGTAGAGAAGATGACACTTCATCAGCTGTCATGAGTCACAGATGTAACATTTTCACAGTGCAACCGTCCACTTTTTTGCATATATATATATATGTCACATTCCTGACTGTAAGTGAAATAACTAAGAAAATATTGGATCCGCCACTCAGTGGCGTAACTGGGGGGTATATTTGTGTATTTTAGCCAGAGTTGGGAGGGGGGGGCTGGGGAGGCACATGTCCAATATGGGGGGCACGTGCCCCCCCCCTTAGGAACGCCACTGCTTTATATATTGCATTTGGATGTATGTTCCAAGGTATTAGATATTAGGACAACAAAAAGAAAGATAACTTACATGGTAAACAGGCTACTAAAAGGTAGGAAATTATTTAAAAAGAAAACACTTCAGAAATCAGTGCTGGAAGTGGAACACTTGGTTGAGGGAGCTCTTCTTTAGCAGCCCACAGGGCTATTCCATAAATGCTTGAATATTGGCAGCATTACCACTGGCTGTGGCTGGACTCAAATATGAGTGGCTGTGGCTGTTTTTAAACTGGCTTCTCCTGGCTGTAATGTCCTTGTAGTGTGAGAAAAGATTGCATGACTATTATTGGATGGGCACCCTATGGCCTATCCTTTGGCTTGGAAAGACAAAGGGGTCCATGTATTTATTGTAGGATAAATTAGTAGTAACTATTAATAAGGTGTATTTTGAATACTTGATTTCCCTATCTTTCACATAATTATCTTGTTCAGATGTTTTTGGACAAGTTTCTCATCTCTGTGTATTGACAGTACGGTCTCGGTTGTAATGTTCTCTCATGCACCACAGCTCCAATCTATGCATTTTGTGCATTTTGGGAGCCTCGCCTGGGATAATACTTTGCCATAGCCACGCTGGAAAATTTTTCAAGACGGCCAAGAATTTGGTCACTTGGGTCCATCAGTGGAGTGGAGTAGCGTTGTGTCACCGAAATATTATTATAGCTCTATGGTTTTGTCTTGTGACAACTGATTGTCATTGAATGATTCATTTGTTTCATAGCTCCATGGATGCAGATCTATGCATCAACTCTGCTCTGTTACTTCAAAAGAGGCTGAACAATTCCTGTTTAAACTTGTTTAAACATTGCAAACAAGGATAATGCACTGCTCTTTTTGGGGGGGGGGGGGGGCTTCTACAAAGCACACTGCACCATGCAGGCATGCACCCCCTTATCTCAGTGTTGACAGGTCATGCGTGGATTTGCTCATAAAAAGTGACAGACCAATTTCTTGTTCAGATAAAAGCTGATAAAAAGTAACAAGAACATGTTTTCTTTCCTTTGGGTCTGTCATTTCACACTACATCTGTGTTTTAAAGCTCACACCTATTTTAGGACCACTCTCTTTGTTACCCAATTTAGTTGTTAATGACAGCATGCATGAATTAAAATTAAGCAGCTTATTAAAAAAGACAGCTACCATTTTCAGAATAATTCAAACAATCTAATTGGAAGGACCAAGCACAGAGCGTACCATTTGATTTTTTAAAGAACATTTTGATATTCTCATTATGGAGTTCCACTGTATATTAGAAGCAGCTGGACCTGTCAAAACCACCCTGAGTAAACAGGTGCCAAAGTTACTGCTAACCCAAACAAGGACTTGCATATACCATGATGAACAGGGTGCTGTACAGGCTGTCAGAGGCATAAAAATGCCATTTTCCGGTGTTTTCATCTGATATGAAAGGGCATTTGATCCTCACGAAGGGCAAAGGGCAGGGTTTAAGTATCTGCAGCCCCACATGGGTCCACGGACCCCTCCGTGTACCCAGGCACACTCGCAACGTCTGTTATCAATGTTTTGACAGCCAGCCACGTGGGTTTGTTTATACCTCTGTTGACGCGCATCATTCTTGCGCAGGTCTTGTCATGGCGGCCAGCGCACTTTGCGATTAGGCTTATTTAACGCACATTTTTTGCGGCAGAATAGAACAAGTTGCACTCAATGCACAGCCATGAAAGTTGCTGTATACACGTAACTTTACACCCTACACTCGCGCCTCACAAGACCCCGTGACATCAGGCAGTCTTTAATATAGTTCTCACAATCACGATTTTATAGTCAGAACCCCTCCCTTGTGGACAACTTCCTTTGAGGAACGTTGGTCAAAGGAAGCATTAAACCTCCCATCCACATCAGACCAAACGTTTGAAAACTACGTAATTTGTCGACAGCTGGTTACGAGGTTACTACGTACGTATATATCGTAAATAATTCGTATTTCTCCAACCTCCCTTGACTACGTACCCCCCACGTTGACCGAATGGACGTTATACGCCTCTGGGGCGTCAGGCGTGGCAGGCCAGCCCAGCGCGTCATATCTTGCGCATGCGCAAACATCGGGCAAGGTGGCGGCCATGGCTGTCCACGCTCGTGTGTATTAGATTTATATCGGTCTAGAACACCATTTATACCACCGTAACGATGTATTTAACCATGGCCGATTGATTCTAGGATGTGTATTGGTTAAATGACTCCTTCGGATGGACTCTAGCTGCCCTGTATGCTTCACAATCACTCTGTCAATCGGCGATATGAAGCATGTGGATTTTTACAACGGCCAGGGGCGGAGCGCTTGGATGGCCCGGGGGACCGCCGCATTGCTTGTGGCGGACCAGCCACCCTACCAGGCTGCGGCCCCCGTGAAAAAAACAAAAAAAATAAATAAAGCCCTTATACACTGGCCCTTATTATTTTGATAAATAATGCTCATATATGATTTTACTGTAGGATTTTTTTTTGGGGGGGGGGGGTTTCAAGATTTTTTTTTTTTTGGAGGTCTCGGGATGGGTGGTTGGTCAATATTGATAGTTAGAGATCTGCAAAGAGAAAACATACATTAAAACAGTGAAGAGAACAGAAAAACAGAGAGAGATAGAGAGAGCAGAGCCAAGCAGCAAGCACTGCAGAGAATGTGGCTCCAAAATTAGCAGACTTTTCTTCCTTGTTTTACCAAGCAGTCTACAGTCCATTTAAGGACTATTTTTAAATTAAATAAGAAAATTCACTTACCTTGTAAGGGATTAATGCTGCAACTCTGAAGAGTTGGAAAATCCCAATCCAAATTGGCCTGCTGGATAGGTGGCATTCAGTTGCAAGTAAGCTCAGTTCAACTCCGGTCTCAACTGATTCTCTCTTGCTCGTTTGTGGTAAAGCAGTACTTGGGAAATTTTTTTTGCCCAATCTAATCTTACGCAGTTCAAGAGATATTTATTTGGTAATTTTTGTACTAGTGTAGCAACTATTTCTTTATGGCTTCATCTAATTATCACCAGCAAGCATCCTGTTGGAGGTTTTATAATCCCAAAGTTACCAGATAGATTGGAATAGGTATGAAATAGATGGCGCTGCAAGGCTCTCTGAGAATCAGGATCCTAGGTTCTGCAACTTTGTGCAGACCTTCAACAAACCTTTGGCAGATACGTATGATCAGACGTTTGCCCTGAACATTACTTTCAAACGTTGTCCATACATACCAAAATCACGTTGGAGAAACCTTGAAACTTACGTATTTCCCAATGTGTGACCATACCTTTGATAAACCTATGAATCAAAGGTTTGGTCATACGTAATAGGCTAAGGTTGTAAAAACCTCTCCAATGAATGTTTGACAAACCTATGAATCAAAGGTATGGTCATACGTAATAGTCAAACGTTCTTCAAACCTCTTTACCAAAGGTATGACTTACGTAATAGTCTAAGGTTTTAAAAACCTCTCAAATGAATGTTCAAAAACCCTATGAATCAAAGGTATGGTCATACGTAATAGTCAAACGTTCTTCAAACCTCTCAACCAAAGGTAGACTTACGTATGACTGACACGTTTAGCCAAATGTTACAACCAAAACGTTCTTCCAACCTCTCAACCAAAGGTATGACTTACGTGTGACTCGAACGTTAGGCCAAACTATAAAACAAACTATCTGCCAACCTCTTACTGAGGTTGCGACCTACGTATGGTTTTCCATCTGAGTGCAACGTTTGGAAATTACCTTTGCCCTACCTTTGTCATACGTCGTTTGGCCTAACGTTTGATTCCAACCAAAATAATTACGTAGTGAAAGGTTTGATTTACGTTGCTGCTCGGGGAGGGCTACCTTATTGTTTTTTGCCTATCTTTTCGTGTTT